>JAOTON010000488.1:0-80951 GCA_034440635.1 Lepas anatifera | reverse complement strand
ACGTTAGGTAACGAAACGCTCATTGGCCTTGACACCAGCGGCGCAAGCCACCTGGTGGCAGGCTACCGAAGCAGCTGAGCAACTGCGACGCTAGTTCAGCAACTGACCGCTAGAGGAGAAGCCGGCTGTTTTAGCCGTGCCAGGAGTACTGGCTTAGAATTATGGGATAATTCTGGCTATTTTTACGTGTGAAACCTAGCCACACATTACCAAATTCGCTACGAGTTTCGTCTGGAAGGAGGTAGAAGGCGTGGAGGTATGGAATCCATTACATCTAGCTGAGGATGTGTGCTATTTCAAACTAAGACTCTTCGATTCGGGTTCGTATTAGCCTCTGATGTGGTAAAAGCAAAACTTCACATGTTCTCTCTTTGGATTGTATTTTTGTAGCCCTTATCTTTCGCTTTTGTGTGTGCTCGTCACGCTCCCTTGAATTCTGTTCTGATAAGTTCAGTTCCGTCATTCAAGTTCTACTTCCGTTACCTCTGTTAGTGACACTATTCCGCCTGTTTTGCGTTGCACCTGTAAATGCTCGTTTTGTTCCCTGCTTGATTTTGCCCTGCCATTTCGTATTTTGTGCTTATTTATAGAAACTAATGGAAGGATTCGTACAATGGTGATTAACTAGAGAAAACGTATTTTCTCACTATTACTATCTATTATTGCTACCCAACACTTAGATTGCGCCTAAGCACGCAACTGCACCGTAAAATTAATATTTTAACAGAGGATTGAGCCATTGCTAAAACGGTTTGTGATGCCTAGGACACCGTTGATTATATAAATATATCATTATACTGGTGGATTCTAGGGAGGGGTGATGAAAAGGCATGTACCCTGAGCTCAGAGCACCGTCCCCTAAACCAGGATTTCTACTGATTCATTTAAATGAAGAACTAGTTTTTCACAATTTTCAGCCCTGTCACTCTATACACATCCAAACCACCGGCCCCTTTACCTTTTCCTTACTCCAACTGGGATCCTTGGAAATATGGATCTTTATAAACGCGTTAAAAGGTATCTCCTAAATTATTCCGGCAGCAAATATTTTACTCTTCTAATGTCATGATGCCACTTCTCCTTCTACGGCCCTTGTGGGAGCCGCGGAACTTTATCCGCGTTCAGCCAGGGCTCACTCGTCGCGACAAAACCAGTGGGCATAAGAAATGAAGTTTAGACTCCAATATGTCTTCACTTGCACATAGTGAGATATCACAGGCTCCACTTATTTCTCTGATGTTAAGTACTTCCATGAGTTGGCTTAAGGTGGCATAAGTAAGAAATGGGTGAATCTATCGGATTGACAATTATACCACATCATGGGCCCACCGAGTGCTACAACATATATTCCGGGATTTTTCATATCGATGACCTAAGGTCAAGTACGGACCATTACCTCTCCATTAGAAATACATGGGAAAACAGAAATTGGGCTGTATTTGTGTAGATACTGCTGAGAATACCTTCATATTCTGTAAATCTTAGTATCATGGGCCCCTTTCCAGGTTCATGTTGCAAATTTTGACCTGTGACCTCTGAGAGATTATCTGGGGCAATTTAAGCAGCTTTCAGACATAGGTCTTTAACTTTGCATGAAATAATGATGCAGCTATTATTTAGATACTATTGCGTTCGGATTGCTATTGCAAGTCGATTGATATGCATATTGACTATGCTAGGTTAAAAGTGACCTTGACCTGAGGTCAGATCATTTTTGTTTTTAGACCTAGTATGGTCATATTATGTATCATTCGATTTGCTGTGACGAGAGAAAGCAAATGGTGCCTAAAAATGATTTTAACTCAACTCTGTCAGACGCTAGAGCCCAAAAACTGTACTCAAATCTACTTTCTTTGACCTATCATGACCTCAATATTGACCTGAGTCAAAAAGTGACTGATATAGTTTCTTCATGAATTTTTATGAGCTATCCACCAGCTTTCACGTTTTTCACGCCATCCCGCATAGGTGCCGAGTTTGAGGGGGTGTTCAAACACCCTCCTCCCACCAGGGTGAAGGTGGCTCGGAGGCCCACCGGGGCGTGGGTTAATCAAATTTCCCTTCTCTGTCAATGCTTGATTTTCCTTTTTCTTGGACCAAAGGTACCCAAAAGTTAATATAGCTAGGATATAGCAAGTTTCTCACGTTACGTTAAACAGTGCCCTTTTTCTCCCCGGGGTGCCTTTCCCTCCACACCAAGCCTCTGGCTGCGTCCCTGCTTGTCATCAAATAGTCCTGACGGACCCAGGCCCAAAGTTCGGAACGGTTGGGGGGGGACGGGGCAGCTAGGTCAATACTCTGAAGATAAAGCGTGTCGCGGCTGCCCTGGGAGAATCTCCGTTGGTCGACGAGGACGTGCTTCTTTCAGGAGTGGGACTTAAAGGGAATGTGGCACCTTGGTCGAATCCTGGAATTTAGTGCAATTTGGGATACTTTTAGCCGAAAATCATGGAATCGTCCAGGATTTCTCTGAGAAATGTAAAATAAGCTCAATATTTTTATTTTTAAAATACTCCTCTAGAGAAAATAAGAAATATCTGCCTGTGGATGATGTCATGATTTGGCAACCACTACCATATTCCGTAGGCTTCCAGGGTTTCGATTGGCTGATACTCACCGTGACGTCAACATATGTCGTCACACCAACAGCCTGAAAACTGTGGCCTGCTGCTTGAAGTACATGAGAGGTACATTTCAGGTAGGTTTTAACTTTTCTCTGCGAAAATTTTGAGTTTCAAGACAAATGATACATGGAGTACCGGATTTTCCGGCATACTTTATAACTTGGCTATCTCAGCTAAAATCACGTTATAAAGGTACCACATTTCATTTAAGGTATATTTCCTCCAATGCCTGAGGCAGTGGCCACGGTCTCGAGTCACGGTCAGAGTTCAACCACCGCCCAAAATGGTATTGTATTAAACTAAACTCACATATGCCCTGGGGCCCTCGCATAAAGTGGGGAAAACAGATTATTCCTGTCCGTACCTTGAATGAAAATGTAAGGAATGAACACGGGGAAATAACATCTTGGTATAACTCTTTTTATGCCATGGAGTGTAGGCGTTACTAAACAGAACTATTATATTTTACAAGCTGATAGGAGGGGATTAGGAGGGATGGTGAAACCTCTGAGATTAAGATACAATACGTTTCTTTACTCAATTTAATACTTGTTTTCAGATCAGGTATTTTGTGGCGTACGCATTTGATCCCAGGGTCTACCAGTGCAGTGGTGTATTTCCTCTGGTTCATTGCTGATTTCTCTCATGGCTAGGTAGCGCTTCCAGCCCGACCTCAACAAAACAGGAAGGCACACCCAGTCATCCATCAATTACGCCCGTCGCGACATACCGCTGTGCGAGGCGCGAGAGGGATAGGGCTCGTTATAGCCATGACACTTCCTCGCGCTCAACACAATGCGCACGTATTGCCCGTGGAGGCGAATTTCGACGAAGGGATGAAAAGGTATGTTTATGCGGTAACACATGTGTTTGAATAAGGTGGTCACAGCAAGAACATGTCTGGGTATCACTTAACCCTCTAACAAAAAGCTTTAGCCGGCTGATCCTAAGTCGTCACCCGGTACGTGAGCCGGCGACAGTCCGGATACGTGCCGGACAACAGTACAATGGCTTCGCGGTGGGTGGGGTGGAGGGGACCATCACTCAGCGTTGCCGGGACACTTAAACCGAAGGGTTGGCTACAATGTACAATGCCAACTCACCGAGATAAATCAAACAGCTCCTGACAGTTCCGTAAAAACGATTGCCAAAGATGGCACCTTAGTGTCAAAAACAGGCGTGTGCGTAAGCATTACCTACGTCCGTCTGGGAAGAAGCCGAGGTCACAGCACATTGACTCATACAGTGGTCACTTACAGCATAATGATGGGTTCATTTATAACTGAAACTGATAACCTCTCAGCCATCCGAAATACGCCCCTGCCCATAGTGTGCCTCCACATCGTGTAAAGAACAGGTTATATCTAATATAAACTTCTCGCAAAAGAATTCTTAACTTCTGTGATTGTCTGGAAAGTGGATATTCGTAAATATTTCTAAATATTCTGGCCACTGTCTTTACAACGGATGTTTCACTGTCTTACGACCCAAGTGCCGCTTCCGCTGATTTCGGGCGCCGAAGGCGAACGAAAATTGGCGACACCTTGGGTACGAACAGTGAATGGTAGCAAACACAAAGGTAAAACCATTTGAAGCTGACCTTTTATAGTTTGAGCCACCCCTGGTTTTGGGGAAGCTTTCCCCAGCACACCATTAGGCGTCCGACTTGGACATGGACCACTCTCATCGATTTTTGCTCGCCCTCTTGTTCAGGAGGCCCGAACCCAACTCAGAGGGTTTAAGATCAGCTGAGGGGGCCCGTAAGAGCTAAGAGGTTCCGAACCAGATAAGGGGTCCTTGACGGCTAAGGGAGCCCCAGTGCCAATACCTGGATTTCAAGATAAGCTTGGGGCCCTGACCATCTAGAAGAGACCCAGATGAGCTCATGGGCTTAGAACCAGCTCAGGGGTCCCAGATCAGATCAGCTATGTCAATTACATATATGCCTTTCTGTTGTCCAAACATAGAGCACCCAGCCCGATTGTATTTTCTATTGAGAATTGCCTGCCAATTTGACATTTTCCTGGCATCAAGGGTATGAAGGACGAATTCAGAGTAAGCAGAAGAGGGGAGTGGTTACCCTCTGATAAAGTTCCCGACGACACTACACTGCGTTTCGGCACTAGCTAGTGCAAACCTGGTCGATGTGCCTCCCCTCGATAATAAATCCTGTATCCGCCCATGACTAACTTAACCCTTGCCCCGGTGGCGGGTACGAGCCACCTTCGCCCTGGTGGGGGGCTAAAAAGACCCCCACGATCTTAAAAACTAAGAGAGCTAGAAAAAAGCGCAAAACGGCAATCGAAAGCTCTTCAAAAATGATATCGAAAATACTTCGGTCATTTTTCTTGTCAGGTCAATATCAAGGTCACCAGAGGTCAAAATAGGTCAAAATCACTAATATGAGGTGTACTAAGAAAACCTCATATATCTCAGAAACTATGATAGCTAGAAACATTTTTCTAACACAAATCGAAAGCTCTTGAGTTGCTCTTTCATTGCAGTGGCATTCATTTTCGTGTCAGGTCAAAACCTAGGGAGCTACAGGTCACTGAATATTGGGCATATTCTTGGGAATGTCAATAGCCACCCATGCATAAGGGCGTTTCCTTTTTCGCTAATAACTTCCAAACCAAACAAGATACAGCCATAGTTGATGCACCATTGCAATTCTCTCGTCAATATGAATCGAATGATATATAATATTGCTATGCTAGGTCAAATTTAAGAATTTGACCTCACCCAGGTCAACGGTATGACCCAACTTGACCTGGTATAGTCATGATGTATATCATTTGACTTGCAGTGACTATACGAACACTTTGGTGACAAAATAAAAGTTCTATCTCAGTTTATTCAAAATTTATAGAGTAAAACACCAAAAACGCTTATTTGACCTAAGGTGACCTTTTAAAGGTCACAAGTCAAAATTTTTGGCATCTTCTTCAGAAATAGGCTAAGAGCAAGTTGCAACCGATGTTTGAAGTTGATTTCATCCATACTTACTGAGAAAAGCTCATTTCGTGATTTTCCCCATGTATTGACAACGGGGAGGTCATGCTCTGCACATGACCTTAGGTCACCAATATCAAAAATCCCGGAACAAATTTTGTAGCTCCTGGTAGGCCCAATATGTGGAATGCGTTTCAACTTGATCGATTAACCCTTCTTTTAGTTATGCGGACCTAAGCATTTTTTAGGTGAGGTCACTTCACCTGGCCTGGTGACCTGACCTGATTTGACCTTGAGCTAAAATTTTCAGGGAAGATGTAAAAATGATGAAGGAACAACTAGACCAAGTTTGGCGGCGCTGCGCGCCGCCGTTTTTTTTTGGTTACTTCGGAAAAACCCGAAGGGGGTCTAAAAAGACCCCCACCCGGGCGAAGGTTAATACGAGCCCACTGCGGGGGTGTATTTTACCCCAATTTCCTGGGAAGCTAAAGCAAAATTACAGAAGGTGTTCGAAAGCTCTTGACATGTCAAAAGATAAATTGTAACGTTTTTTTGTCAGGTCAATATTGAGGTCACCAGATATTAAAGCAAATTGCATAGAAATGGCCTTGAAGATTTTCCCTTATATATTTTTACTGAGTCGAGTTAGATAACATCTTTAAGCATCATTGGAGACCTTATGACCCTGACGGGTCAAATGAGAAAACGACTCGTTCTCAAGCTAGGTCAGGGTCATATGGTGACCTATTATCGTCATGATGCATAATAATAGTCTCCTAGTGACAAAATAAGCACAATGAATGCACAATGAAGGCTCTATCTCAATGTGGTGCGAAGATATTGGCAAAGTAATCACTGTATGCTCATGTGACCTCACATGACATTTGAAGCATCACATGGTCAAAAACTCATATTGATGGTCAATGTCGTGGAGAGAATATATTGCATGACAATTTAAGATACGATCTATCAAATATTTAAGGTCACCCCCTTATGCTTTTCACACTAGATTTAGGTATAATGGGCTGAACAAAAATTAACCCCATCTTAGGCTAACAATTTGAAGATTCTGAGATACCAGATTTGTGGACAACCCCAATATGACCTCATCATATTATAATAGTTTGGAACTGATCGGTTGCCAGGTGTTCCTTTGACGCCGCGTCAAACTTGTTATACTGCAAGAGAATGTTTTTCCTATGTGCTCTGTCTATTCCGGAACCACGGTCTGCTCGAGCATAAAATGATTCCTTGGAACCTTATTCAAGGAAAATTTGAGCATGCTTGCTCTCATTAGATCTTCTTCCCGAGTTCCCAGCATAATTCCAGCAAAGCAAGTGTTTATGTAGGCCTTGACAGCTTAAAATTATTCTCGGCCTAAGCATAGTGGGAAGAAGATTAAGATGAGAACAATATGGTGTTGCAAGTGGTATTTCTTTTATACCACAAAGCATCATTTTACCGTAGGTACTCGACCTATGTTAGCTGCGAAATTCAAAGAACTATTAATATATTCTTCAAAGTTTCATAATATATTAGGGATCAATACATGCTGTCACCGGAAATAACCAGGAATATAGGAGCTTTAGCTACAGAATCATTCGAATCCCCAGTTTATTTCGATGCCAAGTCAAAGTGTATCCGGAGATTGCGTGCGCGTGCTCCGACCCGCGATTGAGAAAACTTACTCGCCGTTTTGCGCGATCTTCAGTGTTCCTGCCATTGCACGCAGAGCTGACCAAAAAGCTCTGGTGTCGTGATCCGAGCGAAATTCGAGAGGAATTGCTGACCTTTTTCATTTAACGTCGGCACGTGCTACTGCATCCATCCAAAGGTTTTGACCTGAGGGGCCTGAAGAAGCCGCGCTGCATTTGGCATGGTGGACGGGAGAAGCCACATCGACAGACCACGGATCAAGAGGAGAAGCTTAAGCTGAGTTTGAGGACCGAAAGATTCCGCTGAGAGCTTGTGAAAGTGAAGAAACATACTTTGGCTGCGACGGTTCAGGCATTCATCGTGCTGGTGGCCAAAACCAAGAGTCCATGTGTCAGCTAGAGGACGGCAACATGCACTGAAGCCCCAAGTTTGGCCGCGCAGAACAGTTCTTGCTATGCAAAGTTGAAGTGGTGAGAAGCATCTGTTACTGTTGGATACAGCCACCCACGTGTACCAAAAATTTCGTTTTCAGCACACTTTGAGCACAGATTAGAAGCGCTTAACAAAGATTGGAAGGATTTTCACAAGAGGCTCTGAACACACGTCCATCGCTGGACAGAGGTAAGTCTCATTCTGTACGATATCGTGTACAGAATGAGATTTTCTCAGCCACGACGGAATGCTTTGAAGCAAACATGTCTATAATTAGCTCTATATATCCAAAGTAAACGAGGGCTGCTATCTCTGACGACAGTGGCATGTGCTTGAATTGTAAGCCTGCACCGCTCCTGGGCGATGTCGGTCATGATTGTTCATTAAAGGGAATGTGGCACCCTGGTCGAATCCTGGAATTTAGTGTACCTAATAAGGCGTACTTTTAGCCGAAAATCATGAAACCACTCATGATTTCTCTAAAAAATGTACAATGAGGTCGATATTTTGATTTTCAAAATACTCTTTTAGGAAAAGAAATAAATATATGCCTGTGGATGATGCCATGATCTGGCAACCACTACCATACTCGAAACGCTCCAAGGGCTTCGATTGACTGATGCTCATCGTGACGTCAGCATATGTCGTCACACCAACAGCCATGACAACTGTGGCCTGCTGCTTAGGGTACATGAGGGTACATTGCAGGTAGGTTATAGTTTTTTCTACGGAAATCTCGAGTTCCATGACAAATTATATATTGAGTACCGGGTTTTCTGACTTGCTTTACAACTTGGCTATCTCAGTTAAAATCACGTTATGAAAGTGCCACATTCCCTTTAAAGGCATTTCATGTGTGTCCGAAAAACGGTGAACGTGATTGTTGTTTAATGTTCGTGTCCTAATACGAAGTTATGATTATGTTATATTTTCTAGAGGCTAAAGTAGACTGTGATAAACAAAGTGGATTACCCTCATTATCATTAGACAAATAAGTTAATGTAATAGCAAGGCCACAACCGCAATATAAGTAATATCTTTACAGAAAGTTTTAATTTACGAAAACGAAAACATGAAGACTGATGAGGAACATTCAGTGAACCCAATGAAACTCCAGGAACGACTAAAAGTATGCCACACAGACTACAATTATACCAGCATTAGTTTTGCCACAAGACTACTTTTATCCCAAATGCAGACTAAAAAAAGAAAAAAGGGGCGGTCTCGTTTGAGGCTTGCGTCGAATTCAGTTGCCGTGTTGAATGGAGGGGCATATTTTTCTAATCCATGTTCCGTGGAGAACTGGAATATAATAATTTTATGACAATTTTTCTGGTTGTATACATTGATGCCGTGAAGTTTTTCTAAACCAACCGAGAAATCATTTGAAACCAGCGCGCTTATTCCGATCATCCTATGAGCTTCAGAAAACACTACGTACTAGACTCAATCTAGTCCAAGATGGGTGCACTCCACAACAAATCGACAAATCGGTGGGTTGAAATAACACCCTCATATCTCGGATTTTTATGAAAATTTGGGACTAGGGTTCTCAGTGGCACTGAAAACGACTACGGTATTTTTAGTCTCGTCCGTAAATGGTTTTGGAGTTATAGCCTCGGGTAATTTAGCATCGGGCGCGTGCATCAGACTTTTCGCTTGTGTTTTTAGGCATTTAAATTAAAGGTATTCCTTCAAGAGGTTACATGAAAATAATTACAAAAGTCTGAACAATAGAAATATGTAAGTTTAATTATAGCAATTGGCACGAATATGTATAAAATATAATTCCAAACTTTTGCAAAGATAAGCATACATATTTCCTATGTTTTTATTGACTTCAAAACAACTTCATGTGAAGGAGCATTGCTTAAACTACACATAACGCCAATAAAAAGAATGGAGAATACAGAGCAAAATCAGTAACGAGCACCGCAGACCAAGCCCAACACCGTCGCTGGCCACTCAGCCTGCAGTCGGCACGCCGCATAGACGCGTCCGGTTGGAAGTGGGGTAACGGGGAGGGGAGAACTGAGCAAGACTGCGCTTCGGTGACATTGTGAATGAACTAGATGTTGTATGGATGCTACTATTGCTACATAACAATTTGAGCCGTTCCGAAACAACTGAACGTATTACCGCAACATTCGGAACAATTCCGACACTCTGATGCATTTGCTGGAAAATGTAGTGGGCGGATTATGCGTCAGAAGCCGATTGTTACTGTTGTCTTAGGTTTGTTTTAGATAGTTTTCTTTTTCTACCCATACCCTAAAAAAGTTTCATGTATCCCAGTTCCATTTATATTAGAAAGCACACATACAAACAAAAAGCCAAATAACGTCCACGCCGACAACTGCTTTTCGAACATATAAGATTAAGACATGCTGCTTTATTTTAGATCTGACACACGGATCGGAAGAACGACTCCCTCACATGGTGCCATTGAACTTCACAGATTCAATTTGAAACTCGAACCTTCTGTCCCTCATCATTCGAGACCTCATAGACAATAACGGTCTTCGAATTAACCGGTACGAACTTATGAGTCTTCAATGTTCCTTTTCTCGCGACTGCCTTATCGAAGCGTTTTCTGAGCTCAGTAGCTAGTTTGAGTACTTTTTGTTGAAGCATTTTCGGTAGAGATCGAGGCAAGCAATGGAACACTGCTTTCCGTGTCCCCTTCCAAGCATGGTTGCTGATATTGTAAGGGGATGGGTAACCCTCCTGCCAGTAAAGGTGGTGGGGCCTCATACCAGCGCGTGTTAAAAAGCACACTGGAGGGGAGCCTCGAAGGCCCTACCTACTTTTTTTCTAGGTGGCCGGAGAACCCTTCGTGGCCAAAAACGCTATTTCGCTACTTCTGAGAATATTCAATGGCACGTCGATTGGTCAAATAACCTTGAAAACCGGCCTCAATTTTGTAATTAAAGGCTTTAAAAGTTAAACACTTTAATTTGAGATCGCTGCAATCGCGCGGTTGTACCAGTTCGCGTGCATCAAAGACCAACTGGCAACGTTATAGCGCCATATAAAACGAGGTTACATGTCAAGTTCACCCCTCATGAAGGTCAAGGTCACATTTCAAGGCCATACCAGCATTCTCAAGTCATTGGTCCGGTGCTTCCGGTCGCATGGCATTACCCAGTATGACGTATATTATGCTACGACGTCATAGTTAAGATAACTCAACATAAAATTCAAGGTCACAGGTCAAATTAAAATGTCATGGATAAAGGTCAATGTTCATTTCCCGTCCAACGGTTGCTATGGTGCTAATTATGGTGTAATTAAAGAGAATATGTCATATTGTGACGTCACAGGTCAATGACCTTGAATGACCTTAATCAAAAAATTAAGTTTACATTTTTTGGACGTTCTCACTATGACCTTGCTCTGTTTTCAGTGCATTATGGACTTCTTTGAGCTTAATCACGGCATTTCCGGATGAATACTCAGCACGGCTAATACTTGACCTTTATGACCTCGTTTGAACTTGACGATACTGACTTAGGTCAATTAAGATCAGTCATAATATAGATTTTAATAGTTCCCACCCAGTCCTCAACCAGGGTTTTTCTGAGCCTCCTAGTTTCCGAGAGTTCAGGGGCCTACCAGTCCCACTTCCAGTGCGCGTAAGTGTCGGACGCCTCTCCAGTGCGGGTGGTAAGGAATGGACATTGATTACAATTTATTGTTTTAGATAAATCCTTACCTTCACGTCTGACCAATTCCACCATTGACATCTTTTTCGTGACCAGAGACGTTTGATAGTTGCAGCGACGGCGGGCCGCGCTGGCGCACGAACCTCACAAAAGTGGGAATCGGGACTTTTGGGAGCTCAGATCTCGCTTTCTGTTTAAGTCTCCATTCTTTTTATTACTGAATCTTACAGAGAAAAGTATAAAGAGTAATATGAGCCTCAAAAAGTCTAAAATAAGTCATAGGAAAATATATTTTATACATTTTGAAAAATTGAAGAATGTATAATATATTTACAAATTAATTTTTTAGTTATATTTCTTATGAGCCAGAATTGGTAATTCGTCCTTAAGATACCTAGATCAAGTTTTTATGGCATTTGTAGAAGCATACAGGTAAAATTGTTTCTTTAAAAAAGACATGGAAGTGGGTATGGTCAAAATGCCTGAGGCTATAATTTTCAAACCGTAAGTCAGGCAGGAAAATTAATACGAAAACCGTCATCAGCTCCATCAATAGCCCCCTGACAAAAAATACACCGAAATCTGCTACATGAGGCTGTTATCGACTTGTCGATTTGTCGTGGAATGCCCCAGAGACTACATTGAGTCTACGATGGGAATACAGTGAGCATGATTGTGCCTGATTCCAACCGAGTTTGACACCAGAATCCGGACTCGCTTTCAGCACCGACTCAGTTTATCCCAAAGGAATCAATTTTTCTCTCAGTGTGGGTTCTGAGGTTGGGTCGCTTGACCTTTAATAACTTCTGTATCTGACCTGACCTGATATAGAAAATTTAGTCAGGTTCATGAAACAAATTGGGAATAAGGCACTGTAAGTTGTGTTGTCCTCAGTTTCTTCATGTTTGCATGGTTTGGGAAAACCAGCAGGGAGCAAATTTTGCCGCCCCCCCCCACCCGTGGGGCTCATATTAAAACATACGAAAGTTGAAAGACAGAGGTATATTACGAGTTATTGCATTCTTTGAGGGTCATCTCTCTCTCTCTCTCTCTCTCTCTCTCTCTCTCTCTCTCTCTCTCTCTCTTTTCTCTCTCTCTCTCTCTCTCTCTCTCTCTCTCTCTCTCTCTCTCTCTCTCTCTCTCTCTCTCTCTCTCTCTCTCTCTCTCTCTCTCTCTCTCTCTCTCTCTCTCTCTCTCTCTCTCTCTGAAAATTTAATAATTTAATTCCCATGACAGGCCCATTGAGGGCTGCTAAGACGGATATAATACCCGTACACTGAGAGAAAAATTGATTCCTTTTGGATAAACTGAGTCAGTGCTGAAAGCGAGTCCAGATTCTGGTGTCAAACTCGATTAGAATCAGGCAGAATCATGCTCATTGTATTCCCGTCGTAGACTCTATGTAGTCTCTTGGACTAGATTGTGTCTAGCACGTAGTGTTTTCTGAAGCTCATAGAATGATCACCGTAAGCTAGGGAATAACAAGTCTGATGACTGGTTTCAAATGATTCTTCACTCGGTTTAGAAAAACTTCACAGCAAAATCGTCATGGGATCATTATATTCCAGCTCTCCACGAAGCATGGATTAAAACTATATGCCCCTCCACTCAACACACCAACTGAATTCGATGCAAGCCTCAAACTAAACCGCCTCTTTTGAGTCTGCATTTGGCATAAAAATAGTCTAGTAGCGAAACTGATGCTGGTATAATTGTAGTCTGTGTAGCATACTTTTAATCGTGCCTGGAGTTTCATTTGGTTCACTGAAGGTTCCTCATTAGTCTTCGCGTTTTTGTTTTCGTAAATTAAAACTTTCTGTAAAGATATTACTTATATTGTTGTTGTGGCCTTGCTATTACATTAACTTTGTTCAATGATAATGAGGGTAATCCACTTTGTTTACTGCAGTCTACTTCAGCCTCTAGAAAGAAAATATAGTCATATTTTTATCAGGACACAAACATTAAACAACAATAACGTTCACCGTTTTTGGGACACACATGAAATGCCTTTAATTAACAATCATCTCCGATATCGCCCAGGAGCGGTCCAGGCTTACAATTCAAGCACATGCCGCTGTCGTCAGAGATAGCAGCCCTCGTTTACTTTGGATATATAGAGCTAATCATAGACATGTTTGCTTCAAAGCATTCCGTCATGGCTGAGAAAATCTCATTCTGTACACGATATTGTACAGATTGAGACTTACCTCTGTCCAGCGATGGACGTGCGTTCAGAGGCTCCTGAGAAGATCCTTCCAATCTTTGTTAAGCGCTTCTAATCTGTGCTCAAAGTGACCTGAAAACGATCTTTAGGACACGTGGGTGACTGTATCTAACAGTAGCAGATGCTTAGTTATCATTACTTCATCAGCTTTGCATAGCAAGGGCTGTTCTGCGCGGCCAAACTTGGGCTTCACGCTTCAGTGCATGTTGCCGTCATCTAGCTGACACACATGGACTCCTGGTTTTGGCCACCAGTACAATTAATGCCTGAACTGTCGCAGCGCCAGTATGCTTTTTCACTTTCACTAGCTCTCAGCGGAGTCTGTCGGTCATCAGACTCAGCTTAAGCTTCTCCTCTTGATCCGTTATCACCGCTAGGTCTGTCGATGTGGCTTCTCCCGCAAACCATGCCAAATGCAGCGAGGCTTCTTCAGGCCCCTCAGGTCAAAACCTGAGTTGGATCGATGTAGGAGCATGTGCCGACGTAAAGTGAAAAAGGTCAGCTATTCCACTCAAATTTCGCTCGGATAACGACGCCAGAGCTTTGTGGCCAGCTCTGCGTGCAATGGCAGGAACACTGAAGATGGCGCGAAATGGCGAGTAGGTAAGTTTTCTCAATCGCGGGTCGGAGCACGGGCACGCAATCTCCGGATACGGTTTGACTTGGAATCAAAATAGACTGGGGATTCGAATGATTCTGCAGCTAAAGCTCCCATATTCCTGGTTATTTCCGGTGGCAGAATATATTTATTCTTGGTATAATATGAAACTTTGAAGAGGATATTAAAAGCTCTTTCAATTTCGTGGCTAGAATAGGTCGAGTACCTATGGTAAAATGATCCTTTGTGGTATAAAAGAAATACCACCTGCAATAACTTATTGGTATCATGTTAAGCTTCTTCCCACTATGTTTAGAAGCCGAGAACCATTTCAAGCTGTCAAGGCCTACATAAACACTTCCTTTGCTGGAATTATGCTGGAAAGAGGATTTAATGAGAGAAAACATGCTCAAATATTCCTTGAATAAGGTTTCATGACATCATTTTATGCTCGAGCAGACCGTGGTTCCGGATTAGATAGAGCACATAGGAATAAAAATGGTCTCAGTGTACAATGCTTCAGCACATTGTTCTTGCATCACTTATTTAAAAATGTCATCCAAAAATTATTTTAAAAAACTGTTTATGATTTATCAAAACGTTACGCCAAGGCCCATGAATAATACAAAATGGAACATTTTATAACGCCATCATTGTCAAATCACATGATCCAACACTAGGTCACGGGTAAAATTAGATTGCTATTTAACTTAAATTTAGACGGCAACGTGTTTTATTTGGATCTCAACGATCGTAGGGATTTCTAATTTATATAAATCATTATCTGTCTCGAAGATATGGCAAATTGAAAAGAAAGGTTCTTTTATTGGGTCCAAACAGTACCTAAGGCCATAACTAAAAAACCATTGAACAGACCCAGCTAGAAATACCACAGCGCTAATCTGCGTCCCGCAAAACCGCTCTTACAAAGTTTCATCAAAGACTAACTTGGAAGGTGTTATCCCTTGGTCGATTTGTCGTGGGATGCCCCAACACCTTGACGCGCAAGCGATCTCGTGTCCGTGGACTGCGCGGCGCGCCGGGTCAGTTGGGTCGGCACGCCCGTCCGATACAACACTAGCCCCGCGCGGCGGCTGGTGGTGGGGGAGAGGGGAGGGGGAAGTGGGGTCGGCGTGGCGCCGATCAGGTAGGGCGCAGCATAAGGCATAACATTCC
Organism: Lepas anatifera; assembly: GCA_034440635.1. Taxonomy (NCBI): domain Eukaryota; kingdom Metazoa; phylum Arthropoda; class Thecostraca; family Lepadidae; genus Lepas; species Lepas anatifera. The sequence goes on along the minus strand of JAOTON010000488.1, from coordinate 65,621 downwards.
GCGGCTGTAGCGTTCTTCAGCCGCAACTGCTCTCCCCTTCCCCCCAGCGATGGGTCGGCGAGCCCCGGATACCTCCGGGCCTGGACCCCCTCCCCACCGGTAACTCCGCTCTGTCCGTCCGCTCAGCCGTGCCATCTGCTCGATGTGGACGGCGGGTGTCTATCTTACTTGTGTTTCAATAATTTATATTTTTTTAGTTTTTTATCGATGGTTGGGTGCCCACCGGCGTAACTAAAGGGCCCCGTGCGTGGGGAGCCTGGTTAATTTTACTTCGAGATTGCCTATGGTCCATTTTAGGTCGGTGTCTTACAGGCATGTACCATTGTACGCATTATGTTAATGCAGGAGTGTCAATATATGAACGGATACAAATGATCAAACCAAAAACTGATCATTATATGATAGCCTATATGATGTTGCAGATCAAATAAAGCGTAACCGAGTGTTTTGGTGTGCCCAGAGAGGGTTCATGGGGCTTTCTGCTATCGGTGGGTAACCGGATGAGCGCATGGATGAGCGGGCAAAACCTTTGCTTTTTACAGATGCTGATCTCGAGGTAAAACCACTTACCTTAAAATCATACCAGAATATTCCCAGTTTTCAGCGAACTGCACGTACTTAAGAGTTCAGCTTTAGGATATATCCATAGAGTAAGCAAATAGAACTTGCATTTCTACTTTCCGTAGTTGTGAAGTGGTTACAGGCGTAAGGCGCTGCGGGATGAATTTTGGGCGATGAATCGAATGGGTCGATTTTGGGGATGAAGTCGACCGCTGATAAATTATATCATTGGGAATCCCATTTTCACTCCGTGGAAATATGTGCGTAGCTAAGACCTTGGTTTACGATATTATAATGTGGGGAGGTTTTAACCATCGCCCCGGGATGTGTTTGAACACCCCCTCGCGTTTTCCGGCGGCACGAAAAAATGGCGGCGCTTCGCGCCATCGTACTTGGCACACCCTAACTTTGATTGATTCCACAATTCTCCCTACAATTTTAAGGTTGGGTCATCTCAGGTCAGGTCACCAGTGCAGTTCAAGTGACCTCACCTCTAAAAATATTTAAGGTGGTATAAGTAAGAAATGGGCGAATCTATACGATTGAAACTTATGCCACATAATAGGCCCACCGAGTGCTACAACATATGTTCATGGATTTTTTATATCGATAACCTCAGGTCAAGTACGGTCCATGACCTCTCCGTTGGAAAAACATGGTAAAAATAGACCTTACTTAGGACTAAGCTTACAGAACGTAGGCTGTATTTGTGTAGATAAAGCTGTGAATGCCTCCATATTCTCCAAATCGTAGTAGGTATCCTGAGCCCAGTTCCAGGTTCATGTTGCAGTTTTTGACTTGTGACCTTTGAGAGATCATCTGGGGCTGCTTAAGCAGGTTTCACACTTGGGTCAATAACTGCAGAATATGATGATAAATCTTTTATTTTGATATCATTACGTTTCTATTGCTATTGCAAGGTTATTGATGTGCCCCCCCCAAATTTTGAGCCGATTCCGTAGTTTTTCCGTCGACAAATCACGTGATAGACCGAATCGTATTTGGCCCCACCATTGGTTACAACTTTTGCCCCCACCACCAACCTGGAAAAGGTCCCTGCTCCTACGCCTAATAGAAATCTGAAGATTTCTGGATCCTGGAAGCTTGCTGTGTGAAATTAAAGCATTTGGAACTTTTATTGGGATGACCTTCATGTAAATTATCCGAATGGGAATTAATTTAATTTGATTGCCTTTTTCCATCGCATCGAAACTGTATGTATGTGCCTAAGACCGCAGTTCACGATGTGCCTATATAGACAATAACAGAAATCAACCGATGTTCCCTTCACATGAAACTGTGCGTACTTCAGACCTCTTCTCAGGATATATTTTCATAGCGAATGGCTGATGATTTTATTTTCTGGTTCATATGTTCCCGGGAGTGTTTAATATATTTTGCTGTGCTGATATGAATCTGAAATGGGCCATCGATCTGCCAGCAGCTTTGCGACGAGTTAGATATAAGTCGAGGTCCAGTTGCTCACGAAATTGTGCATAAGCACGGTTTTAGGCTTGCTTCTCAGTAAAGAAAGTTTTGGAAGACCGATTTTTCCGCAAAATGGACCCGAATTGTGTGTGCCGCGGCGCATGCTGCCCAGCGGATATCTTAGAAATCTAGGCCGGAGTAGGCCTAGTAAGCCCCTTCCAGGAGGGACATACCCTTAGCAGAAGTCTTAGCTACGAGTAGTTTTGTATGCAGCGAAAAATGCGCTAGCGATTGGTATACCTTCACATTCATTGTATTTTCCCAGAGATCGGCCCATTTTAAAATGCGAAGATCTCTCTACTCGCACGGGTAGAAAGATCTTCGCATTTTAAAATGGGCCGATCTCCGGGAAAATGCACTGAATGTAAAGGCATACCAATCGATAGCGCATTTTCCGCTGCATACGAAACTGCTCGTACCTAAGACTTCTGCTAAGGGTATGTCGCTCTTGGAAGGGGCTTTCTGTATTCGTCACCGATTTCTGCGCTTCTTGTAATGGTTAAAAAATACTGACATGAGGGTATGAATCTGAAATGGGCCGATGACCGGCACGTAGCTCAGAGTTGAATTGGGCATGGCGTGATAGCTGAGATCCGATTACATATGAAACCGTTGGAAGCTAAGGGTTTGTTTCCGATCCTTATTGGATAAGAGCGTTTTTCCTACAAATTTAGCCAAATATCGGGCGTCGCGACGCTTGCCACCTAGCGGAGAACGGGAGAACCTATGCCACTAGAGCCCGCCCGACTCAATCACTAATGATCACGGCGTTCGGACAAGTTTCCGAAAAGTAAAACGCTGTCTTAGCAGAGGTGTCGAAGGTATGAAATCGAAAATGGTACCACTGCATAGCCCAGACAATTGTCTTTCATTACTAGTCGGTTCATTTCATTGTTCGTGCACCCTGCGTGTACTATGCAGCATTCAGTAACCCCGGATAACAGAATTGATCGTTACCTAACGTCAGGGGCGGATCCAGGGGGCCGCGGGGGCCGCGGCCCCCCCTCGCCGGTAAGGCGCCCCCTCGGCACTAAGGCGCCCCCGGTGGCCGCCTCCATTTGCTCCACATTTGCATGCCAAACGGAAATACTGGCGCCCCCTGGTAATTCCGCTGCATGCAAATACCACATTTTGACAACCTGCCCTGCATCACTGGCGCCCCCATGGTGCATCATTGGTGCCCTTATTTCACTCCGCCGACGCCCTCAAGCCTCTTCCACCTCTTGAAATCCCGCTATATATTACCGGCGCCCCACTCTTCCCTACGGGCGCCCCTATCTTCTAGAAATCCGCTCTATATCACTGGCGCCTCCGTGGTGCAGCATTGATGTCTCGTTTTTGCTCCAGCGGCGCCCCCACGCGTCACTGTGGGTGCCCCATCTTTTGGAACTCAGAATGTACCACCGGCGCCCCCATTGGGCATCATTGGTGCCTTCGTTTCACTCCACCGGCGTCCCCAAGCCTCATCGTGGGCTCTCCCACTTCTTGGCACCCCACTATAAACTATTGGCGCCCCAATCCTCACCACGGGCGCCCCCACCTTCGGAAAATCCGGTCTATACCACTGCCGCCTCCATGGTGCAGCATTGATGTATCGTTTTTGCTCCAACGGCGCCCCCACGCGTCACTGTGGACGCCCCACCTTTTGGAACCCTCATGTACCGCCGGCGCCCCCATTGGGCATCATTGGGGTCTTCTGTGTACTTCACCGGCGCCTCACGCTTCACCGTGGGCGCCTCTGCTTTTTAGAGCCGCTCTTTACCATCGGCGCCCCCGTGGTACATCATTGGTGCCTTTTTGCCTAATTGGCGCCCCCGTGCCTCAATGAGGGGGCCTTCACCCTTTACCAGCCCGTTTTATACCAGTGGAGCCCCCACTCTCTCTCCCCACTCCCAAATACGGGCGCCCCACCTTCTAACAATCCGCTCTATACCAGTGGCGCCTCCATGGTGCAGCATTGATGTCTCGTTTTTGCTCCAACGGCGCCCCCACGCGTCATTGTGGGCGCCCCATCTTTTGGAACCCCGAATGTACCACCGGTGCCCCCATTGGGCATCAATGGTGCCTTCGTTTCACTCCAACGGCGCCCCCAAGCCTCTTCCACCTCTTGACATTCCGCTATATACTACCGGCACCCTACTCTTCACTACGGGCGCCCCCATCTTCTAAAAATCCGTTCTATATCACTGGCGCCTCCAAGGTGCAGCATTGATGTCTTCTGTGCACTCCAACGGCGCCCCCACGCTTCACCATGGGCGCCTCTGTTTTTTAGAGCCGCTCTTTACCATTGGCACCCCCGTGGTACATAATTGGTGCCTTTTTGCTCAAATGGCGCCGCCATGCCTCTTTGAGGGGGCATTCACCCTTTACCAGCCCGTTTTACACCAGTGGAGCCCCCACTCTATCTCCCCGCTACGTAATACTGGATCCCCACTCCCCACTACGGGCGCCCCCACCTTCTAACAATCCGCTCTATACCACTGGCGCCTCCATGGTGCAGCATTGGTGTCTCGTTTTTTGCTCCAACGCCGCCCCCACGCGTCACTGTAAGCACCCCATCCTTTGAAACCCCGCATGTACCACCGGCGCCCCTATGGTGCATCATTGGTGCCTTCGTGTCACTCCACTGGTGCCCCCAAGCCTCTTCCAACTCTTGACATCCCGCTATATACTACCGGCGCCCCACTCTTCACTACGGGCGCCCACATCTTCTAGAAATCCGCTCTATATCACTGGCGCCTCAATGGTGCAGCATTGATGTCTCGTTTTTGCTCCAGCGGTGCCCCCACGCATCACTGTGGGCGCCCCATCTTTTGGAACCACGCATGTATCACCGGCGCCCCGATTGGGCAGCATTGGTGCCTTCGTTTCACTCCACTGGCGCCCCCAAGCCTCATCGTGGGCTCTCCCACTTCTTGGCATCCCGCTCTAAACTACTGGCGCCCCAATCCTCACCACGGGCGCCCCCACCTTCGGAAAATCCGCTCTATACCACTGCCGCCTCCATGGTGCAGCATTGATGTCTCGTTTTTGCTCCAACGGCGCCCCCACGCGTTACTGTGGGCGCCCTACCTTTTGAACCCTCATGTACCACCGGTGCCCCCATTGGGCATCATTGGTGTCTTCTGTGTACTTCACCGGCGCCCCACGCTTCACCGTGGGCGCCTTTGCTTTTAGAGCCGATCTTCACCATTGGCGCCCCCGTGGTACATCATTGGTGCCTTTTTGCTCAAATGGCGCCCCCATGCCTCACTGAGGCGATCTTCACCTTTTACCAGCCCGTTTTATACCAGTGAGCCCCCACTCTCTCTCCCCGCTATGTACTACTGGATCCCCACTCCCCACTACAGTCACCCCCACTTTCTAACAATCCGCTCTATTCCACTGGCGCCCCCATGGTGCATCATTGGTGCTTTCGTTTCACTCCACCGGCGCCCCCAAGCCTCATCGTAGGCTCTCCCACTTCTTGGCATCCCGCTATAAACTATTGGCGCCCCAATCCTCACTACGGGCGCCCCCACCTTCGGAAAATCCGCTCTATACCACTGGCGCCTCCATGGTGCAGCATTGATGTCTCGTTTTTACTTCAACGGCGCCGCCACGCGTCACTGTGGGCGCCCCATGTGCTGAAACCCTGCGTGTACCACCGGCATCCCCATTGGGCATCATTGGTGTCTTCTGTGCACTCCACCGGCGCGGCGCCCCCACGCTTCACTGTGGGCACCCCCTGCTTTTTGGACCCGCTCTTTACCTCTGGCGCCCCCATGGTGCATAATTGGTGCGTTTCTTTTTAACATCAAACGGCGCCCCCATGCCCATTGAGGGGGTCTTCACCTTTCAACAGCTCCTCCTATACCACCCGAGCCCCACTCTTGTGATGCATTATTGTTGTCTGCTTTTAGCTTTATGGGCGCCTTCCCCCGCCTCTTTCCACCATCTTTTGACACATCGTTCTGTATCACTGGCACCCCCATAATGAATCATTGGTGCCTGTTCTTTGCTCCACCGGCGCCTTCATTTCCAGCCGTGGGCTCATCGGGAGCGCCCCCACATTTCGACAAACCGCTCTGTCTGGCGGCACCCATGGTACACATTGGTGATTTTCTTTCGCTCCATTGGTGCCCCCACACTTCACTATAGGTGCCCACATATTTCTGTTGATTGCTTGATGAATCATTGGTATCTTACTTTTGCTCTATCGGCGCCCAACCACATCCCCCACCACGCGCCATTATTGGCGCCCCAACTTTTGACAGCATGCCCTGTGCCTCCATGGTGCATGATGGGTGCCTATCGTTAGCTCCATGAACGCACCAACACATCCCTGCCAGAAACCCCATGCAGCTTCTCTTTACTTTGAATTTCTTGCATCCCAAACGTGGCCCGTTGTCTTACCAGCGCCTCCCCTTGACAGCTCCCACAAATTTCACTGAATGCGAGTACCCCCAAGCTGTATCACCGGAAGCTCCAAACTTCAGCTTCGGTGTCTCCTTGATTACCAAATTGCGCCGTCAGCGCTCTTCCCATGCACTGTCTTCTCCTCCCTGTTGCCCAACCAGTGCCCTGTTCGTGTACCCCCTTCTACCCTGTTGTTACCCTACCAGTGTCCCTATGATGGATTATTTGCTCCCACAGACGCTCCACTGACGGTTCCACGCCTATGTGCTGCAGGCACCCCTTGCCTGCACCACCGGTATCCATAACTCCAGTCTCGGTATCGCCTCGGTGAAGTATCAGCGTCCCCCCATACACTATCACCATTACCATCCCTCGCCCGAAAGCCCAAATAACTAACTGACTAACTCACCACACTTCCCCCGGCTATAGACCACCGGCGTCCCACAGGGTGTACCACCGTACCACACTGAACTTTTGGCACTCCCATGCTGCATCACCGCTGGACTCATTTATATACATAAGCACTCCCTCATATATGATGCCCCTGGGTCACTAATAGGCGTCACACTTCAACGTGGACCACCCTCATCGATTTTTTGACGCCCTCTTCTTTGTGGTTAGGCGCCCATATTTCACGATTGGCCGCCCTTTTCAGCTCTAGAGCGCCCCACTGCAACATGGACCACCCGTGCCTACCTTTGGCCGCCCTCTTCTGCATGATTGTTCTCCTGTTCTCCACTATTGACCGCTCCTTTGCAGATCTAGGACGCCTGACTTCAATGTGGACTCCTCATTCACCTCCGGACGCCCTCTATTTTATGGTTGGGAACCCCATTTTTCACGTTTGGCCACCCTTTTTCAGCGCTTGGCGGACCTCTGCGACGTGGACCACCGTCATTTACCTACAGGCGCCCTTAACTTTGTGACTGGGCTCCCCGTTTTCACAACTGACCCGCTTTTCAGCCCTAGGGTGCCCCACTGCAACGTGGACTGCCCTCATCCATTTTAAGCCGCTCTCTTCTGTATCATTGCGCGCACCTTCTCCACTGCTGGCCGCTCTTGTGCAGCTTTAGAGCACCCCACTTCACCGTGAACTGCCCTCATTCACCTCTGGCCGCCATCCGCATTGTGGTTCAGAACCCCTATATCATGATTGACCGTCCCTTTTAGCTCTAAAGCGGCCCACCGTAAAATTGATCGCTCTGATCCACTTTTGACTGCCCGCTAGTGCATGATTGCGCGCCCGTTTTGCACAATTGTCTGTTCTTTCTTAGCCTTGGGGCGCCCCACTTTTACGTGTACCGCCTTCAACTTCGGATGTCCTCTACTTTGTGTTCGGGTGCTCCAATTTCACGATTAACCGCTCTTTTTCAGCATCCCACTGCAACATGGCACTACCATAGCACATGGACAGCTCTCAGCTTTGACTGGTAACAATTGCCCCGAGTTCTTTTAATGTATGCTTTGGGTATCGATTGGTGTCATTTTGCTCCGTTACCACGCAGGATCCCCCAGGGTGCATTTATGCCCATCCGATGTATGGTCGTGTGCCCGTCCAATATGTGGTTGTGTCGTCTTTTGCAATAAGAACATGCTACGATGGAATAAAGGGGACTGGTAAAAGTAATGTTTCTTGTGAAGCAAATTTTGAGCACATATACCAATATCCCTTAAATGCGTTTAAAAAAACATTCCGGATCTATTAATAACCCTATAAGCGGTTGAATTCGATCATTTACTTATTTTTTTTCGCAGTGCCACTAATGAAAGGCAGTGTCCAGACAGCAATGCGAAATTCCCACGTCATCTGTGTAAGAAAAACATTGAGAGCTCGGCAGGAGGCACCTGCATAATTTTGGTTGCGTCCTCTCCCACATGTTTGTAAACAGCAAAAAGTTTCGCCTTATGTAGAATATTATGGATTTATCACTATCCACTCTGCGCAGACAGGGTAAACTGCAACGACTGGTTCGCAAAATCTCCAACGGCCGTCTCTGCGTAAATTCTGCTTCAAAACATAATCCAGGTAGAAGTTGCCCCGTTTACTTGTTGCTTATTTAACTAGAGGCACTTTGAGAAATTCTTCCTTTTCTTGGCAACGTGTTTTTTTAATCGGCACTTTTTCAAATGGCATCACAAATACGCAAAATTAGCATCACAAAGATCCCTGATACCAAAGGCTGATCCCCAAATGGTAGTCTGACCGCCCCCGGAGACTTGGCTTCCCTCTTATCGAAATCCTGGATCGTCCATGTACCCAGCCCTCTCGGTTGTTGATCAGTGATAGATAAGCTCGGTCAGTGTTGATCAGGTGCAATCTCTAACATCATCACCTTGGATAGGCTGAGTTTGCGGCCGGTTGATAGAGCTGGAAAATGCCTTGGTGATCGGGGAAGGAGAGTTTATTGGGTGATGGAACTATAGTAGGGAGGAACAGAAACGTAGTAAAGGGGTGGGGCGGCTAGCACAGTCGCATGAGAGGCACCCGAAGGGAAAAGATCGCGCGAAGGGCAGCCGGGCTACGCCAATCTATGACCAACCATAAACCTCGGGGACCAGCATGAGTTACTGTTACAAGCGTGACCCTCTGCGGCAAGCGACACCCTATATGTGACCGTCAGGGTCCCCAAGGGGCAGAAGAACACTCTTTAATCAGGTGGGTCACCTGTTTTCAACAGGGCCCTCTGTGACAAGCATGACCAGTACATCATTCCGTGGTCGGCAGGGCCCAATGCAGTCAGAAGAGCCTTCTGTCTGCCACCGAGAAACCGAGAATGCCCTCTGTGCCAGCGGGGGATGCTGTGACAAGTAGGGCCCTCTACGGTCAGCAGGGCCTTTGGGACCAGGAGTCTCCTCGTTATCAATAGGGCAATCTTAGGTCAACAGGGATCTCTGTAACTAACAGATCTTTCGGTCGCAGTCAGGGCTATGTCTTGCCAGCATGCTTTTTTGTCGAACAGGGCGATACCCCCGGTGACCATAAGAGGACCCTGTATCGTAAATATATATATTTGGAACTGAACGCACAGTCTATAAAAAGGGCACTCCGGGACCAACAGGTCTTTCCGTGCCCAGTAAGGCCTGCCATATTCTTGTGGAAGGTCATGAGGTGACCTGAGGTCTAATCGGGAAGTCGCTGGGCCCCCTGCATCCAGGCGGGTAACCATCCATGACGGTCTTTGACTGCTGTGAGTGGGACTGGTGGGACCCTTAAATCCATTAGGATCTAAATCTGCCAGTTAGCGAACCCCTGGAGAAAGCCGGAAAGTGTACAAGTGTACACTGTGAACGACTTTGAGTTCACTTTGGTCAGTCGAGGGTCCTATGTGGCTGCCATAGCACAGCGAAGACAGGCCAACGGCCAAAATCTGGTTATAGCTAGTTATAGTTCCTGCAAAAATTCAGGTGGATGCCGTTGAGGGAGACACAAACACATTTTTCCGAGTTGATCGCTGATGTGGAGTATCCCTAAACTGGGCCTTTGCTTGGGGCCGTATTTTGATGCCGAGAGTACATAAGAATGGGCGCACGCACGTCGATATTTTATTCTGATTTCCAGCCTGCACCCACACTGCGCAGGTGGGGTCAAATCAGCATTGTGATCGTAGTGCGCACATTAGATCAGTATGCTGATATTCTGCGTAGACTAGGTCGGTACTGGTCCCTGTGCATCCCGGGTACGCTTGTCCTACGTCGAGCGTGGCTACGCACGGAAGAAGGTCAAAATACCACATTGGAATACGGCAAGCTGCTTGTCTCAGTCAAGTCTTAGGAGGGCATTATATTAGAATATAGCCTTAGAAAGGTTTACAATAACTGGGGTCTTGAAGTAAGCCAAGGTCCATGAACTTAAGTAGTAGATCCTTCGTAGCTGGCTAGCTCAGATTGAAGGGATCTGGGATCACTGCTCTGACCTAGTGGTTTATTAGACCCTTATGGCTAGTTAAGGCCCTGTGTGCTAATCATCATCATATAAGCAAAATCAGTAGTCCATGTAACCATCATGGGACTTCCCAAAGTGTATCGGGATTTGATCTGACATGTCCTGTAGAAACCTAATCCCCAATGACAAACATAGGCTCATTGAACGAGACGGGCCTATTCTTAACATTCGTTGGTCTTCTTCAAACTGTTTAAGGCTTCTGAAGATAATTTTGATCACTGATTGGGGAGAAAATAGTCCCCATGCAGTCTCCCCGGGTCCCAAAGTGTCTTTACTAACCGTGGGTTCCAGTGCACAATAAAATAAACGCCAAAGAGATACATTCACTTTTTACCACTCCTGAGATGTATTTTAGATCCATTCAAAGCCATGATCTTTCCACATTTTTTTAAAAAGAAAATATGAAACTAATTACCTCTTTGACCCTCCGGTTTTTCGGGCGGCAAGAAAAAACGGCGACGCGAAGCACCGCCGTACTTGGCACACCTTATTCTTGATCGATTCCGCAAGAATCCCCCAAAAATTTTGGCTTGGGTCATCTCAGGTCAGGTCATCAGTGCAGGTTAAGTGACCTTACCTAAAAAATGTTGAAGGTGGCATAAGTAGGAAATGGGTGTCTATCGGATTGAAACTTATAGCACATAATGGCCCCACCGAGTTCTCCAAGAAGTTCCGGGATTTTTCATATCGATGACATAAGGTCAAATACGGACCATGACCTCTCCATTGGAAATACAGAGGAAAACAGAAAATGGTTTGTATTTGTGTAGATAAAGGTGACAATATACTTTCATATTCTCCAAATCGAAGTATCTTAGATCCCTTTTTAGCTTCATGTCGCAATTTTTGACCTGTGACCTCTGAGAGATCATCCGAAGCTACTTAAGCAGTTTTGAGACTTAGGTCAATAACTTTGCATGAAATGATGATACAACTTTTATGTTTATACCATTGCGTTTGGATTGCTATTGCCAGTCGATTGATAGGCATATGGACTATGCTAAGTCAAAAGGTGACCTTGACCTGACCTGAAGTCAGGTGATTTGTGTTTTGATCTAGTATGCTCATATTATACATCATTCGATTCGCCGTGACGAGAGAGAGCGAACAGTGTCTACAAAATTATTATAACTCAACGCTGTCAGACGCTAGACTTTGCTCAAAATGCCAACTTCTTTGACCTGCCATGACCTCAATGTTGACCTGGGCCAAAAAGTGACTGATACAGTGTCTTCGTGAATTTGTATGAGCTATCCACCAGGGTTCGCGTTTTTTCGCTATCCTGCATAGGGGACGAGTTCGAGAGGGGGTGTTCAAACACCCCCACCAGGGCGAAGGTGACTCGGAGGCCCACCGGGGCGCAGGTTAACTGATTCAGTTCACAAAAATGCTTTAAATGGGTAAAGAACATAAAATTTGGCGCCCCCAGCCGGCCTAAAAATGGCGCCCCCTGGCCATGAAAGTGGCGCCCCCCAGCGCTGCGGCCCCCTAGCGAAAATTCCTGGATCCGCCCCTGCCTAACGTATTATTGGCAACTCTGACTGAAGTTTCCCTCCAATGACATGCATTTCCCTTTTTGAAGAAGTTTCCATTTTTGGAAGGAGTGTTTCCAATTATGGTACATTTCCCCATGATTAAATGTGGCAATTATCATGAAAATTATTATTGGAAACTAATCTATAAATGGGAGCGTACACCTACACACAATTGGGAACCCTGATCACAGCTTCCCCCCCCACCCCCCACTGAACTTCCATCTCACATATCAACAAAAGGGACAAAAATGTCAATGTCAACATAGGATTTGGATCTACCTAAAATGTGTTGGTAAAGTGGACCTTAGGTAGCATTTTTATAGCCAGATCAAATGCTTAAAATTTCCCCAACACCTGATTATCACCTGCCTGGTCATTCCTTCTTGCAGTAAAAACTCTGAGGCAACTACCCTGCATAGATGTAAAATTATGTCTATTGGCCTAATAGGTACAGAGGTATTGGAAGTCTCATACCAAAGAAAGATCCAGTGTATAAATCAAAATCCTGCTTTAACTCCAGGCAGTTCAGGTCCTGTGTGTTGCTTACTACCACTGGTAGTAAGCAACACACCCCCAACCAGCGTTTTTCAAAGTCTCTTTCTTTCTGAGATTTTCTGTGATTTTCTGAGATGAAAAGGGGGTCTACTAGGCCCCCCTCTAGTGCACGTTAGTGCCAGGCCCCTCTCCAGTGTGTGTTTTAACACTTTGTGGAGGACTGAATTGGCACACATTTGCTATCTGTACAATATTGACATGATAATTTGATCATGAAACCTTACCTGAATTACTGTTGTTGCCAGTCTGCTGCTGGCGCCAACTCTCCCAACTTCCTCCAGCTCCAAATCTACCTAATCAATCTTGAACTAGGGCACAAATAAGGTAAGGCACAAGCAAGCTAAGGAATGAAAAACAAAGTTTGATGTGTGAAAGTGCATCAGAATCAAAGTAGCCTACATTCATCTTAGATAAGCCATGGGCAGCACTATTTATTCCAGCTAGTTTTAGCCTGCACTTATCTCAGATATACCTAATAAATATGCCCTCAACAGAAGTAGCTTCCCACTTGTTCAATTTTTTTGGCAGGCTCTACATCACACAAACATTGCGAACTTGTGTTGTCGCTGTTGCGTAGTTTAGGTAGAATTGCTGCCCAGCTATGTGTATTTCTTTCACTCATTTAGTACTTTTCCTAGTAGCTTTTAGGCGTACTTGATACTAAATTCAAAGAAATAGGGACCGCTAAATCGAAGATACTCAAACTTTAAATATTATTTAACCTGACAAAATGGACAGAAAAGTACTTGATAACGTATCTGCGTTATCTTTAATGCCTTAAATATGCCCACAATCATGTATTTCTCGAAAAAATTGACCGTCACATTTCGGGCATCTAGGCGGCAACTTTCTGGCAACTACTAACAATCGGCGCCATTGGGCTGCATGTTAAAATCTGGCAACTGTGACAGCGGTTTCCGGGTTTTCTGCAGCGGGGGTCTCTCGTTTTAGTAGAAACTGAACACAGTACCAATATTGTATCACTGATGGTACGCTGTACAATTGAAGGACAGAGTTGCTAAATTAAAATATTTGCTACACACTTCATTCTGTATTTCGAAAATGTGTGGTTTGATTTTGAATCATACTGTCACGATCGCTATTTTCTCACACTTATGCACCTCAACTATCATAAATGTGTCACAAACTCCAGTAGCCGAGTTGGCAAGTTTCTGCACCTCTGCAAACAAACGACATACCAACATGCTTCAGCCAATTATAACGGTATCTTCGCTCTCATTCACTGCAGACTTTACTGCGCATGCGGACTGGGACTTAGGATAACCGAAGCTAACTCGGCAACAAATAGGCTGAATTGTGTGAAGATCTCCAGGTGTAGGTGAAATATGGTCGGCAAACCCAGAATATTTTATATTGTATCTCCTTTCTTCTGGGCATAGCCAGTATTTACTTAACAAACCAAACTTTATACGTGTGATTATTTATGTGATGACATGAACAGACGACAAACGTGGCGCAGTGTGCAGAGACATGTTAGTTTAGGAAAACATGGACTTACACATGGGACTGAATGTAGTCAGAATGAGAACATTAGACCTCAATTCCCAACATCGCGTTAGTATATGTATCATACTGCTGAAAACACTCGCCTGTCAATCGAACTGCTTGCCTAACGTACATTGTCACCGGCTTCTCCTGCACCGGAGCGGCACCTGCCGAGGCCGCAGGCCGAGGTCAGAAGCCGGTGACGAACGAAGTAAGAAACGGCTTCTATTCTGACAGTTTTTCCGGTCTCGTCGTGTCAGAAGCCGGTGACGAACGAAGTAAGAAACGGCTTCTATTCTGACAGTTTTTCCGGTCTCGTCGTCGTTGTCTGTTGTTGTTGTTGTTGTTGTTGTTGTCTGTTCTGAGCGCTGGTATCAGAGACCTAAAACTTTTGTGGATAGAAGGCACTTCCAAATGAATAAGCACCACGGTTGTCAATTTTCAAAATTTTCAAAATTTTGCCCAGAATTTTGCATTATGTGATTTTTAACTTTTATTTTTCTATTTTTTGCTAATTCATCTAGACTCTTCAAACTTGCACCCTTTTACATCAGGGAAATTTGTAGTTCACACAAAAAGTTGGAAAGAAAAAGCTTTAAATTTAGGGCTCTAAATTAGCTTTTAAACTTTGCACCCTAAATTTGGCATAAAACTCATGGTCTAAACTACAGGCTCGAAATATCTGAAGCTACAGCAGTTCAGGTTCTGAGTCAAATATCAACTTAAAGGCCGGTTTGTGCAGTACTGCACAAACACAGAAACAAAACAAAAACGGAAATTTAAGGGTCCTTTTTGGCCTATTCCGTGAAGGTCTGCATTTCCCAAAATATCATTCAAACCCTTATATCTTCCGATCTAATTGATAAAAAATAGTTCCCATTTCAGATAATAAGAGAGAATAGCCTCCTTTATTATATATTTAGAGATAAAAACTTTCAGACTGAAACTTTTTTATTTTATAGGCAGAAATAAAATATAAGTTTTTAAAATTTTTATTCTCAGCCCCTTGGTTTCCAGACCATGATAGCTACGGTATTGAACTTAACACGGCTGGCTAGAAAACTTCGTTGCCGTCATTTTTCTTACTGATACCCCCCACTTATCTCTTACGGCTTCCGCGCTATAAGCCGTAAAATGCATTTCAAAGTGGTAATTTTATCAGTTCATTTTTGCTTCACACCGGGGTTTAGGGTGGTTAGAGTCATTGGAGGGAAATGAAATTTTGCATGCAGCTAGGTAAGAGACATGTGCCGACATTCCATCTGCATATATATCAATGAAACACCAAGTTACCTTTACTAACATGCCGTTTCTCCACGCATCGTTGTAGCAAATCACCACGCGTCACCCCTGCGTCCACGTCGCGGCAACGCCGGCGATCGGCGCGGCCGTTTCTGTTTATTTATGGTCTGGTAAAAAAGTACCCAACACTACCCATAATGCATCACAAGTAATTAGAGTACCGTAAAAGTCTGAGTTTACAATAAGAGTATTATGTTTCTGTTTTTGGACCATGGGTGGATCCAGGGAATAAGTAGGCTAGGTGCCCCCCCCCACCCTTCTCCCCCATCCCCTCCCCCAACCCCCAATCGACCATTGGCGCCCTCTGAAATTGTAAAGACACGCCTCTCAAGGTCGATGACGGTCCCTGAAATGTTGCTTCCCATACGCGGATCCAGGATTGCCTATCGGGGGCGAGGTGGAAGGGGAAAGTTCCTGGTGGGCGCTATCTACACCAGGGACGCCACTTTTGGCCGGAAAAACCTATCAAGTAGGCGCTAAAACCTATCAGTAGACCCCGATACCTGCATCTCGGGGAAAACGACATTTCAGGGGGTGCCATCGAACTTTCCAGGGGTTTCCGGGACAATTTCAGGGGGCGCTAAGATTCTATGGGGGGCACCTGTCCCCTTTCCCCTTGGATCCGCCTATGTCGTTTCGGGGGCGGGGGGGCACGGAGGTGGGGCGTTACTGGTGTGGGCGTAAGGAGATCCAGCATAAGCGGATCCAGGACATCAGCATGGGGGTAAGGGCTAAAGAGTTCGAGCATAGGCGGACCCAGGACATCAGTACGAGGGTGGGGCTAGGGAGTTAGAGCATAGGCGGATCTAGGCCATCGGTACGAGGGTCGGGCTAGGGAGTTAGAGCATAGGCGTATCCAGGACATTAGTACGGGGATGGGGCTAAGCAGCTGAGCATTAGTGGAATCAGGATATCAGTACGGGGTGAGACTCGGGAGTTCCAGAATAGGCGGATCCAGGACATCAGTAGGGTGGTAGGGGCTACGGAGTTCGAGCATAGGCGGATCCAGGATATTAGTACGGGGATGGGGCTAAAGAGCTCGAGCAGAGGCGGATCTAGGACATCAGTACGGCGGTGGGGCTAAGAAGCTCGAGCATAAGCGGATTCAGCTGATGGGGTGGGGCTCGGGAGCTCGAGCATAAGCGGATTCAGCTGATGGGGTGGGGCTCGGGAGCTCAAGCATAGTCGGATCCAGGACATCAGTAGGGGGTGGGGGCTAAGTAGTTCGAGCATAGGCGGATCCAGGGCAGTACAGAGGTGGGGCTACGAAGTTCGAGCACAGGCGGATCCAGGACATCAGTAAGGGGGTGGGGTAAGGAGCTCGAGCATAGGCGGATCCAGGACATCAGTGGGGGGGGGTAGGGGCTACGGAGTTCCAGCATAGGCGGATCCAAGACATCAGGAAGAAGGTGGGGTAAGGAGCTCGAGCATAGGCGGATCCAGGACATCAGTAGGGGGTAGGGGCTAAGGAGTTCGAGCATATGCGGATCCAGGACATCAGTACGGAGGTGGGGCTAAGAAGTTCGAGCATAGGCGGATCCAGGACATCAGTACGGGGGTGGGGCTAAGGAGCTCCAGCAAAGGCGGATCCAGGCCTCAGTACGGGGGTGGGGCTAAGGAGCTCGAGCATAGGCGGATCCAGGACATCAGTACGGTGGTGGGGCTCGGGCGTTCCAGCATAGGCGGATCCAGGACATTAGTAGGGTGGTAGGGAATAAAGAAATTGAGTATAGGCGAATCCAGGGCAGTACGGAGGTGGGGCTACGGAGTTCGAGCATAGGCAGATCCAGGACATCAGTTCGGGGGTGGGGCTAAGGAGCTCGAGCAAAGGCGGATCCAGGACATCAGTGCAGGGGTGTGGCTCCGGAGCCTGAGTAAAGGCGGATCCAGGACATCAGTACGGGGGTGGGGCTAAGGAGATCGAGCATAGGTGGATCCAGGACATCTGTACGGGGGTGGGGCTAAAGGGCTGGAGTATAGGCGGATCCAGGACATCAGTATGGGTGTGGGGCTAAGGAGCTCGAGCAGAGGCGGATCCAAGGCATCAGTACGGGGGTGGGGCTAAGGGGTTCGAGTATAGGCGGATAAAGGACATCAGTACAGAGGTGGGGCTAAGCAGCTCAAGCATAAGCGGATCCAGGACATCAGCAGAGGGGTAGGGGCTAAAGAGTTCGGGCATAGGCGGATCCAGGACATCAGTACGGGGGTGGGGCTAAGGAGCTCGAGCATAAGCGGAGCCAGGATATCAGTACGGGGTTAGAGGCTAAGGGGTTTGAGCATAGGCGGATCCAGCATATCGGTACGGGGATGGAGCTAAGGAGATCCAGCATAGGCGGATCCAGGACATCTGTACGGAGATGGGGCTAAGGAGCTCGAGCATAGGCGGATCCAGGACATCAGTATGGGTGTCGGGCTAAGGAGCTCGAGCAGAGGCGGATCCAGGACATCAGTACGGGGCCGGGGCTAAGGGGCTCGAGTATAGGCGGATCAAAGACATCAGTACGGAGGTGGGGCTAAGGAGCTCGAGCATAAGCGGATCCAGGACATCAAGAGGCTAAAGAGTTAAAATAGGTAGGGGCTAAAGAGTTAAAACATAAGCGGATCCTGGACATCAGTACGGGAGTGGGGCTAAGGAGCTCGAGCATAAGCGGATTCAGGACATCAGTACGTGGGTGGGGCTCGGGAGCTCGAGCATAGGCGGATCCAGGACATCATTAGGGGTAATGGCTAAGGAGTTCAAGCATAGGCGGGTCCAGGGCAGTATAGAGGTGGGGTTACGGAGTTCGAGCATAGGCAGATCCAGGACATATGTAAGGGGTTGGGGTAAGGAGCTCAAGCATAGGCGGATCCAGGACATCAGTTCGGTGGTGGGGCTGAGGTCTCGAGCTGGGGCATAACTCGGTAACAAATAGGCTGAATTTGGTGAAAATCTGCAGGTATGGGTGAAATACCGTCGGAAAACCCATCATATTTTATATTGTATCTCCTTTCTTCCCGTCATGCCCAGTCTTTGCTTAACAAAACAAACATTATGCGTGTGTTTATTTATTTGATGATATGAACAGAGGTCAAGCGTGGTGCAGTATGCAGAGACATGCTAATTTAGAAAAACATGGGCCTAGGCAGGGGATTGAATGGAGCCATAATGAGAACACAAAACCTAAAACTCCAACATTGCGTTGTTATAAGTATCAAACTGCTGAAAAAACTCGCCTGTCAATCGAACTGTTTGGCTAACGTACATTGTCACCGGCTTCTCCTGCGCCAGAGCGGCACCTGCCGAGGCCGCAGGCCGAGGTTGTTGTTGTTGTTGTTGTCTGTTCTGAGCGCTGGTATCAGAGACCTAAAACTTTTGTGGATAGAAGGCACTTCCAAATGAATAAGCACCACGGTTGTCAATTTTCAAAATTTTCAAAATTTTGCCCAGAATTTTGCATTATGTGATTTTTAACTTTTATTTTTCTATTTTTGCTAATTCATCTACAGTCTTCAAACTTGCACCCTTTTACATCAGGGAAATTTGTAGGTCACACAAAAAATTAAAAGAAAAAGTTATAAATTTAAGGCTCCAAATTAGCTTTTAAACTTTGCACCCTAAATTTGGCATAAAACTCATAGTCTAAACTACAGGCTCGAAATATCTGAAGCTACAGCAGTTCAGGTTCTGAGTCAAATACCAATTTAAAGGCCGGTTTGTGCAGTACTGCACAAACACAGAAACAAAACAAAAACGGAAATTTAAGGGTCCTTTTTGGCCCATTCTGCGAAGGTCTGCATTTCCCAAAATATCAGTCAAACCCTTATATCTTCCGATCTAATTAAGATAAATTAGTTCCCATTTCAGATAATAAAAGAGAATAGCCTCCTTTATTATATATTTAGAGATAAAAACTTTCAGACTGAAACTTTTTTATTTTAGAGGCAAAAATAAAATATAAGTTTTTAAAATTTTTATTCTCAGCCCCCTGGTTTCCAGACCATGATAGCTACGGTATTGAACTTAACACGGCTGGATAGAAAACTTCGTTGCCGTCATTTTTCTCACTCATACCCCCACTTATCTCTTACGGCTTCCGCGCTATCAGCCGTAAAATACATTTCAAAGTGGTAATTTTATCGGTTCATTTTTGCTTCACACCAGGATTTCGAATGGTTAATATAGATGGAAGTGGATGAAATTCGGCAAAAAGCTAGTTCAAAGACATATCTTGCCATCGCAACAGGTTGCATATCATAGCAACAACAGTGTACCTTTAATTAAATGTAATACACAATGCTAGTAAGTTTTCCGCTCGAAACCTCACCCCGCCGTTCGGCCGTAGCGTGGCTGCGGGCGGCGCACTGGTAGCTGCTATGCGAGACAGATACCATAGCTATCTACGCATGCTATAGACCAGCGCGAATGCCCGGTGGTGGCAGGGTAGTCTGTCTCGTTTCGGCTCCTCTACTCGTGCGGCGGGCGCGTTGTCTATTAGATATTCATATCAGTCGGACGGCCGGGTGGCGGCCGTGCGGTAGGGTCCCGCTCGCTGCGGCGACTTGCGACGAATAAAAAACAAAATGGTGGTCAGGAACTGGTTTGCTTGTTTGGTTTGTTGTGTTTTGTTTCTTTATGTGTGTCCAAATCTTACTGTGTATGTGTGTGTTAGGTCCGGTAAAAGTGATGTGTTTTATGGGAGAGATAAGAGAGGCCCCACCACTTAAGCCTTCGGGCTTTTGCGTCAATCTATTTGTTATACCTGTCATATTGTTTCCGTCCAATAAAAGTTTATCATCTGTCTATCTATCTACCCACTAGTTAATGCATCCTCTAACCATAGGTAGCACTGGCCAAAGGATCCACCGTTGCACACAATTTCTTTCCCAGCCGAATAAACCTCTTTCTGGTAATACCATGACACGTGACTCCTTGCACTCCCTGCTTAAATAAACTTAATAAGCAGTGGCGGATCCAGGCCATTAGTATGGGGGTCGGGCTAAGGAGCTCGAGCATAGGCGGATCCATGACATCAGTACGGGGGTGGTGTTAAGGAGCTCGAGCATAAGCGGATTCAGCTTATCAGTACGGGGTGGGGCTCGGGAGCTCGAGCATAGGCGGATCCAGGACATCAGTAGGGGTGGGGGCTAAGGAGTTCAAGCATAGGCGGATCCAGGGCAGTACAGAGGTGGGGCTACGGAGTTCGAGCATAGGCGGATCCAGGACATCAGTAAGGGGGTGGGGCTAAGGAGCTCGACCATAGGCGGATCCAGGACATCAGTAGGGGGTAGGGGCTAAGGAGTTCGGGTATAGGCGGATCCAGGACATCAGTACAGAGGTGGGGCAAAGAATTTGGAGCATAGGCGGATCCAGGACATCAGTACGGGGGTGGGGCTAAGGAGCTCGAGCATAGGCAGATCCAGGACATCAGTGCGGGGGTGGGGCTCCGGAGCTCGAGTAAAGGCGGATCCAGGACATCAATACGGGGGTGGGGCTAAGGGGCTGGAGCATAGGCGGAACCAGGACATAAGTATGGGTGTGGGGCTAAGGAGCTCGAGCAGAGGCGGATCCAGGACATCAGTACGGGGGGTGGGGCTAAGGAGGTTTGAGTATAGGCGGATCAAGGACATCAGCACGGGGGTAGGGGCTAAAGAGTTCGAGCATAGGCGGATCCAGGATATCAGTACGAGTGTGGGGCTAAGGACCTCGAGCATAAGCGGATTCAGGACATCAGTACGGGGGTGGGGCTCGGGAGCTCGAGCATAGGCGAATCCAGGACATTAGTAGAGGGTCGGGGCTGAGCATAGGCGGTTCCAGGGCAATACAGAGGTGGGGCTAAGGAGCTCGAGCAGAGGCGGATCAAGGACATCAGTACGGGGGTGGGGCTAAGGAGCCCGAGCATAAGCGGATCCAGGACATCAGCACGGGGGTGAGGCTAAGGAGCTGGAGCATAGGCGGATCCAGGACATAAGTATGGGTGTGGGGCTGAGAAGCTCGAGCAGAGGCGGATCCAGGACATCAGTACGGGGGTGAGGCTAAGGAGCTCGAGCATAGGCGGATCCAGGACATCAGTATGGGTGTGGGGCTAAGGAGCTCGAGCAGAGGCGGATCCAGGACATCAGTACGGGGCTGGGGTAAGAGGCTCGAGTATAGGCGGATCAAAGACGTCAGTACGGAGGTGGGGCTAAGGAGCTCGAGCATAAGCGGATCCAGGACATCAAGGGCCAAGAGTTAAAACAGGTAGGGGCTAAAGAGTTAAAACATAAGCGGATCCAGGACATCAGTACGGGGTGGGGCTAAGGAGCTCGAGCATGAGGCGGATCCAGGACATCAGTACGGGGGTGGGGCTAAGGAGATCGAGCATAGGCGGATCCAGGACATCTGTATGGGGGTGGGGCTAAGGAGCTGGAGCATAGGCGGATCCAGGACATAAGTATGGGTGTGGGGCTAAGGAGCTCGAACAGAGGCGAATCCAGGACATCAGTACGGGGGTGGGGCTAAGGGGCTCGAGTATAGGCGGATCAAGGACATCAGTACGGGGGTGGGGCTAAGGATCTCGAGCATAAGCGGATCCAGGACTTCAGCACGGGGGTAGGGGCTAAAGAGTTCGAGCATAGGCGGATCCATGATATCAGTACGAGGGTGGGGCTAAGGAGCTCGAGCATAAGCGGAGCCAGGATATCAGTACGGGGGTAGAGGCTAAGGAGTTTGAGCATAGGCGGATCCAGCATATCGGTACGGGGATTGGGCTAAGGAGATCCAGCATAGGCGGATCCAGGACATCTGTACGGAGGTGAGGCTAAGGAGCTCGAGCATAGGCGGATCCAGGACATCAGTATGGGTGTCGGGCTAAGGAGCTCGAGCAGAGGCGGATCCAGGACATCAGTACGGGGCTGGGGTAAGAGGCTCGAGTATAGGCGGATCAAAGACATCAGTACGGAGGTGGGGCTAAGGAGCTCGAGCATAAGCGGATCCAGGACATCAAGGGGCTAAAGAGTTAAAACAGGTAGGGGCTAAAGAGTTAAAACATAAGCGGATCCAGGACATCAGTACGGGGGTGGGGCTAAGGAGCTCGAGCATGAGCGGATTCAGGACATCAGTACGTGGGTGCGGCTCGGGAGCTCGAGCATAGGCAGATCCAGGACATCAGTAGGGGTAGGGGCTAAGGAGTTCAAGCATAGGCGGATCCAGGGCAGTATAGAGGTGGGGCTACGGAGTTCGAGCATAGGCAGATCCAGGACATATGTAAGGGGGTGGGGTAAGGAGCTCGAGCATAGGCGGATCCAGGACATCAGTTCGGTGGTGGGGCTGAGGTCTCGAGCTGGGGCATAACTCGGTAACAAATAGGCTGAATTGGGTGAAAATCTGCAGGTATAGGTGAAATACCGTCGGAAAACCCATCATATTTTATATCGTATCTCCTTTCTTCTCGTCATGCCCAGTCTTTGCTTAACAAAACAAACATTATGCGTGTGTTTATTTCTTTGATGATATGAACAGAGGGCAGGCGTGGTGCAGTATGCAGAGACATGCTAATTTAGGAAAACATGGGCCTAGACAGGGGATTGAATGGAGGCATAATGAGAACACAAAACCTAAAACTCCAACATTGCGTTGTTATAAGTATCAGACTGCTGAAAAAACTCGCCTGTCAATCGAACTGTTTGGCTAACGTACATTGTCACCGGCTTCTCCTGCGCCAGAGCGGCACCTGCCGAGGCCGCAGGCCGAGGTTGTTGTTGTTGTTGTTGTCTGTTCTGAGCGCTGGTATCAGAGACCTAAAACTTTTGTGGATAGAAGGCACTTCCAAATGAATAAGCACCACGGTTGTCAATTTTCAAAATTTTCAAAATTTTTCCCAGAATTTTGCATTATGTGATTTTTAACTTTTATTTTTCTATTTTTTCCTAATTCATTTAGACTCTTCAAACTTGCACCCTTTTACATCAGGGAAATTTGTAGTTCACACAAAAAGTTGGAAAGAAAAAGTTTTAAATTTAAGTCTCTAAATTAACTTTTAAACTTTGCACCCTAAATGTGACATAAAACTCATGGTCTAAACTATAGGCTCGAAATATCTGAAGCTACGGCAGCTCAGGTTCTAAGTCAAATATCCACTTATAGGCCTGTTTGTGCAGTTCTGCACAGACACAAAAACAAAATGAAAACGGAAATTTGAGGGTCCTTTTTGGCCTATTCCGTGAAGGTCTGTATTTCCCAAAATATCATTCAAACCCTTATATCTTCGGATCTAATAATTAAAATTTAGTTTCGATTTCAGATAATAAAAGAGAATAGCCTCCTTTATTATATATTTAGAGATAAAAACTTTTAGACTGAAACTTTTTATTTTATAGGCAAAAATAAATTATAAGTTTTGAAACTTTTTATTCTCAGCCCCCTGGTTTCCAGAACATGATAGCTAGGGTATTGAACTTAACACGGCTGGATAGCAAACTTCGGTGCCGTCATTTTTCTCACTCATACCCCCCCACTTATCCCTTACGGCGTCCAAGCTATAAGTCGTAAAACACATTTCAAAGTGGTAATTTTATCGGTTCATTTTTGCTTCACACCGGGGTTTAGGGTGGTTAGAGTCATTGCAGGGAAATGAAATTTTGCATGCAGCTAGGTAAGAGACATATCTTGCCATTGCAACAGGTTGCATATCATTGCAACACCAGTCTACCTTTACTTAAATGTAATACATCATGCTAGTATGTTTCCAGCTCGAAACCTCACCCCGCCGTTCGGCCGTAGCGTCGCTGCGGGCGGCGCACTTGTAGCTGCTATGCGAGACAGATACCATAGCTATCTACGCATGCTATAGACCAGCGCGAATGCCCGGTGGTGGCAGGGTAGTCTGTCTCGTTTCGGCTCCTCTACTCGTGCGGCGGGCGCGTTGTCTATTAGATATTCATATCAGTCGGACGGCCGGGTGGCGGCCGTGCGGTAGGGGCCTGCGCGCTGTGGCGACTTGCGACGAATAAAATCAAAATGGTGGTCAGGAACTGGTTTGCTTGTTTGGTTTGTTGTGTTTTGTTTCTTTACGTGTGTCCGAATCTTACTGTGTATGTGTGTGATACGTCCGGTAAAAGTGATGTGTTTTATGAGAGAGATAAGAGAGGCCCCACCACTTAAGCCTTCGGGCTTTTGCGTCAATCTCTTTGTTATACCTGTCATATTGTTTCCGTCCAATAAAAGTTTAACATCTATCTATCTGTCTACCCGCTAGTTAATGCATTCTCTAACCATAGGTAACACTGGTTAAAGGATCCACCGTTGCACACAATTTCTTTCCCAGCCGAATAAACCTCTTTGTGCTCATACCATGACACGTGACTCCTTGCACTGCCTGCTTAAATCAACTGTATAAGCAGTGGCGGATCCAGGCCATTGGTATGGGGGTGGGACTAAGGAGCTGGAGCATAGGCGGATCCAAGACATCAGTACCGGAGTGGGGCGAGGGAGCTCGAGTATAGGCGGATCCAGGACATCAGTACGGGGTGGGGCTAAGGAGCTCGAGCATAGGCGGATCCAGGACATCAGGACGGGGTTGGGGCTAGAGAGCTCGAGCATAGGCGGATCCAGGACATCAGTACGGGGGTGGGGCTAAGGACCTCGAGCATAGGCGGATCCAAGACAGTACGGAGGTGGGGCTACGGAGTTTGAGCATAGGCGGATCCAGGACATCAGTAAGGGAGTGGGGCTAAGGAGCTCGAGCATAGGCGAATCCAGGACATCAGTAAGGGGGTGGGGCTAAGGAGCTCGAGCATAGGCGGATCCAGGACATCAGTAGGGGTAGGGCTAAGGAGCTCGAGCATAGGCGGATCCAGGACATCAGTACGGGGATGGACCTAAGGAGCTCGAGCATAGGCGGATCCAGGACATCAGTTCGGGGTGGGGCTAAGGAGCTCGAGCATAGGCGGACCCAGGACATCAGTACGGGGGGTGGGGCTAAGGAGCTCGATCATAGGCCGATCCAGGACATCAGTACGGGGTTGGAACTCGGGACCTCAAGCATAGGCGGATCCAGGACATCAGTACGGGAATGGGGCTAAGGAGCTTGAGCATAGGCAGATCCAGGACAGTACGAAGGTGGGGCTACGGAGTTCGAGCATAGGCGGAACCAGGACATCAGTAAGTGAGTGGGGCTAAGGAGCTCGAGCATAGGCGGATCCAGGACATCAGTACGGGGATGGGCCTGAGGAGTTTGAGCATAGGCGGATCCAGGACATCAGTTCGGGGATGGAGCTAAGGAGCTCGAACATAGGCGGATCCAGGACATCAGTACGGGGGTGGGACTAAGGAGCTCGAGCATAGGCGGATCCAGGACATCAGTACAGGGATGGGCCTAAGGAGCTCGCTCATAGGCGGATCCAGGACATCAGTCCGGGGGTGGGGCTAAGGAGTTTGAGCTTAGGCGGATCCAGGACATCAGTACGGTGTGGGGCTAAGCAGCTCGAGCATAGGCGGATCCAGGACATCAGTACGGGGATGGGGCTAGGGAGCTCGAGCATAGGCGGATCCATGACAGTACGGAGGTGGGGCTACGGAGTTCGAGCATAGGCGGATCCAGGACATCAGTAAGGGGGTGGGGCTAAGGAGCTCGAGCATAAGCGGATCCAGGACATCAGCACGGGGGTAGGGGCTAAAGAGTTCGAGCATATGCGGATCCAGGACATCAGTACGAGGGTGGGCCTAGGGAGATAGAGAATAGGCGGATCCAGGACATCAGTACGAGGGTGGGGCTAGGGAGTTAGAGCATAGGCGGATCCAGGACATCAGTACGGGGGTGGGGCTAAGGAGCTCGAGCATAGGCGGATCCATGACATCAGTTCGGGGGTGGGGCTAAGGAGCTCGAGCATAGGCGGATCCAGGACATCAGTGCGGGGGTGGGGCTCCGGAGCTCGAGTAAAGGCGGATCCAGGACATCAGTACGGGGGTGGGGCTAAGGAGATGGAGCATAAGCGGATCCAGTACATCAGTACGGAGGTGGGGCTAAGAAGTAAGAGCATAGGCCGATCCAGGACATCAGTACGGGGGTGGGGCTAAGGAAATCGAGCATAGACGGATCCAGGACATCAGTACGGGGGTGGGGCTAAGGAGCTCGAGCATAAGCGGATCCAGGACATCAGTACGGGGGTAGAGGCTAAGGAGTTCGAGCATAAGCGGATCCAGGATATCAGTACGGGGATGGGACTAAGGAGCTCGAGCATAGGCGGATATAGGTCATCAGTTCGGGGGTGGGGCTAAGGAGCTCGAGCATAAGCGGATCCAGGACATCAGTACGGGGTGGTGCTAAGGAAATCGAGCATAGGCGGATCCAGGAAATCAGTATGGGGGTGGGGCTAGTTGGCTCGCGCATAAGCGGATCCAGGACATCAGTAGGGGGTAGGGGCTATGGAGTTCGAGCATAGGCGGATCCAGGGCATTACAGAGGTGGGGCTACGGAGTTCGAGCATAGGCAGATCCAGGACATCAGTAAGGGGTTGGGGTAAGGAGCTCGAGCATAGGCGGATCCAGGGCATCAGTACGGGGTTGGGGCTAAAGAGCTCGAGCATAGGCGGATCCAGGACATCAGTTCGGTGGTGGGGCTGAGGTCTCGAGCTGGGGCATAACTCGGTAACAAATAGGCTGAATTGGGTGAAAATTTGCAGGTATAGGTGAAATACTGTCGGAAAACCCGTCATATTTTATATTGCATCGCCTTTCTTCTGGTCATGCTTAGTCTTTGCTTAACTAAACAAAGATTATACGTGTGTTTATTTATGTGATGACATGAACAGAGGGCAAGCGTGGTGCAGTATGTAGATACATGCTAATTTAGGAAAACATGGGCCTAGACAGGGGATTAAATGGAGCCATAATGAGAACACAAAACCTAAAACTCAAACATTGCGTTGTTATAAGTATCAAACTGCTGAAAACACTCGCCTGTCAATCGAACTGTTTGGCTAACGTACGTTGTCACCGGCTTCTCCTGCGCCGGAGCGGCACCTGCCGAGGCCACAGGCCGAGGTGTTATTGTCGCTGGGATTCCCTCCGGCCAATTAGATCGGCGTCGCTGGTGGGCCCTGCGGAGTTCTGTAGGCCGGCCGCCAGTGCCGTCGCCGCTCCTCCACTCCTGATCTCTCGGGCGCTGCTCCGCTGGTTCACAACAGTGCGAGATGGAGTAGAGGTGTGGAAGAGGGCGATGTGCCGCTTCCGTCTCGTCAGGTGGACGTGCTCTCCCTGCTGGGTCAGCTGACCTGACCTTTCTCCGTCTCCTCAGGAGGACGTGCGCTCGCTTCTGAGTCAGCTGACCTTACCTGTCTCCTCAGGAGGACGTGTTCTCCCTGCTGGGCCAGGTAACCTGACCTTTCTCCGTCTCCTCAGGAGGACGTGCGTTCTCTGCTGAGTCAGCTGACCTGACTTGCTCCTCAGTAGGACGTGCTTTCTCTGCTGAGTCAGCTGACCTGACGTGTCTCCTCAGGAGGACGTGCACTCGCTGCTGGGTCAGCTGACCTGACCTTTCCCCTCAGGAGGACGTGCGCTGATTGCTGAGTTAGCTGACCTGACCTGTCTCCTCAGGAGGACGTGCGCTCGCTGCTGGGTCAGCTGACCTGACCTGTCTCCTCAGGAGGACGTGCGTTCGCTGCTAAGTCAGCTGGAGGATAAACAGTCGCTGATCGACGGTAAATTGAAGGCTGCTCGCGCTGTGACCGCTGAGGCCGGCGCCTTCTCCGAGTCCAGTGACAGTGAAGGTAAAGCCATGCCCAGGGCGTGGACCGTGTTCGTGGCATGTGTTTGTGTGTGTGTGGGGGGGGCTCAGGCCAGTCTCGGTATGACACGTGTTGCCATGTTTCCCTAGAAGTGAGTATGGGTTTCATGAAAATAACGTGGCAATAACATCATAAGATAATATTTCCTTTTGTACAACCCAGCAAAAATATATTTGTGTTCATTTTGCCTTCCCGTTGCCCGTATCGTTATCTCTCACGTTGAAGGGACTGATGTGAACTTTCTGTCCGTTCCTCTTCCCGTTGTCAGAGCCGCATGACGAAATCCATGGAGCGAAGCGCATTGAGATTTCTCAAGCGGCTCTATTCTGGCCGCTCAGACGGGTCTCGTGGTCTGTTGTTGTTGTCAGAAGCCGGTGACGAACGAAGTAAGAAACGGCTTCTATTCTGACAGTTTTTCCGGTCTCGTCGTCGTCGTTGTCAGAAGCCGGTGACGAACGAAGTAAGAAACGGCTTCTATTCTGACAGTTTTTCCGGTCTCGTCGTCGTTGTTGTTGTCTGTTGTTGTCAGAAGCCGGTGACGAACGAAGTAAGAAACGGCTTCTATTCTGACAGTTTTTCCGGTCTCATCGTCTGTCAGAAGCCGGTGACGAACGAAGTAAGAAACGGCTTCTATTCTGACAGTTTTTCCGGTCTCGTCGTGGTTGTCTGTTGTTGTTGTTGTTGTCTGTTCTGAGCGCTGGTATCAGAGACCTAAAACTTTTGTGGATAGAAGGCACTTCCAAATGAATAAGCACCACGGTTGTCAATTTTCAAAATTTTCAAAATTTTACCCAGAATTTTGCGTTATGTGATTTTTAACTTTTATTTTTCTATTTTTTGCTAATTCATCTACAGTCTTCAAACTTGCACCCTTTTACGTCAGGGAAATTTGTAGGTCACACAAAAAGTTTAAAAGAAAAAGTTATAAATTTAAGGCTCCAAATTAGCTTTTAAGCTTTGCACCCAGAATTTGGCATAAAACTCATAGTCTAAACTACAGGCTCGAAATATCTGAAGCTACAGAAGTTCAGGTTCTGAGTCAAATACCAATTTAAAGGCCGGTTTGTGCAGTACTGCACAAACACAGAAACAAAACAAAAACGGAAATATAAGGGTCCTTTTTGGCTCATTCTGCGAAGGTCTGCATTTCCCAAAATATCAGTCAAACCCTTATATCTTCCGATCTAATTGAGATAAATTAGTTCCCATTTCAGATAATAAAAAAGAATAGTCTCCTTTATTATATATTTAGAGATAAAAACTTTCAGACTGAAACTTTTTATTTTAGAGGCAAAAATAAAATATAAGTTTTTAAAATTTTTATTCTCAGCCCCCTGGTTTCCAGACCATGATAGCTACGGTATTGAACTTAACACGGCTGGATAGAAAACTTCGTTGCCGTCATTTTTCTCACTCATACCCCCACTTATCTCTTACGGCTTCCGCGCTATCAGCCGTAAAATACATTTCAAAGTGGTAATTTTATCGGTTCATTTTTGCTTCACACCAGGATTTCGAATGGTTAATATAGATGGAAGTGGATGAAATTCGGCAAAAAGCTAGTTCAAAGACATATCTTGCCATCACAACAGGTTGCATATCATAGCAACAACAGTGTACCTTTAATTAAATGTAATACACAATGCTAGTAAGTTTTCCGCTCGAAACCTCACCCCGCCGTTCGGCCGTAGCGTGGCTGCGGGCGGCGCACTGGTAGCTGCTATGCGAGACAGATACCATAGCTATCTATAGACCAGCGCGAATGCCCGGTGGTGGCAGGGTAGTCTGTCTCGTTTCGGCTCCTCTACTCGTGCGGCGGGCGCGTTGTCTATTAGATATTCATATCAGTCGGACGGCCGGGTGGCGGCCGTGCGGTAGCGTCCCGATCGCTGCGGCGACTTGCGACGAATAAAAAACAAAATGGTGGTCAGGAACTGGTTTGTTTGTTTGGTTTGTTGTGTTTTGTTTCTTTATGTGTGTCCAAATCTTACTGTGTATGTGTGTGATAGGTCCGGTAAAAGTGATGTGTCTTATGAGAGAGATAAGAGAGGCCCCACCACTTAAGCCTTCGGGCTTTTGCGTCAATCTATTTGTTATACCTGTCATATTGTTTCCGTCCAATAAAAGTTTATCATCTGTCTATCTATCTACCCACTAGATAATGCATCCTATAACCATAGGTAGCACTGGCCAAAGGATCCACCGTTGCACACAATTTCTTTCCCAGCCGAATAAACCTCTGTGGTGATACCATGACACGTGACTCCTTGCACTCCCTGCTTAAATAAACTTAATAAGCAGTGGCGGATCCAGGCCATTAGTATGGGGGTGGGGCTAAGGAGCTCGAGCATAGGCGGATTCAAGACATCAGTACCGGGGGGCTAGTGAGCTAGAGCATAGGCGGATCCAGGACATCAGTACGGGATGGGGCTAAGGAGCTCGAGCATAGGCGGATCCAGGACATCAGGAGCGGGTTGGAACTCGGGACCTCGAGCATAAGCGGATCCAGAACATCAGTAGGGGTGGGGCTAAGGAGCCCAGCATAGGCGGATCCAGGACATCATTTCGGGGGTGGGGTTAAGGAGCTCGAGCATAGGCGGACCCAGGACATCAGTACGGGGGTGGGCTAAGGAGATCAAACATAGGCGAATCCAGGACATCAGCACGGAGGTGGGGCTAAGGAGCTCGAGCATAAGCGGATCCAGGACATCAATACGGGGGTGGGGCTAAGGAGCTCGAGCATAGGCGGATCCAGGACATCAGTAGGGGGTGGGGCTAAGGAGCTCCAGCATAGGCGGATCCAGGACATCAGTTCGGGGGTGGGGTTAAGGAGCTCGAGCATAGGCGGACCCAGGACATCAGTACGGGGGTGGGCTAAGGAGCTCGAGCATAAGCGGATCCAGGACATCAATACGGGGGTGGGGTTAAGGAGCTCGAGCATAGGCGGATCCAGGACATCAGTAGGAGGTGGGGCTAAGGATCTCCAGCATAGGCGGATCCAGGACATCAGTTCGGGGGTGGGGTTAAGGAGCTCGAGCATAGGCGGACCCAGGACATCAGTACGGGGGTGGGCTAAGGAGATCGAGCATAGGCGAATCCAGGACATCAGCACGGAGGTGGGGCTAAGGAGCTCGAGCATAAGCGGATCCAGGATATCAATACGGGGGTGGGGCTAAGGAGCTCGAGCATAGGCGGATCCAGGACATCAGTAGGGGGTGGGGCTAAGGAGCTCCAGCATAGGCAGATCCAGGACATCAGTTCGGGGTGTGGGGTTAAGGAGCTCGAGCATAGGCGGACCCAGGACATCAGTACGGGGGTGGGCTAAGGAGATCGAGCATAGGCGAATCCAGGACATCAGCACGGAGGTGGGGCTAAGGAGCTCGAGCGTAGGTGGATCCAGGACATCAGTACGGGGTGGGGTAAGGAGCTCGAGCATATGCAGATCCAGGACATCAGTACGGGGTGGGGCTAGGGAGCTCGGCATAGGCGGATCCAGGACAGTACGAAGGTGGGGCTACGGAGTTCGAGCATAGGCGGATCCAGGACATCAGTAAGGGGGTGGGGCTGAGGAGCTCGAGCATAGGCGGATCCAGGACATCAGTACGGGATGGGCCTCAGGAGTTGGAGCATTAGCGGATCCAGGATATCAGTTCGGTGGTGGGGCTAAGGAGCTTGAGCATAGGCGGATCAAGGATTACCAATAGAGGAGGCACCGTCCGCAGGGCAAGGGGTGTAATCCGGAGCATAGAGCGCAACTTTTGACACGTAAAATCCTTCCGATGGGCGCCAATTTTTGCATCTTAGGGGAAAGGGTGGGAAGTGACATTTCAGGGGTGCCATCGAATGTTTGAGGGGCGCCGTGGCCATTTCAGGGGGTGCTGAGGATCGAACAAAGGGGGGAGTGGTGCACGTGCCTCCTATCCCCCCAATACCCTGAATTCACCTTTTAGCTCCAGCCTCTCTGCCATTGCCTCCAAACATCCTTTGCTCATGCTATAGCTCTAGGCATTTTCACATGGGGGGGGGACTTAAGCCCACTAGCCTCGCCCCTTGTATCCGCTATCGTATTTAGACATGTAAATAATATATAAATCTCGTTGCACTCTATTCCATATTGTCGAACAATATTAATGAGAGGAAATCGGTCATGCAGATTTTGAATCCGGTCTTCAGGTCAATGAAAGGTCACTGCGCATGCGCAGTGGAACTAATGGTAACAGAGGCTATCCCGGCAACCTACGGGTCGATTTTTTTGAAATTTTGTGAACAAGAAAATGACACAGAGTGAAAACCACAAATAATGTCATAGTGAAGCTGCACTGCCCTGCGCATGCGCAGTAGAAATCTTAAAGATAAGCCTTAAAGGTGAGGATATTTCAGAAGAAGACATGGACAGAGGAGAGCGAACATACTTAAATTTAGTGTGAAAGTTTTGACACCCCTGCTTACTACAAAGGTAAGTGCGCATGCGCATTAGAACTTATGGTCAGCGAGGCTATCTCGGGAGCCAATAGACCGATTGGGCTAAAAATTTGAGAGTAATAGCAGAATACTATCTGCTAATCCCAATTCACGGAATTATGACATTGCATTGTGCTGCGCATGCTTATTATGAATTCTAAGGAATATTAGGCTATAAGGGATAGTTAAGTTCAGGAGACAAACAAACGACATACCAACATGCTTCAGTCAATTATAACGGTATCTTCGCTCTCATTCACTGCAGACTTTACTGTGCATGCGGACTGGGACTTAGGATAGCCGAAGCTAACTCGGCAACAAATAGGCTGAATTGTGTGAAGATCTCCAGGTGTAGGTGAAATATGGTCGGCAAACCCATAATATTTTATATTGTATCTCCTTTCTTCTGGGCATAGCCAGTCTTTACTTAACAAACCAAACTTTATACGTGTGATTATTTATGTGATGACATGAACAGACGACAAACGTGGCGCAGTGTGCAGGGACATGTTAGCTTAGGAAAACATGGACTTACACATGGGACTGAATGTAGTCAGAATGAGAACATTAGACCTCAAGTCCCAACATCGCGTTAGTATATGTATCATACTGCTGAAAACACTCGCCTGTCAATCGAACTGCTTGCCTAACGTACATTGTAACCGGCTTCTCCTGCGCCGGAGCGGCACCTGCCGAGGCCGCAGGCCGAGGTTGTTGTTGTTGTTGTCTGTTCTGAGCGCTGGTATCAGAGACCTTAAGCTTTTGTGGATAGAAGGCACTTCCAAATAAATAAGCACCACGGTTGTCAATTTTTAAAATTTTCAAAATTTTTCCCAGAATTTTGCATTATGTGATTTGTAACTTTTATTTTTCTATTTTTCGCTAATTCATCTACAGTCTTCAAACTTGCACCCTTTTACATCAGGGAAATTTGTAGTTCACACAAAAAGTTGGAAAGAAAACCCTTTAAATTTAGGGCTCTAAATTAGCTTTTAAACTTTGCACCCTAAATTTGGCATAAAACTCATGGTCTAAACTACAGGCTCGAAATATCTGAAGCTACAGCAGTTCAGGTTCTGAGTCAAATATCAACTTAAAGGCCGGTTTGTGCAGTACTGCACAAACACAGAAACAAAACAAAAACGGAAATTTAAGGGTCTTTTTTGGACCATTCCGTGAAGGTCTGTATTTTCCAAAATATCATTCAAACACTTATATCTTCCTATCTAATTGATAAAAATTAGTTCCCATTTCAGATAATAAAAGAGAATAGCCTCCTTTATTATATATTTAGAGATAAAAACTTTCAGACTGAAACTTTTTATTTTATAGGCAAAAATAAAATATAAGTTTTGAAAATTTTTATTCTCAGCCCCCTGGTTTCTAGACCATGATAGCTACGGTATTGAACTTAACACGGCTGGATAGAAAACTTCGTTGCCGTCATTTTTCTCACTCATACCCCCCACTTATCTCTTACGGCTTCCGCGCTATAAGCCGTAAAATAAATTTCAAAGTGGTAATTTTATCAGTTCATTTTTGCTTCACACCGGGGTTTAGGGTGGTTAGAGTCCTTGGAGGGAAATGAAATTTTGAATGCAGCTAGGTAAGAGACATATGTCGACATTTCATCTGCATAGATATCAATGAAACACCAAGTTACCTTTACAAACATGCCGTTTCTCCACGCAACGTTGTAGCAAATCACCACGCGTCACCCCTGCGTCCACGCCGCGGCAACGCCGGCGATCGGCGCGGCCGTTTCTGTTTATTTATGGTCTGGTAAAAAAGTACCCAATACTACCCATGATGCATCACAAGTAATTAGAGTACCGTAAAAGTCCGAGTTTACAATAAGAGTATTATGTTTCTGTTTTTGGACCATGGGTGGATCCAGGGAATAAGTAGGCTACGTGCCCCCCCCCACCCTTCTCCCCCCATCCCCCTCCCCCAACCCCCAATCGACCATCGGCGCCGTCTGAAATTGTAAAGACACGCCTCTCAAGGTCGATGACGCTCCCCTGAAATGTCGCTTCCCATACGCGGATCCAGGATTGCCTATCGGGGGCGAGGTGAAAGGGGAAACTTACTGGTGGGCGCTATCTACACCAGGGACGCCACTTTTGGCCGGAAAAACCTATCAAGTAGGCGCTAAAACCTATCAGTAGACCCCGATACCTGCACCTCGGGGAAAACGACATTTCAAAGGGTGCCATCGAACTTTCAAGGGGTTTCCGGGACAATTTCAGGGGGCGCTAAGATTCTATGGGGGGCACCTGTCCCCTTTCCCCCTTGGATCCGCCTATGTCGTTTCGGGGGAGGCACGGAGGTGGGGTCGTTACGGGTGGGGGGGTAAGGAGCTCGAGAATAAGCGGATCCAGGACATCAGCATGGGGGTAGGGGCTAAAGAGTTCGAGCATAGGCAGACCCAGGACATCAGTACGAGGGTGGGGCTAGGGAGTTAGAGCATAGGCATATCCAGGACATCGGTACGAGGGTCGGGCTAGGGAGTTAGAGCATAGGCGGATCCAGGACATCGGTACGAGGATCGGGCTAGGGAGTTAGAGCATAGGCGGATCCAGGACATTAGTACGGGGATGGGTCTAAGCAGCTGAGTATTAGCGGATTCAGGACATCAGTACGGGGTGAGACTCGGGAGTTCCAGCATAGGCGGATGCAGGACATCAGTAGGGGGTAGGGGCTACGGAGTTCGAGCATAGGCGGATCCAGGGTATTAGTACGGGGATGGGGCTAAGGAGATCGAGCATAGGCGGATCTAGGACATCTGTACGGGGGTGGAGAAAAGGACCTCGAGCATAGGCTGATCCAGGACATCAGTATGGGTGTGGGGCTAAGGAGCTCGAGCAGAGGCGGATCTAGGACATCAGTACGGCGGTGGGGCTAAAGGGATTAAGTATACGCGGATCAAGGACATCAGTACGGGGGTGAGGCTAAGGAGCTCGGGCATAAGCAGATCCAGGACATCAGCACGTGGGTAGGGGCTAAAGAGTTCGAATATAGGCGGATCCAGGACATCAGTACGGGGGTGGGGCTAAGAAGCTCGAGCATAAGCGGATTCAGCTGATTAGTGCGGGGGTGGGGCTCGGGAGCTCGAGCATAGGCGGATCTAGGACATCAGTACGGTGGTGGGGCTCGGGCGTTCCAGCATAGGCGGATCCAGGACATTAGTAGGGTGGTAGGGGCTAAAGAGTTAGAGCATAGGCGGATCCAGGGCAGGACGGAGGTGGGGCTACGGAGTTCGAGCATAGGCAGATCCAGGACAACAGTTCGGGGGTGGGGCTAAGGAGCTCGAGCAGAGGCGGATCCAGGACATCAGTTCGGGGCTGGGGTAAGAGGCTCGAGTATAGGCGGATCAAAGACATCAGTACGGGGGTGGGGCTAAGGAGCTCAAGCATAGGCGGATCCAGGACATCAGTACGGGGTGGGGTAAGGAGCTCGAGCATAGGCAGATCCAGGACATCAGTACGGGGTGGGGCTAGGGAGCTCGAGCTTAGGCGGATCCAGGACAGTACGAAGGTGGGGCTACGGAGTTCGAGCATAGGCGGATCCAGGACATCAGTAAGGAAGTGGGGCTGAGGAGCTCGAATATAGGCGGATCCAGGACATCAGTACGGGGATGGGCCTCAGGAGTTGGAGCATTAGCGGATCCAGGATATCAGTTCGGTGGTGGGGCTAAGGAGCTTGAGCATAGGCGGATCAAGGATTACCAATAGAGGAGGCACCGTCCGCAGGGCAAGTGGTGTAATCCGGAGCATAGAGCGCAACTTTTGACACGTAAAATCCTTCCGATGGGCGCCAATTTTTGCATCTTAGGGGAAAGGGTGGGAAGTGACATTTCAGGGGTGCCATCAAATGTTTGAGGGGCGCCGTGGCCATTTCAGGGGGTGCTGAGGATCGACCAAAGGGGGGGGTGCACGTGCCTCCTATCCCCCCCCGCTACCCTGAATTCACCTTTTAGCTCCAGCCTCTCTGCCATTGCCTCCAAACATCCTTTGCTCATGCTATAGCTCTAGGCATTTTCACATGGGGGGGGCTTAAGCCCACTAGCCTCGCCCCTTGTATCCGCTATCGTATTTAGACATGTAAATAATATATAAATCTCGTTGCACTCTATTCCATATTGTCGAACAATATTAATGAGAGGAAATCGGTCATGCAGATTTTGAATCCGGTCTTCAGGTCAATGAAAGGTCACTGCGCATGCGCAGTGGAACTAATGGTAACAGAGGCTATCCCGGCAACCTACGGGTCGATTTTTTTGAAATTTTGTGAACAAGAAATTGACACGGAGTGAAAACCACAAATAATGTCATAGTGAAGCTGCACTGCCCTGCGCATGCGCAGTAGAAATCTTAAAGATAAGCCTTAAAGGTGAGGATATTTCAGAAGAGGACATGGACAGAGGAGAGCGAACATGCTTAAATTTAGTATGAAAGTTTTTACACTCTGCTTACTACAAAGGTAAGTGCGCATGCGCATTAGAACTTATGGTCAGGGAGGCTGTCTCGGGAGCCAATAGACCGATTGGGCTAAAAATTTGAGAGTAATAGCAGAATACTATCTGCTAATCCCAATTCACGGAATTATGACATTGCATTGTGCTGCGCATGCTCAGTATGAATTTTAAGGAATATTAGGCTATAAGGGATAGTTTAGTTCAGGAGACAAACAAACAGAGGTGCAGAAAATATACTGGCTGTCACAAACTCAATGCGACATACGCCTCCTCTGTCACACAAAGCTGAAAATCATAATTTTATACTTGAATACTATTTCCAATATGCTGAATGTCATCCACCTGCCTCTTACTTTTTGCAACTGACAAGGTTCAAGCACCAAACCATTACCGCATGAAAGTATTAGACTGTGTTTTCATTTTTAGATCATGTTTATGTTTTGGAAGGAAAATTTCCAATTATGGATCATTGTTTTCAGAGCTGGGATCATAACTCGTTAGGTAACGAAACGCTCATTGGCCTTGACACCAGCGGCGCAAGCCACCTGGTGGCAGGCTACCGAAGCAGCTGAGCAACTGCGACGCTAGTTCAGCAACTGACCGCTAGAGGAGAAGCCGGCTGTTTTAGCCGTGCCAGGAGTACTGGCTTAGAATTATGGGATAATTCTGGCTATTTTTACGTGTGAAACCTAGCCACACATTACCAAATTCGCTACGAGTTTCGTCTGGAAGGAGGTAGAAGGCGTGGAGGTATGGAATCCATTACATCTAGCTGAGGATGTGTGCTATTTCAAACTAAGACTCTTCGATTCGGGTTCGTATTAGCCTCTGATGTGGTAAAAGCAAAACTTCACATGTTCTCTCTTTGGATTGTATTTTTGTAGCCCTTATCTTTCGCTTTTGTGTGTGCTCGTCACGCTCCCTTGAATTCTGTTCTGATAAGTTCAGTTCCGTCATTCAAGTTCTACTTCCGTTACCTCTGTTAGTGACACTATTCCGCCTGTTTTGCGTTGCACCTGTAAATGCTCGTTTTGTTCCCTGCTTGGTTTTGCCCTGCCATTTCGTATTTTGTGCTTATTTATAGAAACTAATGGAAGGATTCGTACAATGGTGATTAACTAGAGAAAACGTATTTTCTCACTATTACTATCTATTATTGCTACCCAACACTTAGATTGCGCCTAAGCACGCAACTGCACCGTAAAATTAATATTTTAACAGAGGATTGAGCCATTGCTAAAACGGTTTGTGATGCCTAGACACCGTTGATTATATAAATATATCATTATACTGGTGGATTCTAGGGAGGGGTGATGAAAAGGCATGTACCCTGAGCTCAGAGCACCGTCCCCTAAACCAGGATTTCTACTGATTCATTTAAATGAAGAACTAGTTTTTCACAATTTTTCAGCCCTGTCACTCTATACACATCCAAACCACCGGCCCCTTTACCTTTTCCTTACTTCAACTGGGATCCTTGGAAATATGGATCTTTATAAACGCGTTAAAAGGTATCTCCTAAATTATTCCGGCAGCAAATATTTTACTCTTCTAATGTCATGATGCCACTTCTCCTTCTACGGCCCTTGTGGGAGCCGCGAACTTTATCCGCGTTCAGCCAGGGCTCACTCGTCGCGACAAAACCAGTGGGCATAAGAAATGAAGTTTAGACTCCAATATGTCTTCACTTGCACATAGTGAGATATCACAGGCTCCACTTATTTCTCTGATGTTAAGTACTTCCATGAGTTGGCTTAAGGTGGCATAAGTAAGAAATGGGTGAATCTATCGGATTGACAATTATACCACATCATGGGCCCACCGAGTGCTACAACATATATTCCGGGATTTTTCATATCGATGACCTAAGGTCAAGTACGGACCATTACCTCTCCATTAGAAATACATGGGAAAACAGAAATTGGGCTGTATTTGTGTAGATACTGCTGAGAATACCTTCATATTCTGTAAATCTTAGTATCATGGGCCCCTTTCCAGGTTCATGTTGCAAATTTTGACCTGTGACCTCTGAGAGATTATCTGGGGCAATTTAAGCAACTTTCAGACATA
Source organism: Lepas anatifera (assembly GCA_034440635.1). NCBI lineage: Eukaryota > Metazoa > Arthropoda > Thecostraca > Lepadidae > Lepas > Lepas anatifera. Next base: position 26,584 of record JAOTON010000488.1, on the reverse strand, counting down.
GGTCTTTAACTTTGCATGAAATAATGATGCAGCTATTATTTAGATACTATTGCGTTCGGATTGCTATTGCAAGTCGATTGATATGCATATTGACTATGCTAGGTTAAAAAGTGACCTTGACCTGAGGTCAGATCATTTTTGTTTTTAGACCTAGTATGGTCATATTATGTATCATTCGATTTGCTGTGACGAGAGAAAGCAAATGGTGCCTAAAAATGATTTTAACTCAACTCTGTCAGACGCTAGAGCCCAAAAACTGTACTCAAATCTACTTTCTTTGACCTATCATGACCTCAATATTGACCTGAGTTAAAAAGTGACTGATATAGTTTCTTCATGAATTTTTATGAGCTATCCACCAGCTTTCACGTTTTTCACGCCATCCCGCATAGGTGCCGAGTTTGAGGGGGTGTTCAAACACCCTCCTCCCACCAGGGTGAAGGTGGCTCGGAGGCCCACCGGGGCGTGGGTTAATCAAATTTCCCTTCTCTGTCAATGCTTGATTTTCCTTTTTCTTGGACCAAAGGTACCCAAAAGTTAATATAGCTAGGATATAGCAAGTTTCTCACGTTACGTTAAACAGTGCCCTTTTTCTCCCCGGGGTGCCTTTCCCTCCACACCAAGCCTCTGGCTGCGTCCCTGCTTGTCATCAAATAGTCCTGACGGACGCAGGCCCAAAGTTCGGAACGGTTGGGGGGACGGGGCAGCTAGGTCAATACTCTGAAGATAAAGCGTGTCGCGGCTGCCCTGGGAGAATCTCCGTTGGTCGACGAGGACGTGCTTCTTTCAGGAGTGGGACTTAAAGGGAATGTGGCACCTTGGTCGAATCCTGGAATTTAGTGCAATTTGGGATACTTTTAGCCGAAAATCATGGAATCGTCCAGGATTTCTCTGAGAAATGTAAAATAAGCTCAATATTTATATTTTTAAAATACTCCTCTAGAGAAAATAAGAAATATCTGCCTGTGGATGATGTCATGATTTGGCAACCACTACCATATTCCGTAGGCTTCCAGGGTTTCGATTGGCTGATACTCACCGTGACGTCAACATATGTCGTCACACCAACAGCCTGAAAACTGTGGCCTGCTGCTTGAAGTACATGAGAGGTACATTTCAGGTAGGTCTTAACTTTTCTCTGCGAAAATTTTGAGTTTCAAGACAAATGATACATGGAGTACCGGATTTTCCGGCATACTTTATAACTTGGCTATCTCAGCTAAAATCACGTTATAAAGGTACCACATTTCATTTAAGGTATATTTCCTCCAATGCCTGAGGCAGTGGCCACGGTCTCGAGTCACGGTCAGAGTTCAACCACCGCCCAAAATGGTATTGTATTAAACTAAACTCACATATGCCCTGGGGCCCTCGCATAAAGTGGGGAAAACAGATTATTCCTGTCCGTACCTTGAATGAAAATGTAAGGAATGAACACGGGGAAATAACATCTTGGTATAACTCTTTTTATGCCATGGAGTGTAGGCGTTACTAAACAGAACTATTATATTTTACAAGCTGATAGGAGGGGATTAGGAGGGATGGTGAAACCTCTGAGATTAAGATACAATACGTTTCTTTACTCAATTTAATACTTGTTTTCAGATCAGGTATTTTGTGGCGTACGCATTTGATCCCAGGGTCTACCAGTGCAGTGGTGTATTTCCTCTGGTTCATTGCTGATTTCTCTCATGGCTAGGTAGCGCTTCCAGCCCGACCTCAACAAAACAGGAAGGCACACCCAGTCATCCATCAATTACGCCCGTCGCGACATACCGCTGTGCGAGGCGCGAGAGGGATAGGGCTCGTTATAGCCATGACACTTCCTCGCGCTCAACACAATGCGCACGTATTGCCCGTGGAGGCGAATTTCGACGAAGGGATGAAAAGGTATGTTTATGCGGTAACACATGTGTTTGAATAAGGTGGGCACAGCAAGAACATGTCTGGGTATCACTCAACCCTCTAACAAAAAGCTTTAGCCGGCTGATCCTAAGTCGTCACCCGGTACGTGAGCCGGCGATAGTCCGGATACGTGCCGGACAACAGTACAATGGCTTCGCGGTGGGTGGGGTGGAGGGGACCATCACTCAGCGTTGCCGGGACACTTAATAATTGTTGGGGTTTAACGACGCACCAACTGCCAGGGTCATACGGCGTCGCCAACTCTCACCCTGTTGGAAGGGATTTTGGGGATCAGATCGACTTATTCAGAGGCTCCGCCGGGACTTGAACCCGGACCGGTGGCTTAGAAGACAAAGGTGCTATCCACTAAGCCACCTCATCCCCTGCCGGGACACTTACCGAAGGGTTGGCTACAATGTACAATGCCAACTCACCGAGATAAATCAAACAGCTCCTGACAGTTCCGTAAAAACGATTGCCAAAGATGGCACCTTAGTGTCAAAAACAGGCGTGTGCGTAAGCATTACCTACGTCCGTCTGGGAAGAAGCCGAGGTCACAGCACATTGACTCATACAGTGGTCACTTACAGCATAATGATGGGTTCATTTATAACTGAAACTGATAACCTCTCAGCCATCCGAAATACGCCCCTGCCCATAGTGTGCCTCCACATCGTGTAAAGAACAGGTTATATCTAATATAAACTTCTCGCAAAAGAATTCTTAACTTCTGTGATTGTCTGGAAAGTGGATATTCGTAAATATTTCTAAATATTCTGGCCACTGTCTTTACAACGGATGTTTCACTGTCTTACGACCCAAGTGCCGCTTCCGCTGATTTCGGGCGCCGAAGGCGAACGAAAATTGGCGACACCTTGGGTACGAACAGTGAATGGTAGCAAACACAAAGGTAAAACCATTTGAAGCTGACCTTTTTTAGTTTGAGCCACCCCTGGTTTTGGGGAAGCTTTCCCCAGCACACCATTAGGCGTCCGACTTGGACATGGACCACTCTCATCGATTTTTGCTCGCCCTCTTGTTCAGGAGGCCCGAACCCAACTCAGAGGGTTTAATATCAGCTGAGGGGGCCCGTAAGAGCTGAGAGGTTCCGAACCAGATAAGGGGTCCTTGACGGCTAAGGGAGCCCCAGTGCCAATACCTGGATTTCAAGATAAGCTTGGGGCCCTGACCATCTAGAAGAGACCCAGATGAGCTCATGGGCTTAGAACCAGCTCAGGGGTCCCAGATCAGATCAGCTATGTCAATTACATATATGCCTTTCTGTTGTCCAAACATAGAGCACCCAGCCCGATTGTATTTTCTATTGAGAATTGCCTGCCAATTTGACATTTTCCTGGCATCAAGGGTATGAAGGACGAATTCAGAGTAAGCAGAAGAGGGGAGTGGTTACCCTCTGATAAAGTTCCCGACGACACTACACTGCGTTTCGGCACTAGCTAGTGCAAACCTGGTCGATGTGCCTCCCCTCGATAATAAATCCTGTATCCGCCCATGACTAACTTAACCCTTGCCCCGGTGGCGGGTACGAGCCACCTTCGCCCTGGTGGGGGCTAAAAAAGACCCCCACGATCTTAAAAACTAAGAGAGCTAGAAAAAAGCGCAAAACGGCAATCGAAAGCTCTTCAAAAATGATATCGAAAATACTTCGGTCATTTTTCTTGTCAGGTCAATATCAAGGTCACCAGAGGTCAAAATAGGTCAAAATCACTAATATGAGGTGTACTAAGAAAACCTCATATATCTCAGAAACTATGATAGCTAGAAACATTTTTCTAACACAAATCGAAAGCTCTTGAGTTGCTCTTTCATTGCAGTGGCATTCATTTTCGTGTCAGGTCAAAACCTAGGGAGCTACAGGTCACTGAATATTGGGCATATTCTTGGGAATGTCAATAGCCACCCATGCATAAGGGCGTTTCCTTTTTCGCTAATAACTTCCAAACCAAACAAGATACAGCCATAGTTGATGCACCATTGCAATTCTCTCGTCAATATGAATCGAATGATATATAATATTGCTATGCTAGGTCAAATTTAAGAATTTGACCTCACCCAGGTCAACGGTATGACCCAACTTGACCTGGTATAGTCATGATGTATATCATTTGACTTGCAGTGACTATACGAACACTTTGGTGACAAAATAAAAGTTCTATCTCAGTTTATTCAAAATTTATAGAGTAAAACACCAAAAAACGCTTATTTGACCTAAGGTGACCTTTTAAAGGTCACAAGTCAAAATTTTTGGCATCTTCTTCAGAAATAGGCTAAGAGCAAGTTGCAACCGATGTTTGAAGTTGATTTCATCCATACTTACTGAGAAAAGCTCATTTCGTGATTTTCCCCATGTATTGACAACGGGGAGGTCATGCTCTGCCCATGACCTTAGGGCACCAATATCAAAAATCCCGGAACAAATTTTGTAGCTCCTGGTAGGCCCAATATGTGGAATGCGTTTCAACTTGATCGATTAACCCTTCTTTTAGTTATGCGGACCTAAGCATTTTTTTAGGTGAGGTCACTTCACCTGGCCTGGTGACCTGACCTGATTTGACCTTGAGCTAAAATTTTCAGGGAAGATGTAAAAATGATGAAGGAACAACTAGACCAACGTTGGCGGCGCTGCGCGCCGCTGTTTTTTTGTTACTTCGGAAAAATCCGAAGGGGGTCTAAAAGACCCCCCACCCGGGCGAAGGTTAATACGAGCCCACTGCGGGGGGTGTATTTTACCCCAATTTCCTGGGAAGCTAAAGCAAAATTACAGAAGGTGTTCGAAAGCTCTTGACATGTCAAAAGATAAATTGTAACGTTTTTTTGTCAGGTCAATATTGAGGTCACCAGATATTAAAGCAAATTGCATAGAAATGGCCTTGAAGATTTCCCTTATATATTTTTACTGAGTCGAGTTAGATAACATCTTCAAGCATCATTGGAGACCTTATGACCCTGACGGGTCAAATGAGAAAACGACTCGTTCTCAAGCTAGGTCAGGGTCATATGGTGACCTAGTATCGTCATGATGCATAATAATAGTCTCCTAGTGACAAAATAAGCACAATGAATGCACAATGAAGGCTCTATCTCAATGTGGTGCGAAGATATTGGCAAAGTAATCACTGTATGCTCATGTGACCTCACATGACATTTGAAGCATCACATGGTCAAAAACTCATATTGATGGTCAATGTCGTGGAGAGAATATATTGCATGACAATTTAAGATACGATCTATCAAATATTTAAGGTCACCCCCTTATGCTTTTCACACTAGATTTAGGTATAATGGGCTGAACAAAAATTAACCCCATCTTAGGCTAACAATTTGAAGATTCTGAGATACCAGATTTGTGGACAACCCCAATATGACCTCATCATATTATAATAGTTTGGAACTGATCGGTTGCCAGGTGTTCCTTTGACGCCGCGTCAAACTTTTTATACTGCAAGAGAATGTTTTTCCTATGTGCTCTGTCTATTCCGGAACCACGGTCTGCTCGAGCATAAAATGATTCCTTGGAACCTTATTCAAGGAAAATTTGAGCATGCTTGCTCTCATTAGATCTTCTTCCCGAGTTCCCAGCATAATTCCAGCAAAGCAAGTGTTTATGTAGGCCTTGACAGCTTAAAATTATCAGTGGGAAGAAGATTAAGATGAGAACAATATGGTGTTGCAAGTGGTATTTCTTTTATACCACAAAGCATCATTTTACCGTAGGTACTCGACCTATGTTAGCTGCGAAATTCAAAGAACTATTAATATATTCTTCAAAGTTTCATAATATATTAGGGATCAATACATGCTGTCACCGGAAATAACCAGGAATATAGGAGCTTTAGCTACAGAATCATTCGAATCCCCAGTTTATTTCGATGCCAAGTCAAAGTGTATCCGGAGATTGCGTGCGCGTGCTCCGACCCGCGATTGAGAAAACTTACTCGCCGTTTTGCGCGATCTTCAGTGTTCCTGCCATTGCACGCAGAGCTGACCAAAAAGCTCTGGTGTCGTGATCCGAGCGAAATTCGAGAGGAATTGCTGACCTTTTTCATTTAACGTCGGCACGTGCTACTGCATCCATCCAAAGGTTTTGACCTGAGGGGCCTGAAGAAGCCGCGCTGCATTTGGCATGGTGGACGGGAGAAGCCACATCGACAGACCACGGATCAAGAGGAGAAGCTTAAGCTGAGTTTGAGGACCAAAAGATTCCGCTGAGAGCTTGTGAAAGTGAAGAAACATACTTTGGCTGCGACGGTTCAGGCATTCATCGTGCTGGTGGCCAAAACCAAGAGTCCATGTGTCAGCTAGAGGACGGCAACATGCACTGAAGCCCCAAGTTTGGCCGCGCAGAACAGTTCTTGCTATGCAAAGTTGAAGTGGTGAGAAGCATCTGTTACTGTTGGATACAGCCACCCACGTGTACCAAAAATTTCGTTTTCAGCACACTTTGAGCACAGATTAGAAGCGCTTAACAAAGATTGGAAGGATTTTCACAAGAGGCTCTGAACACACGTCCATCGCTGGACAGAGGTAAGTCTCATTCTGTACGATATCGTGTACAGAATGAGATTTTCTCAGCCACGACGGAATGCTTTGAAGCAAACATGTCTATAATTAGCTCTATATATCCAAAGTAAACGAGGGCTGCTATCTCTGACGACAGTGGCATGTGCTTGAATTGTAAGCCTGCACCGCTCCTGGGCGGTGTCGGTCATGATTGTTCATTAAAGGGAATGTGGCACCCTGGTCGAATCCTGGAATTTAGTGTACCTAATAAGGCGTGCTTTTAGCCGAAAATCATGAAACCACTCATGATTTCTCTAAAAAATGTACAATGAGGTCGATATTTTGATTTTCAAAATACTCTTTTAGGAAAAGAAATAAATATATGCCTGTGGATGATGCCATGATCTGGCAACCACTACCATACTCGAAACGCTCCAAGGGCTTCGATTGACTGATGCTCATCGTGACGTCAGCATATGTCGTCACACCAACAGCCATGACAACTGTGGCCTGCTGCTTAGGGTACATGAGGGTACATTGCAGGTAGGTTATAGTTTTTCTACGGAAATCTCGAGTTCCATGACAAATTATATATTGAGTACCGGGTTTTCTGACTTGCTTTACAACTTGGCTATCTCAGTTAAAATCACGTTATGAAAGTGCCACATTCCCTTTAAAGGCATTTCATGTGTGTCCGAAAAACGGTGAACGTGATTGTTTTTTAATGTTCGTGTCTTAATACGAAGTTATGATTATGTTATATTTTCTAGAGGCTAAAGTAGACTGTGATAAACAAAGTGGATTACCCTCATTATCATTAGACAAATAAGTTAATGTAATAGCAAGGCCACAACCGCAATATAAGTAATATCTTTACAGGAAGTTTTAATTTACGAAAACGAAAACATGAAGACTGATGAGGAACATTCAGTGAACCCAATGAAACTCCAGGAACGACTAAAAGTATGCCACACAGACTACAATTATACCAGCATTAGTTTTGCCACAAGACTACTTTTATCCCAAATGCAGACTAAAAAAAGAAAAAGGGGCGGTCTCGTTTGAGGCTTGCGTCGAATTCAGTTGCCGTGTTGAATGGAGGGGCATATTTTTCTAATCCACGTTCCGTGGAGAACTGGAATATAATAATTTTATGACAATTTTTCTGGTTGTATACATTGATGCCGTGAAGTTTTTCTAAACCAACCGAGAAATCATTTGAAACCAGCGCGCTTATTCCGATCATCCTATGAGCTTCAGAAAACACTACGTACTAGACTCAATCTAGTCCAAGATGGGTGCACTCCACAACAAATCGACAAATCGGTGGGTTGAAATAACACCCTCATATCTCGGATTTTTAAGAAAATTTGGGACTAGGGTTCTCAGTGGCACTGAAAACGACTACGGTATTTTTAGTCTCGTCCGTAAATGGTTTTGGAGTTATAGCCTCGGGTAATTTAGCATCGGGCGCGTGCATCAGACTTTTCGCTTGTGTTTTTAGGCATTTAAATTAAAGGTATTCCTTCAAGAGGTTACATGAAAATAATTACAAAAGTCTGAACAATAGAAATATGTAAGTTTAATTATAGCAATTGGCACGAATATGTATAAAATATAATTCCAAACTTTTGCAAAGATAAGCATACATATTTCCTATGTTTTTATTGACTTCAAAACAACTTCATGTGAAGGAGCATTGCTTAAACTACACATAACGCCAATAAAAAGAATGGAGAATACAGAGCAAAATCAGTAACGAGCACCGCAGACCAAGCCCAACACCGTCGCTGGCCACTCAGCCTGCAGTCGGCACGCCGCATAGACGCGTCCGGTTGGAAGTGGGGTAACGGGGAGGGGAGAACTGAGCAAGACTGCGCTTCGGTGACATTGTGAATGAACTAGATGTTGTATGGATGCTACTATTGCTACATAACAATTTGAGCCGTTCCGAAACAACTGAACGTATTACCGCAACATTCGGAACAATTCCGACACTGATGCATTTGCTGGAAAATGTAGTGGGCGGATTATGCGTCAGAAGCCGATTGTTACTGTTGTCTTAGGTTTGTTTTAGATAGTTTTCTTTTTCTACCCATACCCTAAAAAAGTTTCATGTATCCCAGTTCCATTTATATTAGAAAGCACACATACAAACAAAAAGCCAAATAACGTCCACGCCGACAACTGCTTTTCGAACATGTAAGATTAAGACATGCTGCTTTATTTTAGATCTGACACACGGATCGGAAGAACGACTCCCTCACATGGTGCCATTGAACTTCACAGATTCAATTTGAAACTCAAACCTTCTGTCCCTCATCATTCGAGACCTCATGGACAATAACGGTCTTCGAATTAACCGGTACGAACTTGTGAGTCTTCAATGTTCCTATTTCTCGCGACTGCCTTATCGAAGCGTTTTCTGAGCTCAGTAGCTAGTTTGAGTACTTTTTGTTGAAGCATTTTCGGTAGAGATCGAGGCAAGCAATGGAACACTGCTTTCCGTGTCCCCTTCCAAGCATGGTTGCTGATATTGTAAGGGGATGGGTAACCCTCCTGCCAGTAAAGGTGGTGGGGCCTCATACCAGCGCGTGTTAAAAAGCACACTGGAGGAGAGCCTCGAAGGCCCTACCTATTTTTTCTAGGTGGCCGGAGAACCCTTCGTGGCCAAAAACGCTATTTCGCTACTTCTGAGAATATTCAATGGCACGTCGATTGGTCAAATAACCTTGAAAACCGGCCTCAATTTTGTAATTAAAGGCTTTAAAAGTTAAACATTTTAATTTGAGATCGCTGCAATCGCGCGGTTGTACCAGTTCGCGTGCATCAAAGACCAACTGGCAACGTTATAGCGCCATATAAAACGAGGTTACATGTCAAGTTCACCCCTCATGAAGGTCAAGGTCACATTTCAAGGCCATACCAGCATTCTCAGTCATTGGTCCGGTGCTTCCGGTCGCATGGCATTACCCAGTATGACGTATATTATGCTACGACGTCATAGTTAAGATAACTCAACATAAAATTCAAGGTCACAGGTCAAATTAAAATGTCATGGATAAAGGTCAATGTTCATTTCCCGTCCAACGGTTGCTATGGTGCTAATTATGGGGTAATTAACTCAACATAAAATTCAAGGTCAGGTCAAATTAATGTCAGGATAAAGGTCAATGTTCATTTCCCGTCCAACGGTTGCTATGGTGCTAATTATGGTGTAATTAAAGAGGATATGTCATATTGTGACGTCACAGGTCAATGACCTTGAATGACCTTAATCAAAAAATTAAGTTTACATTTTTTGGACGTTCTCACTATGACCTTGCTCTGTTTTCAGTGCATTATGGACTTCTTTGAGCTTAATCACGGCATTTCCGGATGAATACTCAGCACGGCTAATACTTGACCTTTATGACCTCGTTTGAACTTGACGATACTGACTTAGGTCAATTAAGATCAGTCATAGTATAGATTTTAATAGTTCCCACCCAGTCCTCAACCAGGGTTTTTCTGAGCCTCCTAGTTTCCGAGAGTTCAGGGGGCCTACCAGTCCCACTTCCAGTGCGCGTAAGTGTCGGACGCCTCTCCAGTGCGGGTGGTAAGGAATGGACATTGATTACAATTTATTGTTTTAGATAAATCCTTACCTTCACGTCTGACCAATTCCACCATTGACATCTTTTTCGTGACCAGAGACGTTTGATAGTTGCAGCGACGGCGGGCCGCGCTGGCGCACGAACCTCACAAAAGTGGGAATCGGGACTTTTGGGAGCTCAGATCTCGCTTTCAGTTTAAGTCTCCATTCTTTTTATTACTGAATCTTACAGAGAAAAGTATAAAGAGTAATATGAGCCTCAAAAAGTCTAAAATAAGTCATAGGAAAATATATTTTATACATTTTGAAAAATTGAAGAATGTATAATATATTTACAAATTAATTTTTTAGTTATATTTCTTATGAGCCAGAATTGGTAATTCGTCCTTAAGATACCTAGATCAAGTTTTTATGGCATTTGTAGAAGCATACAGGTAAAATTGTTTCTTTAAAAAGACATGGAAGTGGGTATGGTCAAAATGACTGAGGCTATAATTTTCAAACCGTAAGTCAGGCAGGAAAATTAATACGAAAACCGTCATCAGCTCCATCAATAGCCCCCTGACAAAAAATACACCGAAATCTGCTACATGAGGCTGTTATCGACTTGTCGATTTGTCGTGGAATGCCCCAGAGACTACATTGAGTCTACGATGGGAATACAGTGAGCATGATTGTGCCTGATTCCAACCGAGTTTGACACCAGAATCCGGACTCGCTTTCAGCACCGACTCAGTTTATCCCAAAGGAATCAATTTTTCTCTCAGTGTGGGTTCTGAGGTTGGGTCGCTTGACCTTTAATAACTTCTGTATCTGACCTGACCTGATATAGAAAATTTAGTCAGGTTCATGAAACAAATTGGGAATAAGGCACTGTAAGTTGTGTTGTCCTCAGTTTCTTCATGTTTGCATGGTTTGGGAAAACCAGCAGGGGAGCAAATTTTGCCGCCCCCCCACCCGTGGGGCTCATATTAAAACATACGAAAGTTGAAAGACAGAGGTATATTACGAGTTATTGCATTCTTTGAGGGTCATCTCTCTCTCTCTCTCTCTCTCTCTCTCTCTCTCTCTCTCTCTCTCTCTTCTCTCTCTCTCCCCCCCCCCCCCCCCCCCCCCCCCCTCTCTCTCTCCTCTCTCTCTCTCTCTCTCTCTCTCTCTCTGAAAATTTAATTCCCATGACAGGCCCATTGAGGGCTGCTAAGACGGATATAATACCCGTACGCTGAGAGAAAAATTGATTCCTTTTGGATAAACTGAGTCAGTGCTGAAAGCGAGTCCAGATTCTGGTGTCAAACTCGATTAGAATCAGGCAGAATCATGCTCATTGTATTCCCGTCGTAGACTCTATGTAGTCTCTTGGACTAGATTGTGTCTAGCACGTAGTGTTTTCTGAAGCTCATAGAATGATCACCGTAAGCTAGGGAATAACAAGTCTGATGACTGGTTTCAAATGATTCTTCACTCGGTTTAGAAAAACTTCACAGCAAAATCGTCATGGGATCATTATATTCCAGCTCTCCACGAAGCATGGATTAAAACTATATGCCCCTCCACTCAACACACCAACTGAATTCGATGCAAGCCTCAAACTAAACCGCCTCTTTTGAGTCTGCATTTGGCATAAAAATAGTCTAGTAGCGAAACTGATGCTGGTATAATTGTAGTCTGTGTAGCATACTTTTAATCGTGCCTGGAGTTTCATTTGGTTCACTGAAGGTTCCTCATTAGTCTTCGCGTTTTTGTTTTCGTAAATTAAAACTTTCTGTAAAGATATTACTTATATTGTTGTTGTGGCCTTGCTATTACATTAACTTTGTTCAATGATAATGAGGGTAATCCACTTTGTTTACTGCAGTCTACTTCAGCCTCTAGAAAGAAAAATATAGTATATATATATAAATATAGTCATATTTTTATCAGGACACAAACATTAAACAACAATAACGTTCACCGTTTTTGGGACACACATGAAATGCCTTTAATTAACAATCATCTCCGATATCGCCCAGGAGCGGTCCAGGCTTACAATTCAAGCACATGCCGCTGTCGTCAGAGATAGCAGCCCTCGTTTACTTTGGATATATAGAGCTAATCATAGACATGTTTGCTTCCAAAGCATTCCGTCATGGCTGAGAAAATCTCATTCTGTACACGATATTGTACAGATTGAGACTTACCTCTGTCCAGCGATGGACGTGCGTTCAGAGGCTCCTGAGAAGATCCTTCCAATCTTTGTTAAGCGCTTCTAATCTGTGCTCAAAGTGACCTGAAAACGATCTTTAGGACACGTGGGTGACTGTATCTAACAGTAGCAGATGCTTAGTTATCATTACTTCATCAGCTTTGCATAGCAAGGGCTGTTCTGCGCGGCCAAACTTGGGCTTCACGCTTCAGTGCATGTTGCCGTCATCTAGCTGACACACATGGACTCCTGGTTTTGGCCACCAGTACAATTAATGCCTGAACTGTCGCAGCGCCAGTATGCTTTTTCACTTTCACTAGCTCTCAGCGGAGTCTGTCGGTCATCAGACTCAGCTTAAGCTTCTCCTCTTGATCCGTTATCACCGCTAGGTCTGTCGATGTGGCTTCTCTCGCAAACCATGCCAAATGCAGCGAGGCTTCTTCAGGCCCCTCGGTCAAAACCTGAGTTGGATCGATGTAGGAGCATGTGCCGACGTAAAGTGAAAAAGGTCAGCTATTCCACTCAAATTTCGCTCGGATAACGACGCCAGAGCTTTGTGGCCAGCTCTGCGTGCAATGGCAGGAACACTGAAGATGGCGCGAAACGGCGAGTAGGTAAGTTTTCTCAATCGCGGGTCGGAGCACGGGCACGCAATCTCCGGATACGGTTTGACTTGGAATCAAAATAGACTGGGGATTCGAATGATTCTGCAGCTAAAGCTCCCATATTCCTGGTTATTTCCGGTGGCAGAATATATTTATTCTTGGTATAATATGAAACTTTGAAGAGGATATTAAAAGCTCTTTCAATTTCGTGGCTAGAATAGGTCGAGTACCTATGGTAAAATGATCCTTTGTGGTATAAAAGAAATACCACCTGCAATAACTTATTGGTATCATATTAAGCTTCTTCCCACTATGTTTAGAAGCCGAGAACCATTTCAAGCTGTCAAGGCCTACATAAACACTTCCTTTGCTGGAATTATGCTGGAAAGAGGATTTAATGAGAGAAAACATGCTCAAATATTCCTTGAATAAGGTTTCATGCCATCATTTTATGCTCGAGCAGACCGTGGTTCCGGATTAGATAGAGCACATAGGAATAAAAATGGTCTCAGTGTACAATGCTTCAGCACATTGTTCTTGCATCACTTATTTAAAAATGTCATCAAAAAATTATTTTAAAAAACTGTTTATGATTTATCAAAACGTTACGCCAAGGCCCCATGAATAATACAAAATGGAACATTTTATAACGCCATCATTGTCAAATCCACATGATCCAACACTAGGTCACGGGTAAAATTAGATTGCTATTTAACTTAAATTTAGACGGCAACGTGTTTTATTTGGATCTCAACGATCGTAAGGATTTCTAATTTATATAAATCATTATCTGTCTCGAAGATATGGCAAATTGAAAAGAAAGGTTCTTTTATTGGGTCCAAACAGTACCTAAGGCCATAACTAAAAAACCATTGAACAGACCCAGCTAGAAATACCACAGCGCTAATCTGCGTCCTGCAAAACCGCTCTTACAAAGTTTCATCAAAGACTAACTTGGAAGGTGTTATCCCTTGGTCGATTTGTCGTGGGATGCCCCAACACCTTGACGCGCAAGCGATCTCGTGTCCGTGGACTGCGCGGCGCGCCGGGTCAGTTGGGTCGGCACGCCCGTCCGATACAACACTAGCCCGGCGCGGCGGCTGGTGGTGGGGGAGAGGGGAGGGGGAAGTGGGGTCGGCGTGGCGCCGATCAGGTAGGGCGCAGCATAAGGCATAACATTCCGCGGCTGTAGCGTTCTTCAGCCGCAACTGCTCTCCCTCCCCCAGCGATGGGTCGGCGAGCCCCGGATACCTCCGGGCCTGGACCCCTCCCCACCGGTAACTCCGCTCTGTCCGTCCGCTCAGCCGTGCCATCTGCTCGATGTGGACGGCGGGTGTCTATCTTAATTGTGTTTCAATAATTTATATTTTTTTAGTTTTTTGTCGATGGTTGGGTGCCCACCGGCGTAACTAAAGGGCCCCCGTGCGTGGGGAGCCTGGTTAATTTTACTTCGAGATTGCCTATGGTCCATTTTAGGTCGGTGTCTTACAGGCATGTACCATTGTACGCATTATGTTAATGCAGGAGTGTCAATATATGAACGGATACAAATGATCAAACCAAAAACTGATCATTATATGATAGCCTATATGATGTTGCAGATCAAATAAAGCGTAACCGAGTGTTTTGGTGTGCCCAGAGAGGGTTCATGGGGCTTTCTGCTATCGGTGGGTAACCGGATGAGCGCATGGATGAGCGGGCAAAACCTTTGCTTTTTACAGATGCTGATCTCGAGGTAAAACCACTTACCTTAAAAATCATACCAGAATATTCCCAGTTTTCAGCGAACTGCACGTACTTAAGAGTTCAGCTTTAGGATATATCCATAGAGTAAGCAAATAGAACTTGCATTTCTACTTTCCGTAGTTGTGAAGTGGTTACAGGCGTAAGGCGCTGCGGGATGAATTTTGGGCGATGAATCGAATGGGTCGATTTTGGGGATGAAGTCGACCGCTGATAAATTATATCATTGGGAATCCCATTTTCACTCCGTGGAAATATGTGCGTAGCTAAGACCTTGGTTTACGATATTATAATGTGGGGAGGTTTTAACCATCGCCCCGGGATGTGTTTGAACACCCCTCGCGTTTTCCGGCGGCACGAAAAATGGCGGCGCTTCGCGCCATCGTACTTGGCACACCCCTAACTTTGATTGATTCCACAATTCTCCCTACAATTTTAAGGTTGGGTCATCTCAGGTCAGGTCACCAGTGCAGTTCAAGTGACCTCACCTCTAAAAATATTTAAGGTGGTATAAGTAAGAAATGGGCGAATCTATACGATTGAAACTTATGCCACATAATAGGCCCACCGAGTGCTACAACATATGTTCATGGATTTTTATATCGATAACCTCAGGTCAAGTACGGTCCATGATCTCTCCGTTGGAAAAACATGGTAAAAATAGACCTTACGTAGGACTAAGCTTACAGAACGTAGGCTGTATTTGTGTAGATAAAGCTGTGAATGCCTCCATATTCTCCAAATCGTAGTAGGTATCCTGAGCCCAGTTCCAGGTTCATGTTGCAGTTTTTGACTTGTGACCTTTGAGAGATCATCTGGGGCTGCTTAAGCAGGTTTCACACTTGGGTCAATAACTGCAGAATATGATGATAAATCTTTTATTTTGATATCATTACGTTTCTATTGCTATTGCAAGGTTATTGATGTGCCCCCCAATTTTGAGCCGATTCCGTAGTTTTTCCGTCGACAAATCACGTGATAGACCGAATCGTATTTGGCCCCACCATTGGTTACAACTTTTGCCCCCACCACCAACCTGGAAAAGGTCCCTGCTCCTATGCCTAATAGAAATCTGAAGATTTCTGGATCCTGGAAGCTTGCTGTGTGAAATTAAAGCATTTGGAACTTTTATTGGGATGACCTTCATGTAAATTACCCGAATGGGAATTAATTTAATTTGATTGCCTTTTGCCATCGCATCGAAACTGTATGTATGTGCCTAAGACCGCAGTTCACGATGTGCCTATATAGACAATAACAGAAATCAACCGATGTTCCCTTCACATGAAACTGTGCGTACTTCAGACCTCTTCTCAGGATATATTTTCATAGCGAATGGCTGATGATTTTATTTTCTGGTTCATATGTTCCCGGGAGTGTTTAATATATTTTGCTGTGCTGATATGAATCTGAAATGGGCCATCGATCTGCCAGCAGCTTTGCGACGAGTTAGATATAAGTCGAGGTCCAGTTGCTCACGAAATTGTGCATAAGCACGGTTTTAGGCTTGCTTCTCAGTAAAGAAAGTTTTGGAAGACCGATTTTTCCGCAAAATGGACCCGAATTGTGTGTGCCACGGCGCATGCTGCCCAGCGGATATCTTAGAAATCTAGGCCGGAGTAGGCCTAGTAAGCCCCTTCCAGGAGGGACATACCCTTAGCAGAAGTCTTAGCTACGAGTAGTTTTGTATGCAGCGAAAAATGCGCTATCGATTGGTATACCTTCACATTCAGTGTATTTTCCCAGAGATCGGCCCATTTTAAAATGCGAAGATCTCTCTACTCGCACGGGTAGAAAGATCTTCGCATTTTAAAATGGGCCGATCTCCGGGAAAATGCACTGAATGTAAAGGCATACCAATCGACAGCGCATTTTCCGCTGCATACGAAACTGCTCGTACCTAAGACTTCTGCTAAGGGTATGTCGCTCTTGAAGGGGCTTTCTGTATTCGTCACCGATTTCTGCGCTTCTTGTAATGGTTAAAAAATACTGACATGAGGGTATGAATCTGAAATGGGCCGATGACCGGCACGTAGCTCAGAGTTGAATTGGGCATGGCGTGATAGCTGAGATCCGATTACATATGAAACCGTTGGAAGCTAAGGGTTTGTTTCCGATCCTTATTGGATAAGAGCGTTTTTCCTACAAATTTAGCCAAATATCGGGCGTCGCGACGCTTGCCACCTAGCGGAGAACGGGAGTACCTATGCCACTGGAGCCCGCCCGACTCAATCACTAATGATCACGGCGTTCGGACAAGTTTCCGAAAAGTAAAACGCTGTCTTAGCAGAGGTGTCGAAGGTATGAAATCGAAAATGGTACCACTGCATAGCCCAGACAATTGTCTTTCATTACTAGTCGGTTCACTTCATTGTTCGTGCACCCTGCGTGTACTATGCAGCATTCAGTAACCCCGGGTAACAGAATTGATCGTTACCTAACGTTCTGAAGTTGATGTCAAACATTTTGATTTGTGATCTTTAAAAGGTCACCATAGGTCAAATAAGAATTTTTTGGTGTTTTACTCTATAAATTTGGAATAAACTAGGATAGAACTGTTATTTTGTCACCAAAGTGTTTGTATAATCACTGCAAGTCAAATGATATACATCATGACTATACCAGGCCAATTTAATTCAGACCGTTGACCTGGGTCGGGTCAAATTCTTAAATTTGGCCTGAAATAGCAATAATATTATATATTATTCGATTCGTATTGACGAGAGGATTGCAATGGTGCATCAACTATGGCTGTATCTTGTTTGGTTTGGAAGTATTAGCGAAAAAGGAAACGCCCTTTTGCATGGGTGACTATGGACATTCCCAAGAATATGCCCAATATTCAGTGACCTGTAGCTCCATAGGCTTTGACCTGACACGAAAATGAATGCCACTGTAATGAATGGTGTTAGAAAACTGTTTCTAGCTATAATAGTTTTCTGAGATATATGAGGTTTTCTTAGTACACCTCATATGATCGATTTTGACCTATTTTGACCTCTGGTTACCTTGATATTGACCTGACAAGAAAAATGACTGAAGTATTTTCGATATCATTTTTGAAGAGTTTTCGATTGCCGTTTTTCGCTTTTTTCTAGCTTTCTTAGTTTTTGAGATCGTGGGGGGTCTCTTTTAGTCCCCCCCACCAGGGCGAAGGTGGCTCGTACCCGCCACCGGGGCAAGGGATATGAAACAGGATTTGTGAATGTTCTACGCTTCATTCCAGTACAGCGTAGTTTCCAGCAGCGTAATACTTTGCAAGTTGTTTTTTTACTTTTCTTTGCAAGTGCAGTAGTTTTTACTTTGCAAGTGCAAGCATTTTTATGGAACAAGATTGTGGTGTATTATCAATTATACGCTGTATCATGCTACTTCTACGCTATTTCCGTAAGTTACACCTTTTATGAAATGGGGCGCTGGTTGCAGAACCGGTTAGCTCCGTGGAGGAGTACTGTGAATGACGGGGTGGTGGCAGGGCGATGTGCGGTGCCTAAAATTGTGGTTTGATGAATACTTTCTGGAGTAGCAGTTGTAAGTCGTCTTCTCGTGCGTTGATCAAATTTGGCACGGGTGGATGCTTTGTGCCGTTTCAATCACAAAGGAACAATGAGCTCAAACTCCAAATTATCTCTGTGGATGCTTTGTGCCGTTTCAACCACAAAGGAGCAAGTAGTTCCAACTCCAAATTATCTCCGTCCAACAACGCCGCGGTTGGAAACTTCAACTGAACAGGGTTGGAATTACCCTATATCCATGACAGCCGCTACAGGCAGCGGCAGCCGCAGGTTCTGGAGCGGCGCCGGGACTGCATCAGTTACACACCGGTGCGTGACTGCGTCCTGGCCACTGCCAACCTCCGGCCCAGCCCCGTCCCCAGTTTGGCCGTCACGTTCAGACCAACCAGTTTCGACGCCACCAGTCTCAGTCGAAGTTCAGCCCATGTCCGCGGGAGGGGGATGCAGAGGGGTGTCCGGCCACCGCGCTGGTGACTCGGGGACCACGCCGCTGACGCTCTGTATACGCTCCGTTCTATGCCCGCGGCGGGTTTTGAGTCAAACGAATCACGAAACAGAGTTTTTGGCACGCTGTTATTTAGTCAGAAGTTTCACCTAAAATCCGATAAAAGTGTCATAATCACCTTGAAAATATTCATCGTCCTTTCATTTTCCAAGGTGAGAGGTTTCAAAGATCATCATTTTAGCGATGCTGTGTATCAAGCTTTTGATCGGAGAGACTTGCATAGATGCGAGACACGACAAATCAATGAGGCGTGCAAGGTAACACGGATAGGTCACCGCTTTACCACATAGAAATCATGCAAACATTGAAAACTGGCATGCACATAAACGACAAACGGGCGGTGACGTAAGTTGAGCTTGTTGTTCGAGTTCCAGCGCCGTGCTGGGCAGAAGGAACTGCGCCACATACCACACAGTCTAGAGTGTGGGCGATTCGATGCCGGGGCTGCTGATCAGGTCCTCGATGTTGGGGCTGCAGGAGGCGCGCAGGTAGGCTACCGGGGAGGGCCACAGCACGCCGGCGGAGGCGCGCAGTAGCAGGGAGGCGTCGGCGCGCGTCCCATATCGCCTATCCAGTCGGACCTGAGAGCAGCAGCAAGGTCAGTCAACGCTATCCCACAATTACTATATCTCAAACGTCACCTGCAAAAGGCCCAGTCTCATTTAGACATTCCATCGTAACCAATAGTTGATTCTTCGCCCGACCGTTTTTATGTCCTTCTAATTTGGCCTACAGGGGCTCCGAAGGCCCAGAGTTTACATGAGATACCAGTCACCGGAGACTGGTGGGCGGAGAATGCCGTTCGGCAGAAGCTCTCTCTCTCTCTCTCTCTCTCTCTCTCTCTCTCTCTCTCTCTCTCTCTCTCTCTCTCTCTCTCTCTCTCTCTCTCTCTCTCTCTCTCTCTCTCTCTCTCTCTCTCTCTCTCTCTCTCTCTCTCTCTCTCTCTCTCTCTCTCTCTCTCTCTCTCTCTCTCTCTCCTCTCTCCCCCCCCCTCTCTCTCACCTGCTGAGGACGGAGGGCACGGTGAGCGGCTGCCGCGGCTGCGGGGCTGGCTGCCAGCCACCGCTCGGTGCTGACGGCCGACATCTGCTGCTGCTGCTGCTGCCGGCCCTCCTGACGAGAAGCAGCACAGTCGGCCCGGCCTTGCACACCATACAGCCTCATCTTTTGACGAGGTTTACATTTCGAAAAGCATTGTCACGTGCAAAAGCGGGGATAGGCGTTTCGACGACATTCTATGACACAAAACGCGTGCGTATTATGCAGCTGATAAGATATAGGGAAATATATTGTACTCGGTAATTGTAATTTCCCTCAGCCAACTTACATTTAGCTGCAATTATTTTGTTCCCAAAATCGTGGGAGCATATTCCCCGACTCCGTAATCACATGAGAAATAGATAATTAGAACACAAAACCATCAGCTTAGCATCGCATTTTGAACTTGATTAATAATGGACTTAACAGAGTTTCGGCGAATGAACGTTATCCGTTCAAAATAACCCTGAAATTCCCTTCCATATTCAAATTTTCTAATAAAATCCATAGCGACTATGAACAACAAAGCTACTCTCCCTACACGCTTTCACCCCGCACTGAGCCGGGCCCTGCGGCGCCCCGCGTGCCCGTGTAAGGGCACGTGCCACTGACCTGGCAGCCCCCCGGCGGGTCACACCAGGCTGGTGCCGTGTAGCGTGGCACGTGCAGCGGCTCGTACGGAAACGTGGCGACCGCACGTGGCAGGCTGCTCAGGGCCGGGCAGATCTGATCTTCCAGCAGGGCAGCGGACACTGGCTCTGGAAAAGCACGACACAGACGGGGTCGTATCCGTGCCGCAGCGCGGACAAACGGCTGGATGTACCGACACATCCCGGAAAGGCGGTCCGGGCTACGTGACGCCGTTCACTCCCGTTTGTTCAGGGAACGGAGCGGGTTCAATCACGTCCTGTGACACTTGCACGATGCGCACCAACCGTACCGCCTTACCAATAACGAAACAAACCTATTGCAGAGAGAAAACGGTACTCAATTAGTATTACTTCAATTGAACAAGTTAGTGCAGCCAATTTGCCCATATACCCCATAACCTAGACGATCATGGCAGCTGTCACCTTGGGAATCACCGGTACTGGTGGTTTGATTTGGGACGTTCCGGGGGAAATGAAGCGGAATATTCCGAGGCAATTGTCAAAGCTCGAACTGTGATGCCACGTCTCCCAGAGACCCCGTGCGGAACGCTTCAAAGGGGGAGGCTGCACTGCTGTGGCCGGAGGGAGGGCCGCACTGACCTGGTGCGGGGGCCGAGGCAGCTGCGGCGGCGCTGTGGCCGGAGGCAGGGCCACGGCAGGCCACCGCCGCTCCGCGACGCGTCACCGGCGCTGCCGCTGACGCTCCTGCCGCGCACACGTCACGGCAGTGACTGCACAGTACCGCCGGTTAGAGGGCGCCTGCACTCCAGCCCATGACTGATAACTGGACAGTACCGCCGGTTAGAGGACGTCTGCACTCCAGCCCCTGGCCGAGCTTAACCCTTGCCCCGGTGGCGGGTACGAGCCACCTTCGCCCTGGTGGGGGGGGCTAAAAAAGACCCCCACGATCTCAAAAAGTAAGAGAGCTAGAAAAAAGCGCAAAACGGCGATCGAAAGCTCTTCGAAAATGATATCGAAAATATTTCGGTCATTTTTCTTGTCAGGTCAATATCAAGGTCACCAGAGGTCAAAATAGGTCAAAATCGCTAATATGAGGTGTACTAAGAAACCTCATATATCTCAGCAACTATGATAGCTAGAAACATTTTTCTAACACCATTCGAAAGCACTTGAGATGCGCTTTCATTACAATGGCATTCATTTCCGTGTCAGGTCAAAGCCTAGGGGCTACAGGTCACTAAATATTGGGCATATTCTTGGGAATGTCCATAGCCACCCATGCATAAGGGCGTTTACTTTTTCGCTAATAGCTTCCACACCAAACAAGATACAGCCATAGTTTATGCACCATTGCAATCCTCTCGTCAATACGAATCGAATGATATTTGATATTGCTATGCCAGGTCAAATTTAAGAATTTGACCTGACCCAGGTCAACGGTCTGACCCAACTTGACCTGGTATAGTCATGATGTATATCATTTGATTTTCAGTGACTATACAAACACTTCGGTGACAAAATAAAAGCTCTATCTTAGTTTATCCAAATTTATAGAGAAAAACAGCAAAAAATGTTTATTTGACCTAAAGTGACATTTTAAAGGTCACAAGTCAAAATTTTTGGCATCAGCTTCAGAAATGGGCTAAGAGCAAGTCGCAACCGATGTGTGAAGTTGATTCCATTCATAATTACTGAGAAAAGCTCATTTCGTGATTTTCCCCATGTATTTACAATGGGGAGGTCATGCTCTGCACATGACCTTAGGTCACCAATATCAAAAATCCCGGAACAAATGTTGTGAGCTCCTGGTGGGCCCAATATGTGGTATTGATCGATTAACCCTTCTTTTAGTTATGCGGTCCTAAGTATTTTTTGAGGTGAGGTCACTTCACCTGGCCTGGTGACCTGACCTGATATGACCTTGAGCCAAAATTTTCAGGAAAGATGTAAAAATGATGAAGGAACAGCTAGACGAAGTTTGGCGGCGCTACACGCCGCCGTTTTTTTGGTCACTTCGGAAAAACCCGAGGGGGGTCTAAAAGACCCCCACCCGGGCGAAGGTTAACACGCTCATTGACGGGGGTCTGACCCACCTTGGCATTGACGGGGTACCCACTCCCACTAAGGTCACGAGAACCACACTAGAGAGCGAAAACGATAAACCGCGTCGGATAGCCCGTTCAAATCTCTTTCGAAAATATCTGGACCATTTTTTGTCAGGTCAGTTTAAGGTCACTAGAGATCAAGGCATGTCACCATAGGGATATCACGTAGACGAAGGTTTTCAGTCATTTCACCCAAAGTAGTAAAGATAGCGCAAAACAATCAAGATAATTGGAATCGGCGCAGCAAACCGAATCGAGCGATATAAAATATGACCTTGCTATGCCAAATAAGGTCAAATCTAGGATTTGACCTGAACTGAGGTCAGGTAAAGGTCAAATTAGGCCAAAAATGCATATCATTAGAATCGCAAGCATGATGGAACCTAATGCCCTTAAATTAACGCACTACAAGCATCCATTTTCAATTTATTCAGTTTAAAACCATTTTCCATGCATTTCCAATGGAGAGGTCATGGCTCGTACCTGACCTTAGGTCATCGATATAAAAATACCAAAATATATTGTAGAACTCAGTGGACCAATTATGTGATGAGTTTCAACCGAATCGATTCACCCAGTTCTGACTTGTGCTATCTTAAATTTTTTTTTAGGTCAGGTCGCTTGACCTGCACTGGTGACCTGACCTGAGATGACCCAACCTTGAAAATGTATTAAAATTGTTAAAAATGATCAGAGAATAAGTATACCAAGTACGGCGGCGCTATACACCACCATTTTTTATTATATCTCGGGGCGGGTACCCGCTCCCTCAATGTTACAACAGGTTTGATAAGCGATCAATGTCGCAAAATAGATTTCATTGTCAACCCTCGGACTCGGGGTTCTGCGAACGAAGCTATAAGTGACTTGCTACAGTTTTCGATATTGACCGCCCGTTTACATTTGCGGTAGATTGGAATGGAAAAATGTAAGCCAAGCGAAGCTTAAACATGGTATACATACGGTATGGCAAAGGAGGCGTTGGAGGACATCTGCTTCGAGAGAAAATTCTAGACAGTACTGAAACTCCTCGGAAAAATGGCACGGGACTAACACTGTCAATGCTAGTTAGACTCTTCGAAAAAAAGACTTAGAGCGCGCAGCATTCTCGCGAGCGTTGCACTCAGGTGGTTTCCAGTTACACTGAGTTATACATGACGATTCAAATATGGGTGCTAAAAGGTGCCCTCATGGACCTGTGGGAAGTGTGTGTAACCACGGTCTTGTGTGTACTTTCTGGAGAGTATAGCCATTACCATACTTCCTGTAGCGTAAAATGTAAGAATAAAACGTCTAAAACTTTCGATCTAGAACTACACCATTGTGTCGAAACTACAAGAACACCTAAACCAAACAGGGTGCACAGATCTGCTGAGATATCCACCGACCCCACTGACCTGCGGTCCATGGTGAAGAGCTCCGCCGCCTGCTGCGCGGCTTCACCCAGCAGCGGGGCCGGTCGGCCGGGCGGCAGGCCGCCGCAGGCAGACGCTCCAGGCAGGGGGCGCGGCCGTGCGAGTCGCCGTAGAACATGGGCGCGTGCAGGTGGCCGCTGTTGGAGAGGCACTGGCGTGGGCGGCGGCATCTCGGCGTCGCGGGTGGCAGTTGTGGAGGAGGCCGGTCTGGCCTGACCAGCCTCCAGGCGGCGGCGGCCGGTGGCTCAGCTGGTCCTGCAGCCTCGGCTCCTGAGTGCGGACGCTCTGATACACGGAGCACTGGCTGGCAGCCGAGCAGCTGCCCCCACGCTCCGGAACGCTCTGAACGTAGTTGAGGAGCTCCGAGAGAGTCGACGCCTCTGGTTTGTTGTGTGTGGTGGCGTTCAGAAGATTGGCAGACAGTGGTTGGTTAGCGCGATGACGGGAGGTTTGGGTGTGGCTGGTCGGCGCGGTGTGCCCGGGACAGCTGTGCGGGTCCAGGCGCTCGGCGGTGCTTCCCTGCAGGGTAGGAGCTCGACTCTGCAGCAGAGGGAACGGTCAGGAGGCCTCTCACTTCCACGGAAGAGCTGCAGGCACGGCGTGCATGACCGGCTGCGGCTGTGGTGTTGGCTCCTCCTCCCAGCACGGACATACCGCTGCTGGGGCAAGAACCGCTGTTCACACCCCAGCAGCTCAATGGAGCCAGGCGACTGTGGCGATAAATGAAAACGCGGCGCTGGAGACAGGTCTCTCTGGCTCAAGTAGGAGAAGGAGTGGTTTGCGGCGACTGGCGAGGGTTCCACCTCCTGCTGGTACATCGGGGTGGATCCAGCCTGTTGGTCGTATATGAAGGTCTGCAGCAGTCCCGGATCCTTCTCCGGCGCACCAGCTCGCCCCCGCCGCGCCCATCTGGCACCTGCCTACTCGCTCCTGCGGGTCCAACAGCTGCCCATGCTTCACGTCATAGAACTCGTGCCGCGGACCCACATGACAGGTCTTGAGCTGACATTGACTGGAGGGCAGCGCGTCTCTCAAGCGTTTATCTTCGAGGTGGGATTGCTGAGTTGGGTAGCTCCTCATTTACGGTCCCCTGTGCTGCCAGCGGCTGGCTTTTCTGCAAGGGGAACAATATCAATGAAAAGCGATCGCTTTGAAAAGGTGGAATTCGCTTAATACTTATACAAACTAAATGTGTATGCCATTATAGTCCTCCTAAATGCATATGTCGAAACACATTTGTGAGAAGAGATCATCCTCAGTGAAGAACAGCCTGGGTGAGAAGTAACGGATTTACACTGGAAACGCCCCACTTAACTGTCGGGGAAAACACAAGCATTGCTCTAACGGCAATGTCAATCCAGGGCTGGAACGAGATCAACTAACCAGACCTTGTTCTTAAGAATCCCAGATTCAGCGCATTCCCAGCCTAAAGCTCGCGGCCACGGGGCGTGGCGAGGGAGGGCCATACCTGCTGCACCTTGTCGCCAGAGAGAGCGAGTCGAAGCTGGGCCACTTCAGCAGTTTGGCGCGCGTCTCCGTGCTGGGCTCGGCGCGGCCGGCAGCCTGGCTCGCCGCGCTGCCGTCCTCCTTCCGAACTCGTCTGCGTGACAGACACAGACCGAAGCACGCTCGCTGGGTGAGCTGAAGGGGACCACTTATCACGTATCGCGATACAGGCCTGGAAGCTATTTATGCTAATCGCCGCTTAAAAGCAACGTAGGACGGAAGAGTTGAACCATTACGGCATATTGAGTGTGCGAATGTGGGTGCTTTTCTTCCTCAAAGTGACGCATCATTAAATACATTTTGCATTTTGCGTCTGAATACAGTCCCGGGAATCCAAAATTGCCGTGAAGAAAATGTATGACAAGCTATAACTCACTTGCCATCCTACAGCGCTCCTGTCCACGTTAAAAACAAATACAAATTATAAAGGGAGGATTAAAGCATGGAGTAAGGTATGTATAATCTTGTATCAGAAGCATTAACAATCACAAAATTGACTTCACATTTTCTTCTGGAATGCTTTCCACTGACAGCCCCTCCCGTACACTTCGAAACTTGTGGTTTCTTCAAAGCTTCTCTCTGACGACAGAACTAATACTGTAGGGTCGAGCATGTTGGCACAGAATTCCAAGTGTCTGCAACAGGTTTTCAAACGCAAATAGAGATGTAAATATCTAGCACACAAGTTGAGGAAATTTTAAGAAGCAAGTGATTGCCTTTTCTTTATTTTTGAGGTGTAGAGGTCTCTGACGGGAGTGGATTATTTTAGCATTATTGACATCTTATCTGTTTTGTTGATCCAGTGCACTGTTTTTATCTGATCGACTTCATCTGTAAGGGACTTACTGGAATCTGCTGGTGACATGTTTAACAAACAAACTTAACATTAGTTAAGAGCGGCTGTCTACCCCTGCACCTTCTCCATTACCACCACCGTACGAACGAAGCATAAAGTCGGACAGCGGGGCGACGGCCAAGGTACCAAATACGCCGCAAAGGGACACACTTCGGAAACTCATTCCGGAAAAAGTGGACGGAGACGCAGTCAGAAACGGTTGACAACCAAACAGAGGCGGGAGTGCTGTCTGCGCGGCCGACTCCGGCTTCAGGTCCCAGCGAGGCCCCTGGGCACGGTGTAATTCTATCCTGCACAATCCTTCACTTAGACAGTGCTGGCAACGCCAGATGACTTCGGTGGCTGGTGTGACGCCACGCCCGAACTTATTACGGAAACAAGTGAGTGGACGCGAGTCCGCATACGATCCTTTTCTCAGTGGAGTCTGGAAAATTTAGGTCGGTACAGCGCACCTGCTCCAGCCACGTAGAAAACGAACTTGG
>JAOTON010000487.1:0-137194 GCA_034440635.1 Lepas anatifera | reverse complement strand
AATACCAACCTATAGTTATGTCCATAGCTAGTACGTACATACGCACGGCTTTATCGCCACATGCTTTTGATCGCTACAGCGGTCCTATTGGATGAGTCAACACTTACCAATGCAGGAATGTTTATGTTTGAATGCCTGTTTCTGCCACAAGGGGCGTTCCAGCACAGATCGAGCAGGCCCCTACATAGCATAGTTTCGGATTTCGTTCCACTTTCGTCCGACTGGGCTGTTAGGAGCGTGGAATCCCGATCTGAGATTATATTTTTTCCTTCATGCCGTACGGTTGCGGAGCTAAAGCTAGAAAGAAGAATCGTGAAAATCGACAGATTTCGTCAAAAAGGCAATAACATAAGACTATTATTTTCTCAGCCTTAGCTTTCAATTCTTAGTTTTTGAAATGACATGGGATTAGATTTAGCATGTAACAAAATAGAAGTTGGAGCATCTCTTTTTTGTTAGTGAAAAAACTTTCAAAATTCTAAGAAATCTTTTGACTATTTTTTCCAACGATTTGTTTTAAGAAAAGTGTGGCCAGTGATTCACGTTAAAGGGTATCCATAAAAATGCGCACCCATATCTCCTCTGTTTAGATAGTCAATAATATTTTTGCGTTCTAGACTTTTCAATATGCACAATGAGTCATAGAATGACACCATGCACGCAAAAATCGGCCGCCCGGCGCGCCCGGCTGTCGTCGACGCGACCGCCGGTGCGTTGGCACGGGCGTAGATTGACTCAGGAGCGCATGAACTCTTGCAATCGTGATTAAAGGTGGGAAATAAAAGTAGAAAAACACGTGTTCGACAAGGTGGAAATCCATGCAATTTTATTTCGGTTAAGGGTGTACGACTCGCCGTATCTTAATGTTGACAATGAAATCGATTACGGATTTGAGTCATGCATTTGCATTTTGAAAATGAAGAGACTTGTGCTTTTGTGCAAGTTTGGTCTGTTTTGCATGTTGAAATGACATCATATCCAACATGGATGAACCTTGGCCGCAGTTGTGCGGTCTCCACCCCGGTTCGTGCGTCAGTGCCTTTATGACACGCGCGAGGTGTCATGTCCAGTGCGCAGCTCATGAAGCTGGGAGCGCATCCTTCGCAATTATTATGGCATTGTTACTTGGGCAGTTGGATATAAAATGGAGGCTTTAAGGTGGCTGTTGGTTATTTTCGCCACTTAAGGAGGCAATACTCGCGAAAAGAAATCCAGTTATATACTTAAAACATTACCGCACACACAACATTGCTCATATTTTCCTTTTTCTTGCTCTCAGATTTCTTACGTCTCGTACATCAAATTTCTTGCCAAAGTCACGTGACACAAAATCAAATATCTTCGGCACTGCGTACAAAATTCTCAACATCCTCCCCGCTTTGGTGTACCTTAGATTATGAAGGAAACATACACCAAACCAGGGGGCGCAACCAGGGGGCACAGGGGCACGTGCCCCCCATCGGTGCCGGGGTGCCCTTTTTGATTGCCAGGTGGTGTGCCCTCTTTGGGCCGTGCCGCTCGAAATTTAGTGCCCTACGCCGTTGAGCCTAGATGGAACCAGACATTGTTTGACAATTAAGTGCCTTTTTGGTCATTTAGGGCATTCTGTCGCCTTTCCAAGCACCCGGGAAAAGTATAGGCACGTAATCCGCTTCCAGACAATGCCTCATCGTCGCCAATAATCGTATGGGCAGAGCTGATCTGGTACCCCTTGAGCTCATCTGGTGCCCCCTGAGCGCTGGTCTTGAACCCTGGAGCTGATCATGTGCCCTCTGAGCTGATCTGATGCCCTCGTAGTCAATCTGGTGCCCCCCTGAGAAAATAATTGTGCCTTCTGAATCTATATAATGCTCTCTGAGTTAGTCTGATGCCTCCGAGCTTGCCTGGTGCCCTATTATCTATTTTAGTGCCCCTTGAGCTGATCCGGGCCCCCTGAACTTATTTAATGCCTCCAGTAGTTTATCTACTGTCCAGGGCCGCAGCCAGAGGGCACAGGGGGCACGTGCCCCAATCGGTGCCGGGTGCCCTTTTGATTTGGGCCGTGTCGCTCGAAATTTAGTGCCCTACGCCGTTGAACCCAGATGGAACTAGACCGCATTTAGCGATTTCAACTACTGTATGACAATTAAGTGACTTTTTGGTCAGCTAAAGCATTCTGTCGCCTTTCCAAGCACCCGGGAAGAGTATAGGCACGTAATCCGTTTCCAGATAATGCTTCATCGTCACCAATAATCGTACGGGTGGAGCTCAACTGGTGTCCCCTGGAGGTGATCATGTGCCTTCTGAGCTGATCTGATGCCCTCGTAGTCAATCTGGTGCCCCCTCCCCTCCCCTGAATAAATAATTGTGCCTTCTGAACCTATATAATGCTCTCTAAGTCAGTCTGATGCCTCCGAGCCTGCCTGCTGCCCTATTATTTATTTTATTTTATTTTATTTTATTAGGGCCACTCCCAACAGGCACACTTGCCCAATTACAAGGAGTATTGGCGTGGGCGTTTAAGGATCCTCTCCACCGGGTCAGATCGGACACGGAAGGCGGCTTCCCGCCGTGGGGATTGAACCCACCTTAATCCATGCTATCCGGTCCGCAGTCTGGCAACGAAGCCACTAGGCCACCCCGGCCCCATTAGCTGTTTTAGAGCCCCTTGAGCTGATCCGGGCCCACTGAACTTATTTAATGCCTCCCGGAGTTTATCTACTGTCCAGAGGGGGGCACAGGGGACACGTGCACCCATCGGTGCCGGGTGTCCTTTTGATTGCCAGGTGGTGTACCCTCTTTGGGCCGTGCCGCTTGAAATTTGTTGCCCTACGCCGTTGTTACCTAGATGTAACTAGACCGCATTTAGCGATTTCAACTATTGTTTGACAATTAAGTGCCTTTTTGGTCAGCTAGGGCATTCTGTCGCCTTTCCAAGCACCCGGGAAAAGTATAGGCACGTAATCCGTTTCCAGATAATGCCTCATCGTCGCCAATAATCGTACGGGCGGAGCTCATCTGGTGCCCCCTGGAGCTGATCATGTGCCATCTGAGCTGATCTGGTGCCCTCGTAGTAAATCTGGTGCCCTTCTGAGGAAATAAGTGTGCCTTCTGAGCCTATAAAATACTCTCTGAGTTAGTTTGATGCCTCCGAGCTTGCCTGGTGTCCTTTTAGCTGTTTTAGTGCCCCTTGAGCTGATCCGGGCCCCCTGAGCTTATTCAATGCCTCCCGGAGTTGAGCTACTGTCCAGGGGTGCAGCCAGGAAGGTATAGGAGGCATGTGCCCCCATCACTGCCGGGGTGCCCTTTTGATTGCCAGGTGGTGTACCCAATTTGGGCCGTGCCGCTCGAAATTTAGTGCCCTACGCCGTTGAACCTAGATGTAACTGGACCGCATGTAGCGATTGAAACTATTGTTGGAAAACTTAATACCTTTTTCGGTCAGCTAGAGCATTCTGTTGCCTTTCCAAGTACCCGGGGAGAGTATGGGCACATAGCATGTGTCCACCTAATGCCTCATCGTCGCCAATAATCGTACGGGTGAAGCCAATCTGGTGCTCCTTGAGCTCATCTCGTGGCTTCTCAGCTGGTCTTGGCCCCTTGAGCTGATTACTTGCCCTCTAAGCTGATCTGGTGCCCCTGAGTCAATCGGGTGCCCCACTGGGCAAATAATTGTGCCTCCTGAACCTATATAATGCCCTCAGAGGTAGTCTAATGATTCCGGGCTTGTTTGGTGCCCTAATAGCTGATTTAGTGCCCCTTGAGCTGATTCGGGCCCCCGAGCTGATTTCATGCCTCCCCAAGTTGATTCTGTCTCCTAAGTCAAAATGGTGCCTCTTCAGCTGATTAGGTGCCCCCTCAACTGATTATTGATGTCTCCTTAGATGGTCTGGTCCCCCCCCTGAGCTGGTTTGGTGGGCCCTGAGCCCACCTTGTGTCCTCTGAGCTGTTATGTTGCTCCCTGAGCTGATTTAGGCTCCTGTCATAGTCGGGGGCTGGGAGCTGATCTGGACCCCGAGCGGATTGATCTAGTGCCACCTGAGCTGCACTAATGCCCCTTAGTCGATCTGGTGCCTCCTGAGCCCATCTGATGCCCTCTGAGCTAGTCTGGTGCCCCCTGAGTAATGAGCAGCTCTAAAGCCCTGAGCTGAGCTGGGCCCACAGAGGCTGAAGAGGGCCCCTGAGATGGTATGGGGCTCCTGGGATGATTAAGTACCTCCTGACTTAAACTGGTATTCTCGAGCTGGTCGGGGACCACTGATCTGATTGTTTGTCCCCGAAGTGATCTGGTGCCCTATGGGCATCTGGTATCCCCTGAGCAGCTCTGGGGCTTTTGAACTGATTGGGCCCCGAGCTGGTGAGGGATCCCTGAGCTGATTTAGTGCCCCTGACTTGAACATGCCCCCTGTGCTGATCGATCTGGTGCACCCTGAGCAGATATACTGCCTCCTGACCTTAACTAATGCCCCTTGAGTCGATATGGTGCCTGCTGAGTCATCAGTGTGTCTCCTGAGCCCATCTTATTCTCTCTGAGCTAGTCTGGTGCCCCATGGCGAATATGGTGCCCTTTAAGCTGACCCGGGCCTCCTGGGTTAATAACGTGATTTCCTGAACAGCCCCCAGGCCCTGAGTTGAGCTGGGCCCACAGGGGTTGGTGAGGGCCCCTGAGATGGTATGGGGCTCCTGAGCTGATGAAGTGCCTCCTGACTTGATATGGTATTCCCGAGCTGATCTGGGCCGCGAGCTGGTCGGGGACCTTTGATCTGATTGTTTGTCTCCTAGGCTGATCTGGTGCCCTATGGGCCGATCTGGTGTCCCCTGAGCAGCTCTGGGGCTTTTGAACTGCTTGGGCCCCGAGCTGGTGAGGGATTCCTGAGCTGAATTAGTGCCCCTGACTTGATCTTGCCCCCTGACCTGACTTGAGGCCCCTGAACTGATCTGGGGCCCTAAGAGCTGATCTGGGGCCCAAGAGCGGATCTAGGTTCTGAGGGTACACTGAGCTGGTCTGGGCGCTGAGCTTGTGAGAGCCCCTTAAGTTGGCTTGAGGCCCCCTGAAGTGATCTGGCGCTTTAAACTGTTCTGGGGCTTCTTGAACTGGTTTAAGGCCCTATGAGCCTATCTGTGGCCCATTGAACTAGTCTGATGCCCTCATCTCTGGGACCAATGAGCTGGTCTAGTCCCTGGGTGAAGCATGAGCTGCCTAGGGCCCTGATCTACATCAGGGGCCCCTGAGGTGGTCTTGAATAGACAGATAATAAGAACACAAGGCCAACTCCGATCATCTCGGGGCGGGGTCACTGAGCTAGTCTGGTCCCTGGAGGCACAACTGGGGGATGGGGGAAAGCTGCTCTGGAGGCCTCTGACCCACACTTGGGGGCCCCAGAGCTGGTCTTGAATAGATGGGGAGTAAGAACACAATGAAAGCGCCCCTTGTAAAACGGACCTAGCGAGGAATGAGGAATCTCTAAAACGGCTTGTGATGCCTAGGCACCCCTGGTTATATAAATTGCTTATTATACTAGTGGATTCTGGGAAGGGATGATAAAAAGGCATGTGCCCCTGAGCTCAGAGCACAGTCCCCTAAACCAGGATTTCTACTAATTAATTTAAATGAAGAAATAGTTTTCACAATTTTAAGCTCTGTCACACCATCCCCATCCAAACCACAGGCCTGTTCACCTTTTATTTACTTTTAACTGGGACCGAGCCTTGAGAATATGAAACTTAATAAACGCGTTCAAAATGTATCTCCCAAATTTTGCGGCAGGAAAAATGTGTTCTTCCAAAGACACTATGCCACTCCTCATCCCACGGCGATTGCGGGAGGCAAGGAACTTAATCCGCATTCAGCCAGGGCTCACTCGTCACGACAAAACCAGTGGGCATAACAAAATAATTTTCGACTCCAATATGCCTTAACCTACACATTGTAACAGATATCGCATGCTCCGCTGATTTCTCTGATGTTAAGTACTGGCATGGGTTGGCTGTCCTTAAATCGCTAAAAAAAGTCATGTTTTGGCTACTTCCATGACATTTTG
This sequence comes from Lepas anatifera, assembly GCA_034440635.1. Taxonomy (NCBI): domain Eukaryota; kingdom Metazoa; phylum Arthropoda; class Thecostraca; family Lepadidae; genus Lepas; species Lepas anatifera. The sequence continues at coordinate 131,174 of JAOTON010000487.1, read as the reverse complement.
GTGATTTTTTCCTTTTTCGGTTTTAATCGAGTTTTCCTTCTTCGTCAATGATTTATTTGCATTTTTTATTGAACCAAAGATGCCCAAAAATTATATAAACAAAGATATAGTAAGTTTTTAGGTTACGTTAAAAAGTGCCCTTTTTCCCCGGGGTGCCCCTCAAAGTTGGTGTGTCCCCCATACGAAAGCTCTGGCTGCGCCCCTGCACCAAACAATCAACACACCTCGCAAGAGTATCACACACATATTGTAGTCGCATCACATGATCGAAACGAAGCACTGCAGCGCTGAGTCACTTTTGCATAGGGTTCACTCGTTCAGCATCAGTGTATCTTTTTACGAACATCGTGCATTGGGCATCTATCTAAGGGAGTACACCAATATCTGTCCCTGCACCCTCAGGTAGGTGAGTACTGAGGGGGACATGAGGTCTACAACCCTCATGTGGACATGATAATTTATACACCACATTGGTGCACTTCAACGGCACTGTCTCGACTGGCTTGTTAGTCATGACAAGGTTGTGTGTTTTCTATATATATATATATATTACAGAGCTGGGACTACCGAATGAAATTCGGTATTTCGGTATTTCGGTACTAGCGGCGGTAGATTTTATCTACCGCTACCGAATTTTCGGTACGAGCCTCTACCGGTAACGATACCGATACCGAGTGGATCTACCGAATGACTTTTTCGGTAGATTTGAATTTCCCGCGCCTCATTCAATCGGGCAGTGGATTTCCTATTCGTTCCAACGGTCGCGGTCGACTGAAGATGACAGCGCGAGCTACACAGGCAACCTGGCCAATATTGGAGGCATCCTTTTATGGTATTTTGCGTGAAAGAAGAGAAGAGATCGCCGTCTCAGCAGAGTGTTGGGAGAGGTAAGTAGTCACTTGCTGCTGTGTGAGGACTGAGAGGGCACCCGTTTATAACGGCAGGGACGGTCGCAGACTCGAGGTTTGGGGGCCAAACCCTTGGCCAAACCCTCCCCCAAATCCTTGGGGGGAGGGGTGGGAGCCAATATTTATTTACTGGACAGACCTAGAACAAAATACTTGTCCTAGAACAAAATACTTGTTTTCAAAAAATTCTCCGGCCTTTGGGAGGGGGGGTGAAAGATATGCTGCTCCCCCCTCTGAGCATTTGGTGGCCATGGTCCTCGATGCCCCCTACCCCCTGGGACCGCGCCTGTGTTACGGTATGATTTTAAATGAAAGGTTTTGTCCAGTATATGGATATTTGGCGATGCAAGCCTAGGAATGACAGACGATGGATTGTACTAAGGCAATAACGACAAACTAGGCCCGGTTTAAATAAAACCTCGATCCGAGGTGCCACCGTTTTAACCCTTAACCGCCTGGGGAGGGGGTAATTTCGATTCCCTCGGGTTTTCACGAATGATTCCGAGACAATTTGAATGCAGGATGCAAAACTTAGCACACCTGTAGGATCATCCATTTGACATCTTCTGGCTAAAATTGTAATCAGGTCGGGTGAGGTCAACAAGCTATGACGTCATTCCCTGTCCCATGCAAGGCGATTTCGTCCTTCTAAAACGTAATCGGCAAAGCCGAGTAGCTTGGCTCCTAGAAATGCTAGATCAAGTTTCTAAACCATATTCAAAAGCTCTTGGATAGACAAATCGTTATTTGATCTTATAAAGACCAGCATGGTGCAAAGATTCAAACGAGATGCAACATGACCTTGAAAGGTCAATATTTGACTTTGACCTAAGGTCCATGTCACCATTTGACCTTTCAACGTCATTTCGCACACCATTCGAATCTTTGGGTCAAGACAAACACATTTGTGCCATTTGCTAAGTTCTAGGTCAAATAGTCCTCCGAGTTACAAGGGATTCTCTAGTTCGGCCTAAATTTGGGCCATTTTGACCCATTGTGAGGTCACGGGTCGATTGAAATGGATCCGGTACAACACCGCCCTCCCCAGCTCCGCGGCAGCAGAGAGGCTGTTCAGCACAGCGGGCAACATCCTCCGCCCCAAGAGGTCCTCCTTGACAGCCAGCAACTTCGAACAGCTGGTGCTGCTCAAGGGAAACAGTAGAATTTTCAAGGCCGCCCTGAAGGAGGACTTCCAAGAACGGCCCCGACACCGTCCAGGAGTAAGAAGAAGAAGAAGCAGAGACGGCGGATTCCATTTTCGAGAAGTGGTGCAAGATTTTCTGGAGGGGGCGCCTTCCTCCCCAGGGGGCGCCATCATCTCTTGGGGGGCGCCTTTGCTATCCAATGGCGTTCTGCAGAAACTCTTTGGACTCGGCGTGCGAGGCCACTTGGGGTGGTTTATTTCTAATATTCCGAAAAATAGGTATTTTAGATTTCGCGAAAACTCAGTCGTATCGGATTTGTATCAGCAACAGAGTGGCATAGCCCAGGATTCTGTGATTTTCATAGCCTTGTTTGCAGTTATGACCAATGATATTGCAGACACTTCCCGCAAACATACGGCATGTGCTTTTCGTTGAAGAGTTCACAATATGGGTGACAGCGTCCACTACAGCAGCTGCGCAGAGGCGGCTGCAGCTTGACCTTGACACATTGCAGCAATGGATCATATGCAATGGACTGAAATTTTCAAGTTCAAAGACATAGTGCATGCACTTTTATAATAGACATTGAGACTGAATACCCGATTTTGTAAATTCGCGGAAATCCGAGCGACGTTGTAGCAGAAACCAGATTTATCAGGCTCACACTGGATAAGCTTTCATATGTGCCACACCTGAAGGATTTCCGCAAAAAAATGTTTCGATACGCTGAAAATACTGAAGGTGTTGACGAGGATGAGATACCGTGCAGATAGAGAAATGTTTCTCATGCTATACACGTTATACGCTTATCGCCTATATATACGTTATGCGCACGTTATACGCTCATTGTTATACGCTACGTTATAAGCTTCTTATGCTGTATAGATCACTTATTCGTCCGAAGATCGAGTACGGCTGTGTCAGAGCCGCATGACGAAATCCATGGAGCGAAGCGGATTGAGATTTCTCAAGAGGCTCTATTCTGGCCGTTTGGCGGTTCTGACAGTTGATACCAGGGCTCTGCAATTGTGTAGGGTGATTGCCCTTTTACGCTAGACGCCCAAACTAAGGCCCCGAATTTAAATTCAAAATAGTTTATGAGAAATTTTGGAACAAATGTTTTCAATTTTGCTTTTTTTTTTTTTGCTTTTTTTGTTCTAGGTCTGTCCAGTAAATAAATATTGGCTCCCACCCCTCCCCCCAAGGATTTGGGGGAGGGTTTGGCCAAGGGTTTGGCCCCCAAACCTCGAGTCTGCGACCGTCCCTGCCGTTATAAACGGGTGCCCTCTCAGTCCTCACACAGCAGCAAGTGACTACTTACCTCTCCCAACACTCTGCTGAGACGGCGATCTCTTCTCTTCTTTCACGCAAAATACCATAAAAGGATGCCTCCAATATTGGCCAGGTTGCCTGTGTAGCTCGCGCTGTCATCTTCAGTCGACCGCGACCGTTGGAACGAATAGGAAATCCACTGCCCGATTGAATGAGGCGCGGGAAATTCAAATCTACCGAAAAAAGTCATTCGGTAGATCCACTCGGTATCGGTATCGTTACCGGTAGAGGCTCGTACCGAAAATTCGGTAGCGGTAGATAAAATCTACCGCCGCTAGTACCGAAATACCGAAATACCGAATTTCATTCGGTAGTCCCAGCTCTGTAATATATATATATATATAGAAAACACACAACCTTGTCATGACTAACAAGCCAGTCGAGACAGTGCCGTTGAAGTGCACCAATGTGGTGTATAAATTATCATGTCCACATGAGGGTTGTAGACCTCATGTCCCCCTCAGTACTCACCTACCTGAGGGTGCAGGGACAGATATTGGTGTACTCCCTTAGATAGATGCCCAATGCACGATGTTCGTAAAAAGATACACTGATGCTGAACGAGTGAACCCTATGCAAAAGTGACTCAGCGCTGCAGTGCTTCGTTTCGATCATGTGATGCGACTACAATATGTGTGTGATACTCTTGCGAGGTGTGTTGATTGTTTGGTGCAGGGGCGCAGCCAGAGCTTTCGTATGGGGGACACACCAACTTTGAGGGGCACCCCGGGGAAAAAGGGCACTTTTTAACGTAACCTAAAAAACTTACTATATCTTTGTTTATATAATTTTTGGGCATCTTTGGTTCAATAAAAAATGCAAATAAATCATTGACGAAGAAGGAAAACTCGATTAAAACCGAAAAAGGAAAAAATCACCAAAATGTCATGGAAGTAGCCAAAACATGACTTTTTTAGCGATTTAAGGACAGCCAACCCATGCCAGTACTTAACATCAGAGAAATCAGCGGAGCATGCGATATCTGTTACAATGTGTAGGTTAAGGCATATTGGAGTCGAAAATTATTTTGTTATGCCCACTGGTTTTGTCGTGACGAGTGAGCCCTGGCTGAATGCGGATTAAGTTCCTTGCCTCCCGCAATCGCCGTGGGATGAGGAGTGGCATAGTGTCTTTGGAAGAACACATTTTTCCTGCCGCAAAATTTGGGAGATACATTTTGAACGCGTTTATTAAGTTTCATATTCTCAAGGCTCGGTCCCAGTTAAAAGTAAATAAAAGGTGAACAGGCCTGTGGTTTGGATGGGGATGGTGTGACAGAGCTTAAAATTGTGAAAACTATTTCTTCATTTAAATTAATTAGTAGAAATCCTGGTTTAGGGGACTGTGCTCTGAGCTCAGGGGCACATGCCTTTTTATCATCCCTTCCCAGAATCCACTAGTATAATAAGCAATTTATATAACCAGGGGTGCCTAGGCATCACAAGCCGTTTTAGAGATTCCTCATTCCTCGCTAGGTCCGTTTTACAAGGGGCGCTTTCATTGTGTTCTTACTCCCCATCTATTCAAGACCAGCTCTGGGGCCCCCAAGTGTGGGTCAGAGGCCTCCAGAGCAGCTTTCCCCCATCCCCCAGTTGTGCCTCCAGGGACCAGACTAGCTCAGTGACCCCGCCCCGAGATGATCGGAGTTGGCCTTGTGTTCTTATTATCTGTCTATTCAAGACCACCTCAGGGGCCCCTGATGTAGATCAGGGCCCTAGGCAGCTCATGCTTCACCCAGGGACTAGACCAGCTCATTGGTCCCAGAGATGAGGGCATCAGACTAGTTCAATGGGCCACAGATAGGCTCATAGGGCCTTAAACCAGTTCAAGAAGCCCCAGAACAGTTTAAAGCGCCAGATCACTTCAGGGGGCCTCAAGCCAACTTAAGGGGCTCTCACAAGCTCAGCGCCCAGACCAGCTCAGTGTACCCTCAGAACCTAGATCCGCTCTTGGGCCCCAGATCAGCTCTTAGGGCCCCAGATCAGTTCAGGGGCCTCAAGTCAGGTCAGGGGGCAAGATCAAGTCAGGGGCACTAATTCAGCTCAGGAATCCCTCACCAGCTCGGGGCCCAAGCAGTTCAAAAGCCCCAGAGCTGCTCAGGGGACACCAGATCGGCCCATAGGGCACCAGATCAGCCTAGGAGACAAACAATCAGATCAAAGGTCCCCGACCAGCTCGCGGCCCAGATCAGCTCGGGAATACCATATCAAGTCAGGAGGCACTTCATCAGCTCAGGAGCCCCATACCATCTCAGGGGCCCTCACCAACCCCTGTGGGCCCAGCTCAACTCAGGGCCTGGGGGCTGTTCAGGAAATCACGTTATTAACCCAGGAGGCCCGGGTCAGCTTAAAGGGCACCATATTCGCCATGGGGCACCAGACTAGCTCAGAGAGAATAAGATGGGCTCAGGAGACACACTGATGACTCAGCAGGCACCATATCGACTCAAGGGGCATTAGTTAAGGTCAGGAGGCAGTATATCTGCTCAGGGTGCACCAGATCGATCAGCACAGGGGGCATGTTCAAGTCAGGGGCACTAAATCAGCTCAGGGATCCCTCACCAGCTCGGGGCCCAATCAGTTCAAAAGCCCCAGAGCTGCTCAGGGGATACCAGATGCCCATAGGGCACCAGATCACTTCGGGGACAAACAATCAGATCAGTGGTCCCCGACCAGCTCGAGAATACCAGTTTAAGTCAGGAGGTACTTAATCATCCCAGGAGCCCCATACCATCTCAGGGGCCCTCTTCAGCCTCTGTGGGCCCAGCTCAGCTCAGGGCTTTAGAGCTGCTCATTACTCAGGGGGCACCAGACTAGCTCAGAGGGCATCAGATGGGCTCAGGAGGCACCAGATCGACTAAGGGGCATTAGTGCAGCTCAGGTGGCACTAGATCAATCCGCTCGGGGTCCAGATCAGCTCCCAGCCCCCCGACTATGACAGGAGCCTAAATCAGCTCAGGGAGCAACATAACAGCTCAGAGGACACAAGGTGGGCTCAGGGCCCACCAAACCAGCTCAGGGGGGGACCAGACCATCTAAGGAGACATCAATAATCAGTTGAGGGGGCACCTAATCAGCTGAAGAGGCACCATTTTGACTTAGGAGACAGAATCAACTTGGGGAGGCATGAAATCAGCTCGGGGGCCCGAATCAGCTCAAGGGGCACTAAATCAGCTATTAGGGCACCAAACAAGCCCGGAATCATTAGACTACCTCTGAGGGCATTATATAGGTTCAGGAGGCACAATTATTTGCCCAGTGGGGCACCCGATTGACTCAGGGGCACCAGATCAGCTTAGAGGGCAAGTAATCAGCTCAAGGGGCCAAGACCAGCTGAGAAGCCACGAGATGAGCTCAAGGAGCACCAGATTGGCTTCACCCGTACGATTATTGGCGACGATGAGGCATTAGGTGGACACATGCTATGTGCCCATACTCTCCCCGGGTACTTGGAAAGGCAACAGAATGCTCTAGCTGACCGAAAAAGGTATTAAGTTTTCCAACAATAGTTTCAATCGCTACATGCGGTCCAGTTACATCTAGGTTCAACGGCGTAGGGCACTAAATTTCGAGCGGCACGGCCCAAATTGGGTACACCACCTGGCAATCAAAAGGGCACCCCGGCAGTGATGGGGGCACATGCCTCCTATACCTTCCTGGCTGCACCCCTGGACAGTAGCTCAACTCCGGGAGGCATTGAATAAGCTCAGGGGGCCCGGATCAGCTCAAGGGGCACTAAAACAGCTAAAAGGACACCAGGCAAGCTCGGAGGCATCAAACTAACTCAGAGAGTATTTTATAGGCTCAGAAGGCACACTTATTTCCTCAGAAGGGCACCAGATTTACTACGAGGGCACCAGATCAGCTCAGATGGCACATGATCAGCTCCAGGGGGCACCAGATGAGCTCCGCCCGTACGATTATTGGCGACGATGAGGCATTATCTGGAAACGGATTACGTGCCTATACTTTTCCCGGGTGCTTGGAAAGGCGACAGAATGCCCTAGCTGACCAAAAAGGCACTTAATTGTCAAACAATAGTTGAAATCGCTAAATGCGGTCTAGTTACATCTAGGTAACAACGGCGTAGGGCAACAAATTTCAAGCGGCACGGCCCAAAGAGGGTACACCACCTGGCAATCAAAAGGACACCCGGCACCGATGGGTGCACGTGTCCCCTGTGCCCCCCCTCTGGACAGTAGATAAACTCCGGGAGGCATTAAATAAGTTCAGTGGGCCCGGATCAGCTCAAGGGGCTCTAAAACAGCTAATGGGGCCGGGGTGGCCTAGTGGCTTCGTTGCCAGACTGCGGACCGGATAGCATGGATTAAGGTGGGTTCAATCCCCACGGCGGGAAGCCGCCTTCCGTGTCCGATCTGACCCGGTGGAGAGGATCCTTAAACGCCCACGCCAATACTCCTTGTAATTGGGCAAGTGTGCCTGTTGGGAGTGGCCCTAATAAAATAAAATAAAATAAAATAAATAATAGGGCAGCAGGCAGGCTCGGAGGCATCAGACTGACTTAGAGAGCATTATATAGGTTCAGAAGGCACAATTATTTATTCAGGGGAGGGAGGGGGCACCAGATTGACTACGAGGGCATCAGATCAGCTCAGAAGGCACATGATCACCTCCAGGGGACACCAGTTGAGCTCCACCCGTACGATTATTGGTGACGATGAAGCATTATCTGGAAACGGATTACGTGCCTATACTCTTCCCGGGTGCTTGGAAAGGCGACAGAATGCTTTAGCTGACCAAAAAGTCACTTAATTGTCATACAGTAGTTGAAATCGCTAAATGCGGTCTAGTTCCATCTGGGTTCAACGGCGTAGGGCACTAAATTTCGAGCGACACGGCCCAAATCAAAAGGGCACCCGGCACCGATTGGGGCACGTGCCCCCTGTGCCCTCTGGCTGCGGCCCTGGACAGTAGATAAACTACTGGAGGCATTAAATAAGTTCAGGGGGCCCGGATCAGCTCAAGGGGCACTAAAATAGATAATAGGGCACCAGGCAAGCTCGGAGGCATCAGACTAACTCAGAGAGCATTATATAGATTCAGAAGGCACAATTATTTTCTCAGGGGGGGCACCAGATTGACTACGAGGGCATCAGATCAGCTCAGAGGGCACATGATCAGCTCCAGGGTTCAAGACCAGCGCTCAGGGGGCACCAGATGAGCTCAAGGGGTACCAGATCAGCTCTGCCCATACGATTATTGGCGACGATGAGGCATTGTCTGGAAGCGGATTACGTGCCTATACTTTTCCCGGGTGCTTGGAAAGGCGACAGAATGCCCTAAATGACCAAAAAGGCACTTAATTGTCAAACAAGTCTGGTTCCATCTAGGCTCAACGGCGTAGGGCACTAAATTTCGAGCGGCACGGCCCAAAGAGGGCACACCACCTGGCAATCAAAAGGGCACCCCGGCACCGATGGGGGCACGTGCCCCCTGTGCCCCCTGGCTGCGCCCCTGGTTTGGTGTATGTTTCCTTCATAATCTAAGGTACACCAAAGCGGGGAGGATGTTGAGAATTTTGTACGCAGTGCCGAAGATATTTGATTTTGTGTCACGTGACTTTGGCAAGAAATTTGATGTACGAGACGTAAGAAATCTGAGAGCAAGAAAAAGGAAAATATGAGCAATGTTGTGTGTGCGGTAATGTTTTAAGTATATAACTGGATTTCTTTTCGCGAGTATTGCCTCCTTAAGTGGCGAAAATAACCAACAGCCACCTTAAAGCCTCCATTTTATATCCAACTGCCCAAGTAACAATGCCATAATAATTGCGAAGGATGCGCTCCCAGCTTCATGAGCTGCGCACTGGACATGACACCTCGCGCGTGTCATAAAGGCACTGACGCACGAACCGGGGTGGAGACCGCACAACTGCGGCCAAGGTTCATCCATGTTGGATATGATGTCATTTCAACATGCAAAACAGACCAAACTTGCACAAAAGCACAAGTCTCTTCATTTTCAAAATGCAAATGCATGACTCAAATCCGTAATCGATTTCATTGTCAACATTAAGATACGGCGAGTCGTACACCCTTAACCGAAATAAAATTGCATGGATTTCCACCTTTGTCGAACACGTGTTTTTCTACTTTTATTTCCCACCTTTAATCACGATTGCAAGAGTTCATGCGCTCCTGAGTCAATCTACTGCCCGTGCCAACGCACCGGCGGTCGCGTCGACGACAGCCGGGCGCGCCGGGCGGCCGATTTTGCGTGCATGGTGTCATTCTATGACTCATTGCATATTGAAAAAGTCTAGAACGCAAAATATTATTGACTATCTAAACAGAGGAGATATGGGTGCGCATTTTTATGGATACCTTTAACGTGAATCACTGGCCACACTTTAAAACAAATCGTTGGAAAAAAATAGTCAAAAGATTTCTTAGAATTTTGAAAGTTTTTTTTAACAAAAAAAGAGATGCTCCAACTTTATTTGTTACATGCTAAATCTAATCCCATGTCATTTCAAACTAAGAATTGAAAGCTAAGGCTGAAAATAATAGTCTTATGTTACCTTTTTGACGAATTCGTCGATTTTCACGATTTTCTTCTAGCTTTAGCTCCGCAACCGTACGGCTGAGGAAAAATATAATCTCAGATCGGGATTCCACGCTCCTAACAGCCCAGTGGACGAAAGTGGAACGAAATCCGAAACTATGCTATGTAGGGGCCTGCTCGATCTGTGCTGGAACGCCCCTTGTGGCAGAAACAGGCATTCAAACATAAACATTCCTGCATTGGTAAGTGTTGACTCATCCAATAGGACCGCTGTAGCGATCAAAAGCATGTAAGCGTGTATGTACGTACTAGCTATGGACATAACTATAGGTTGGTATTTATGTACATACATCCCTATACGATATAATTAAAACCATAGTTTTGTGTTCGTAACTGCAGCTGAAGCAATACCTATCATCATTGGAGCGAGTTTGCCTTGCTGGTGTTTAAGTCATGCATGCAACAACTTCAGGTGTTTGAAACCTCCAAAGCGTGTTTTCAGCTCCATATTTGGTTGTCTTATAGGATTCTGAAAAATTGCATTAACATCGTAGCAATAGTATAAGCTACCTTCAAAAACCCCTCGAAAGAACCGACAACTATTTTACTCAATTTCAGGCCCAATGTTTATTTACACTGAAGTATATGGCTCTGTTTGAAGTTGAGAGTTGAAGCACGAAAACATTGTATATGGACTAAAAAGGAGCCTGGGAAAAACGAAGTCGACAGCTTGTGGGGGCAAAATAAATAGATTTTTCACCAAGCTTTTCCGTTTAGAGAGGGAGGCAAATGCCTTCCCCTGGATATGGCACGGTGCTTATAAACATAACCTATAGGCACTACTTTTACAGAAAACTTACTATGGGCACTCTGAAATCTCGTGAGGGTGGGAGTGTGGGCATACACCCTCGGCCCATCGTATCTGCCACTGAATATGTCTATATGTACAATGTACAAACATCGGAAAAGGGGGCAGGGGGCCTGTCCTTCACCTTATTCCCAAATATGTTTTAAATCTGGCAAATTTGGAGAAAACGGAACGTTTTTATGACCACCCGCTGCGGAAGGCAACGGGGAGCCCAAATTCTAACAGTTCTTGGTCCTAACGTGGAAAGTTTTTTGTCAGCATCAGCTTGAAGTTTGGCTGGCCCCTTCAATTTTTGCCGGTGGTGACGCTTATGGTAATGAGACACCAGAAACGGCTGTCGTTTGAATCGGTGAACACTCACAAGGGGTGTCCTGTTACACCCCATTTCACAGGAGTAACCCCTGACAGGGGTGTTTTGGCTACAGTCCGTAGGGGGGTGCGTGACACCTAACTGTGGTGTCCAAAACACCCTCGTAAGGTATCACTTTTTACCATTCCACCTTACCCCCGACAGAGGTGTCAAAACTTGTTTCAGTGCGGCAGCCCCCGGTGAAGTTGGGGCGGCGCTGCAGTTGGCCGCTGTCCACGCCGTCTACGGACTCAATGGGTGAAAATCCTGCTGACAATGCCGAAGTGAAGGATGGACGTTGTCGGCTGTTTGGTGTTTTTTTTTGTTAGCGTTTGTTTTTATGAAATTTGGGATTGTCAGAATGTTAGAAGCAAGCCCCGAGCATTTGATTATCTCGGTTGCGACCATCCTCACTGCTGCGCTCATTTACCCAATCCTGCAGTTGATTTGTTGTGGTATATGTTCGCTCTACACCCAAGGAACTTTCGAATGCATTTGTATTCTTTATAATGTTGTTTGGCGTACGGTGGACATTCCAATTTGATGAAGTAGGATTCAGGTTTTCTTCACGAAGGGAGGAAGCATGGAAAAACAATCTGTAACACCGCATATACCTAATTTAAGTTCCGCTACACGCCATCGGGGTGTAGAATGCACGGGGTTGCCGACACCTCAAATTCGAACGCGGGGTGTTGCAACACCTTGACGAGGGGTTGAAATAGAATGAGAGACCAAAAATTGGTGTCGTTTGAATTGGTAAACACTAGCAAGGGGTGTCCTGTTACTCCCCTTTTCGCAGGAGTAACCCCTGACAGGGGTGTTTTGGCTGCACCCCGTAGGGGTGCATGACACCTAACTGTGGTGTCAAAAAACACCCTTGTTAGGTATCACTTTTTACCATTGCACCTTACCCCCTTGACAGAGGTGTCAAAACTTTTTTCAGTGTGACAATGCTAAAATGAAGGATGGACGTTATCGGCTGTATAGTGTTTTTTTGTTAACATTTGTGTTTTATGAAATTTTGGGATTGCCAGAATGTCAGAAGCAACACCCGACAATGTGATTAGCTCGGTCGCGGCTCTCCTCACCGCCGCACTGAAAAAATTTTGACACCTCGGTCGGGGGTAAGGTGGAATGGTTAAAAGTGATACTTCTCGAGGGTGTTTTTGGACACCACAGTTCGGTGTCACGCACCCCCTACGGGGTGTAGCCAAAACACCCCTGTCAGGGGTTACTCCTGCGAAATGAGGTGTAACAGGACACCCCTTGCGAGTGTTCAGCGATTCCAACTACACCCATTTGTGGTGTCTCATTCCATTTTAACCCTTCGTCAGGGTGTTGCAACACCCCGTGTTCGAATTTTTGGTGTCGGCAACCCCGTGCATTCTACACCCCGATGGGGTGTAGCGGGACTTAAATTAGGTGTATGTGGTGTTACATATAATTGTTCCATGCGTCCTCCGTTCGTGAAGAAAACTGAAATTCTACTTCATCAATTGCAATGTCCACCGTACGCCAAACAACACTATAAAGAATGAAAATGTATTTGAAAGTACCTTGGGTGCAGAGCGAACATATGCCACAATAAATAAACTGCAGGATTGAGCACATGAGCGCAAACGGTGAGGAGAACAGCGACAGAGCTAATCACTTGCTCGGGTTTTGCTTCTGTCATTCTGACAATCCCAAATTTCATAAAAAAAACACTAAGCAGCCGACAACGTCCATCCTTTATCTTATCATTGTTAGCAAGCTTTTTGACCGTGATCCTCCTCGGCTGATATTAAAACCATACAACCGGTAGAGAAGGGCCGCGGAGAAGCGGTGGCCTCCCGTGAAGTTGAGTCCGTAGACGGCGTGGGCAGCGGCCCACTGCAGCGCCGCTCCAACTTCACCGTGGGCTGCCGCGGCGAATCCGACGTCGCCGATTGCCAGGCCCTGCTTGGTTCGGCGTAAGATGCATCCACAGTCGCTGCACTCTTCCCCGTGCCAGCACTCCTCACCGAGCACGGTGGCCGCCAGTTCCAGCGCCTGCACTGGACACCGAGCACAAACATGAAGTAAAGATCATGGTCAGAGAGTGATTGGAAAGTTAGAGGAAAAACTATGGTGAAATATACCTATCTACGCCCATTGCGTACCAAAAAATACAGATTGAAACATGTCGATCAGGCACCATTACCGAAAGAAAGGCAAAAATGAATCTAGTTTTATCATCAATAGTAGCAAATCGAACAGGAAATTTGGCACTTCAGCTGATGTTTAATCTATTAGCTTAATACCAACAACTACCTTCCTTAACATTCTGAAATAAACAACTTTCAAATATTTTCGTAGGAAATCAGACAAACAAGGGTAATGACAGAAATTGATGAGCATGATCCCAAAAACAAAAATAGGTATGAAGGTTGAAAATAACAATAACAGAGTGAACCAAGGCGATATATGTCTCGGGCGCCTATTGTCTTGGTAATTTCCTCATTTACAACATAGCAAGGGTAAGAAAGTAACTACGGTAAATTCATCAGGATCTATTCGCGGAATATATTTTATATGACGTCCGAGACACGCTAACATATCCCTTGTATTTTGATTCATTTTTTCAATTTCTTTGGAAATTTCCTGATTAAATAGTTCATGAATTCGGCACATGGAAATAATTGGAAATCATTTCCCGTAGAAGATCATTTCTTAGTACTCAAAACGACTATCCCTTAATAATTTCATGTCTGATTACCAGAGTGAATTGAGGTAGAGTCAGGTTAAACATCATGCACGCAGCAACATTTAATTTCCCGAAATGTGCCACAAAGCTGTTATCATAGTCACACTGCCATATAGGCATGGGCCAGCATTAATATATTGTGACCGAAATTTACCAACGCTTTGTCGGATCGAGAAAAAAAACACTTAAAAAGGCACATCAAAATTTCGGTTGCGTACATTTTATAATGTTAAATTACTCTACGAAAAATATAGGAGATGGGTCCCGGTTACTAAGGGGGCCCTGGCCTGGGGGCCGACGGTAGTTGAACCCCCCTTGGCCGAATCCTGGCTACGCCATTGCCTGTAAGGGGAACCAAATAGGGCGCTGAAGACACGCTTTGGAGGTTTCAAACGCCTGAAGTGGTTGCATGTACAAGTGAATTAAACACCAACAAGGCACACTCGCTCCAATGATAGCTACGGTTGTCCTATTGACCTATTGGATGAGTCAACACTTACCAATGCAGGAATGTTAAGGTTTGAATGCCTGTTTCTGCCAAAAATCAAAGAGAACCATCACCTTTCACCTACACTTTCACACTGACTGTTGTTCTTCAGGACGGCCGTGAACATTGTCTGTTCGCGCCTGCGCACAAGAAACGACGCCCGAATGCACGTGCTAACACCATAACGGGGTGTTCGAAACCCCGTGGTAACACCCCGATGGGGTGTTTTTTACCTTTTCAGGGTGTTTAACACATCAGGAAGGTGCGAGCTGGTGTAGCAGTATCAACACGCGCTCAGGGTGTTGCTGGTCCTTAACACCACCCCCAGGGGTTCACATACACCCTGAAGTCCGTCTATGGTGGTATCAACACCTTGCACAGGTGTGTGGGGTGTGAAACCAAAGGTGTGAGGGTGTTAAAACTTTTTTCAGTGCGTTGCGCTCATACGCTCAATCCTGCATTTGATTTATTGTGGTATATGTTCGCTCTACACCCAAGGTACTTTCAAATACATTTGTATTTTTCATAGTGCTGTTTGGCGTACGGTAGACGCTGCAATTTGATGAAGTAGGATTTTGGTTTTCTTCACGAACGGTGAAAGCATGTACAAAAACAATCTGTAACACTGCATACACCTAATTTAAATCCTGCTACACCCCATCGGGGTGTAGAATGCACGGGGATTCCGATACCACAAATTCGAACACGGGGTGTTACAACACCCTGACGAAGGGTTAAAATGGAATGAGACACCAGAAATGGGCGTCGTTTGAATAGGCGAACACTCGCAAGGGATGTCTTGTTACACCCCATTTCGCAGGAGTAATCCCTGACAGCGGTGTTTTGGCTACACCCCGTAGGGACGTGCGTGACACCGAACTGTGGTGTCAAAAACACCCTTGTGTTAACCCTGACAGAGGTGTCAAAACTGTTTTCAGTGCGGCAGCGCCCATTGAAGTTGGAGCGGCGCTGCAGTGGGCCGCTGCCCACGGCGTCTACGGACTCAACTTCACTGGAGGCCACCGCTTCGCCGGGGTCCTCCCCTACCGGCTGTGTGGTTTTAATACCAGCCGAGGCTAGGATCACATTGTTAAATTGCTATAGGGTTAAAAGGTCCCTGTCAGCCACAACCTCCTCAATGAAAGAGTACCCATTTGGTCAGTCGTAGCCCAAACGGCCTGCGAGTTACACTGAGTCCTGATGCCCTAATAGTCCCGCTGGCCACTGTGGCTTTATCGGTTAAAGAGAGCCCAGCTGAACAAATCGGGTCCTGCTGTGAGCAGGAGTCCTGGCCCCCAGTGTCTCAAAGAGCACCTTTTTACAGACGGTTCTGACGGGTAAAAAGGGCCCCGCTTGTCACATAATGAAGTGCTAGAGGGGGCTTAAGAGGACCCTTTTCGTTATAAAGTTCAATAGTTGGCCACAGAGCGTAGTGCGGGCGGGCCTCGCTTCCTGCAGCCCGCGTCCTGATGCGGGCCCTCAGGGAAGGGCCCTTGCCGTTCGCGTTTCCTTGGCTACACCCCTGAATATGGAAAGACTTAGAAAACTAGAAAAGCCTTGCAAAAAGCAAATAGTAGCGAAGTTTGCTGTTATCCTTACAATTAGATATGTATACGTACTACAAGTATATTACATGTCTGAAAGCTAAAATCATAAAAAGGAAGGTGCAGCTGCTCTCCGATGTAAGACAAATATATTTCCCAAAATAATTCGATACAAATAGTTAAGGAATAGAATGTCTGCGTCAGAGTGTGTCAGACAAGGCTGCGAACACTGGTAAACTGTCCTGCTTCCAGCATCAGCTACTATTCTCCGTCGATGACAGAATACTAGAGGATGTGCCTCACTGTGACTTTTATAGTGTCACACCCCTGGATAAGGGGATGAGGCCCCGTGAGGAACGGTGGACAACGGATTCTACACGGTGTACATCCCACGGGGAGAGGGGGACGGAGGCATTGTGATTCGTGAGCAACGGTGGACGAGTTCCGCACGGTACCACAGCTCACGAGGGAGGGGCGAGAAGTCTTATGAGCAACGGTCTACAGCGGGATGCTCCAACAATATTTTTGTAATATTGTACTATTGGTTGTGCAAGTCTTACTCGAAGATATGGTTCAGTACAGCCCCTACCTGCTCCTCACTTGTATGAACTTAGATGACACTTTTATTCTTCATTTCAGTGAGGGAGCACGGTCAGTGACGGCTTGTTGTCAAGACAACCTTGTATGTGTCTATTCTCTCCGAAACTCAACTGAGTAGGTCATAGCTTGGTTATATCAAAAGAACATGACATTCCGGCAGTATCGTAAGTCACACTTTGCTGTGTTGTTAATACTTATGCATCGTATTGCCCGCAGGTTCCTCTAGCTTCAATCCACACTCTTCAACATCCTCAACGGTCTCCGGCATGCGGCGGCCAACAGTCTCCGGGAGAAGGAGGGTCACCGCGGCCGCTGTCATCGCAAACACTCCAAACACACTGCTGGGGATAGCCCAGTGCACCAGCCTCAGCAGGTCTGCGATGTATGCTGCTGAAATTGAGCCGAGCATGCTAAATGTGGCCAGGATACCGATTCCAGAGGTGCGTAGATCAGTGGGGAGAAACTCTGCTGTGTAGATGAGCAAGGCAAAGTAAGTGGCGCCACTGGTAAACTTACCGAAAGTTCCCAGCAGTATCTTCGGCCAAGCAAGAGCCTTAGGCAAGGCTAAGACGCAGATCATGGTTATTCCAGACATCAGAAATGTGGAGGATACCACAATTCTACCACCCAGTCGCTGCATGAGCTGTGCATTAACAATCAAAGACAGTAACAACGCCACGCCACCGAACAAAACGACCAGGTGCGGGCTGTTACTCAGGTTGGCCGTTTCGAAGGAAACACCGTAGAACACCATGGAAGAAAGCGGCCAGACATACATGGAGGCCAAGACGTTTCGACGCATCTTGGGTGTCCGCACGAGCCCAGCTGTCTTGCAGAAGCTACCATAACAGCTGGCCATCAGTGACTGCTTCCCTATCTCACCTTCTCCCACATTTGACGCGTGGAAGTCGGCCATCTTCTCCATCATCTGCTGGTCGGACGGCAGCTGACGGCGATTCCAGGAGGCTGCAGACTTCAGCACGTCCAGTGCTTCCTCCAGCCTTCCCTGCACGATCAGCCAGCGGGGCGACTCAGGCAGTACCCACCAGAAGGCCAGCATCAGCACAGAGGGGACGGAGATGGCTAGCTGCAAGAAACGCCAGTCCCCCTTCAGGTAATCTATACCCGGTACAATCACGAGCCCCAATGGATACGGCAGCATGCACAGCGAACTGATAAGTGCGCGCCACTTTGTGCCGATTATTTCTATGTAGAGGACGGTGATGCAACTGTATAGACCGGTGTCAACCACTGCAGTTATAACTCTGAGGGTGATGAACATGGCGTAATCTTCCGAAAACGCCGCTGAAATAGATGAAACTATGTAAATAAGTCCACAGACAGTCAGGACCCGCTTGCGGCCGAACTGGTCGCTAAACATGCCCCAGAGAGGGCCTGCACAGAGGGCACCGAACATGTAAGACGCCTGCACGGTCGCAACCATCCACCGGTTGGAACACACCAAGTCCCAGTCGCTCACAACTGAAGACGACTCTTTGTGCATTAGGTACACATAGCTGGAACACGGTCGAGAGACGTTGCTGCCGCGCGCTGCCCGGATGTAACAGCTGCTGAAGTTGCCGGTCGCTTCATCGATCGGTAGCCATTCTTCAAGCTCACCTCCTTCGGGAAGTGAACAGTGGTGCTCGGGAACGCTGGCCATGAAGATGCTGCTCATGGTGTGGGCCGCCGACTGACAGAAAATCAGGAGTGCCCATAAGAGCTGAAGCACGTGCCATCGTCCAAATCCTCCAACCAGATTCAGGATGTCCTCAAAGTCCTTACAGGAATCTGACATCTTGATCTAAGGCCAAGCAGGCCGAACGTTCACTGGTTTTCTGTTGTTTAATAACGCCTTCTCTTCTATAATGGTGGAGTGCAGCACATTTAAAATATTTAGCTCGTACCATGCGCATGGGAACTTTTATAGCCCCCTCCCCCTCACGTCTTTTAGCATGGGTATCTCCTTAGTTTTTATTGATAGATAGAACTTCTCGTACCTTTAGTTAAGGAAAGTGCCTGTGGCTATACCCACCTGAAATTGATTCATCCTTACATTAAAGGCAGCTAGTCGGAAATAGTACACCACATTATGCCGTGATGCCCAATATCTTGAAAATTCAAATTTGGTAGTTGCCTCTTTTGGCAATAAAAAATGGCATGTTATCTAATGTCTTTGTTAGCCCGCGCCCCGATGGGCCTCCGAACCACCTTCGCCCTGGTGGGGGGTGTTTGAACACCCCCTTCCCTCGAACTCGGCCCCTATGCGGGATAGCGAAAAAACGCAAAGGCTGGTGGATATTTCATACAAATTCATTACCAAACTATACCAATCACTTTTTAGTCAAGTCAATATTCATGACAGGTCAGAGAAGGTTGAATTTTTAGTATAGTTTTTGGGCTCTAGCATCTGACAATTGAGTTAGAATCATTTTGTTGGCACCATTCGCTTCCTCTCGTCACGGCAAATCGAATGATGTATAATATGAAACAAGGTAAGAAATTGAAAGGTCACTTTTACACTTTTTAACCTAGCATAGTCAATATGCATATCAATCGACTCGCAATAGACATGTAAACGCAATGATATCAAAATGAAAGCTGTATCATCATTTCATGCAGCATGATTGTCCCAAGTCTAAAAACTGTTTAAGTAGCCCCAGAAGACCTCTCAGAGGTCACAGGTTAAAAATTGCAACATGAACCTTAAAAGGGGCCCATGATAATTCGATTTATGAAGGTATGCTCAGCCGTATCTACACAAATGCAGCCCAATTTCTGTTTTCCCATGCATTTCCGATACAGAGGTCATGATCCGTACCTGGCTTTGGGTCATCGATATGAAAAATCCCGGAATAAATATTGCAGCACTGGGAAGGTGCATTATGTGGTATAAGTTTCAATCCAATAGATTTACCCATTTCTTACTTATGCCACCTTAAACATTTTTGGAGGTGAGTTCACTTGACCTGCACTGGTGACCTGACCTGAGATGACCCAACCTTAAAATTTTGGAGAAAGTTGCGGAAATTGATTAAAAATAAGAGTCGCCTAGAACGGCAGCACTTCGCCCCGCCGTTTTTTCGTGCCGCCGGAAAAACCCGAGGGGGTGTTCAAGCACCCCCACCGAGGCGAGGGTTAAATACACGTTTTCTGATGTATTCCCTCCATATCCATGGTCAGTTTTATGTGACGTCGTCCAAGACGCACGGTGTAAAATACGTTCCCAATTTTTTTCTCCAGAAATGCCATTTTTCGTATATTTTCTACATTTTAACAGAGCCCACGTAGCACTTATTACGTCCACTGCTCCGGCACCGCACTGCATGTGAACTCTCAAACTTATAGGGGAGAAGCAGTAGCGAGTTCCATAACCTAAAAGTCGCTGAGCAGTGAGCTGCAGACGCAAAAGAATTCAAAACCCCACCAGCAGACATCAACTTGTTCAGGTAACCACCACACAAAAAATTAGGCGACGGAAATGAAAACAAGTTTGTTTCCATCAGAAAAGCAAAAGGAGATTAAATAAATACTCCTATTGCGTGATTTTGTGAGCATATCCTATAAAAAACTGCAAATGGCTGTGCATTATAAAGATGGCAGTGATTTTCATGATATGGTGTTTAATTTTAAATAAGCAGTAGAGGCTGTTCATATATGACGTCAGCAACCGCGAGGGGGGAGGGGGTCTGGCATTTTCTGACTTTTTCTGACGAATGGGGAGGGGATTATCTATTTTCTGACGATTTTTGACAACGGGGGAGGGGATCCGAACACCGCCAACTTGGGCTGAGGTCTTATGTGAACAGCCTCTAGGAGTTTTCAAAGCGTGAAACTACTTAAGGTCCTCCCCCTGTGGTCACGGATCACAGGTATCATTTAGCCCGCGATCCCAACATGTGATTTTTCACACCGAGCCATTATATAAACGCAGCAAATGTCGGACTACAATAAAACCGATGAAAAGTTGAAATATACTGAGTTAAACAAATTGTGTACAAAACTTGCATAGTTCCTGAAATATTATAAGTTGCATCACGTTACATGAATCAAAAACGCACACCCACCAGCGATGGTTTAGCTACGGGGAAATCATTCTTGGATGGGGGCTGAGAATATAATTGCTCTGCCTATTTAGGCTAAGGAGATATGCCAAAAACCACGAAGGGGGTGGCGTATAGAAGATTTAGTATGCGCGGTGTGAGTTAAATCTATTCATCCACCATTTAACACCGAATCACTTCATTCAACTACCAAGGGACTAATGCCAAAGTTGATGTTTTGTGACCACCACCTGTGAATTTATCGCACACCACCACAGAACTGCGATGCTTCTGAGCGGAGTAGCGACAGAGCAATGATCCTGTTCAAACGCTTCGACTACACTCGGATGCTGCACTACTGCCACCTGGTGCAGTCAGCGCTGCTTCTACGTAAAGGCCCATTCACAGCCTTTCCGCATGCCAAAAATTGCACGAAGAGACTATTCACATACATGGGGAAATAATCGAATGGCTCGCAACCGGCTGTCAGCTGATGACATCCGCTCGCCTCATTAGTATGTGTTGCAATACGCTCTGCCATGGTCACGCCCTTAGCCAGGGCTTTCCGTCCTGCGGAGCGTCAGTGGTTCATGTTACCGTTGAGGGAGTGAGTGAAGAGCTCTTCACATATGACGTCAGCCAAGATAAGGAGTGTTTGGACCCATCCCCCTTTGTCAGGAGATAGCTGACCCCCTCCTTCGTCAGAAAGTGTTATACCCTGCTCTCGTCAATAAAACTGTTTTCCACCTAAAAAAACACATGTGCATGTGCGATGTGGAAGGGGAAGATCTCTGTGGAGGGTGTCTGGGCACCCCCAATGAAACGTCGAAAGGGTTTTTAAATGTTGTTAAATGTCCATGTTTTTCGTTTTAAGTGTTTTAACTTTGTTGTTTTGGATGAAGCATGTCTGTAAGAATTTAGATGTCTTTAGATATTTTAAGATCTTAAACTGTTCTATTTTTCTACAAGCTCTTGGGCTTTTTATACACTGTGACGTCAGGTAATAGGGGCTTTGTGATGAACACTGGCCGTTCATTTTTATATTTCAACTTGTATGTGCAAATGTGCGTATGCGAATATGTAGAACTATGATCTAGTTCTCTCTAAGCAGCGAATGCTAGCTCACATTTTATCGCTTCACTTCATCTGTGAATGGGACTTAAATGAACCCGTTGATGATTGTTCAATACAAAAGAAAAACAAGAAAAAAGAAGACCAAACAGAGCCATTCCAGGACAAATCGTCCAGGTAGGCACCAAAAAGTTCACCATGACCTCTCAGACATCCATAAAATTTTTATTCGCAAGGTCCCCTATACAAAAGGAAAATTTGGGCTCATTTTCAGATCCCAAGGTTAAAGAGGTCACCAGATTGAGGTCATCAAATTTTCGAGGTCAACGCAAACATTGAAGCAGAAATAATTTTGTATCTTAAAAGTGGCTGATCGAAATTATTTAGAATTGGTACCAGGGGATAGAAGATACAACGGGCAATATAAGAAAAATGAAAAACTTGACATCAGGTCAGGTTTGGCCTCTTGACCTTGTAACATTTTCTTTAATTTAAGAATTTTCGGAGAAGTCCTATTTTCTTTTTTTTTGGTTTTTTCACTGGGTGATCCTCAGGGTATGGTCTAACCAGTGGTGGGTGAATTTCTTCGTAACTTAGATTAAATAACAGGTCAAAGATGGTCATCACCTAGGGCACAACGCTCATGTGAAGTATCTTTCGTGCGGATACGCTACAACATGGCTGATATGGATGTCAAATGAAAGCTGATCACTTACCTACCACAGATTTCGTACCATTACTTGTGCCTTGGGTCTAACACGACCATTGTAACCTGTCTAAATGTCCTACACTGACATGACATGTCATTTAAAAGAAAAATACGCAAATACGTCGTTACCAATTTCATTTCAAGGCTTGACAGGCTCATGGTGCTCCTGATATGTTGGAGCATTGCACATTCATGCCGAACTCGGGTGACCTTAGTTCATGACCTAACATGTCCTCTGATATTTTATCACATTACACCATAGTCGAGACGCCTACCATTTGAAAGGTCCGTTCTCCAAAAGGCCTCCAGTTTGTTGTTATCAGATGCTTCAAACATGTAAAGATACTGTGGATGGAACATGGCATTTCCCTGTGGTATACTTGGTATTGAGTTGTACGCGTTGCGGCAATAAATATGCAATCATAAACAATACCAAACGACAAAACTGGAACGTAAAACAGCTTGTTTCAACATCTGATACGATATCAACCGCCAACATTGAGACAACAAGTTTGTTTTAGCGTCTGATATGCACATCATTCCATTCAACATTTTTCACTTCCACACAGACTTCAGCCCTGGACACTCCAAACACAGTGCTCGTCAGGGGACGACATAGGCTACGCAGCAGTTGTTATCATGCCCAGCGGAACGATACGCTGAAATGTTTTAGTGCCTTTACCAGCCTGGTATCACGGAAGCGCTTTCCCAGCTTGTTGGCCATACTGGCTAAAGTAGCGCTCGTCACAAAACTAACTTAAGATTATCCTTGAGGATCGTTTTGCAGTAAGCAAAACAAATATTCAACTCATAAAGCTTATTCACTCACTGTTATTTCAAGACCCACGCAGTATACGGCACACTTCAGAGCCACCGATACAATCACATGCATTTTTTTCTCATGTGAAGTGGTGAAAAAGTGACACTCGCGCTCAATGCCATAATCCAGTTGATGGTGACAGATATTCGAAAAGTTGTACTGGTTTATAAACTGACTGGTGTAACCAGCTGGGAATTAATGTAGTTTTTGGATGCCCAAATGAGAGCATCAGATGTGTGGAATTAGTAGGCTGAACGGTTGTGAATTCCGCTGTGTTGTGCACGATAAAATCAGAACTAAATAAAAAACTTTGCTGGTATGGCTCTTACGAGTGATAATGAACGAATGGATGTGTTTCCAACACTGAACGTTGTCCCAATGAAAATCCTGCGTTTAATCTTGTGCGAAAAGATTCAAAGAATTTTTCAAATATTTTTTTGCCCTAATTTGGGCGGCTGATATCGTATCAGATGTTTGAAACAAACTGTTTTTTTTTTGTTCCAGTTTTGTCGTTTGGTATTGTTTATGATTGCACATTTATTGCCACAACGTGTACAACTCAAGACCAATTATATCACTGGGAAATGTCATGTTCCATCCACAGGATCTTTACCTGTGTGAAGTATCTGATAACAACAAACTGGCGGCCATATGGCCTTTCAAATGGTAGACACTGATGATTGAACCTCGTATTCCGGAGATACTCAAATGGGACAAGTAATGTCTGTAAATGTAAAATAAAGGATGCAGTTTGTATAATTTTAGCAATGCCACTGGCGGAGACTCTAATAAGCAGGCGTGTAACTTTGTATACTTTGTAAAGCACCCCTAAAGATTTTCACAAAGTTACACCCCTGCTAATAAGACACTGATTCTCACCGGCGCTTCAGAAAAAAATATGGCGAGGTAGTAGTACCATGGAAAAGTAATATTTTCATGGGAATAGTATAAGGAACGGTGCAAAAGATACAGGCGATTCCGACGGTTTTCTACCATAATCTTACCTTGAAAGCAGACAAAGAGTAAAAACGGCCCAGTGCAGAGATCGATCCGAGTCGGGACGGGATAAAGCATAAGCATGTCCAGGATTGCCGATTGGGGTGGGGGCGCCTTCCCGGGGCGCTATCCGGACCAGAGGGGCGCCATTTTTTGACCGGAAAAAACTATCAGGTGGGCGCAACATCCTATAGGTGGGTGCCGATTGCCGCATGCTGGGGGGGGGCTGAGAAGCGAAATTTCAGGGGGCGCCATTTACCTTTCAGGGTCGCCGAGGGTCGATCAAGAGGCACCTGCCCCCCTTCCCCCCTCCCGCCCACCCTTCGCCCGGAAATTTTAATGGTGTGGACGGACCCGGACTGGGGATAATTGGCGGGGGAGGGGTGCAGGGGCGCAAAATTAGGAGCGAATAGACAGCATTTGAAAGTGTTACTGGTAACAAACCTCAACAAATCTAACGAGTTGAGTTTTAAAACCCCACGCAGGTAAGGAAGGTCAACGCTTTTAATACAAAAAATGCAAATAAAAACCTGAATTGAATCTCCAAGTTTTTGGGAGACGTCCCCCTGATCCGAGAGTAGAGGGAAGCGCCTCCCCGTTCTCCCGCTTCCGATTCCACAGGATCGAAAGTGCTTCTTCAGGTTTTGAGGAAAATAAAAAAATTCTGGTCATATGCTGATATGCTTCTTAACCCTCGCCCCGGTGTGAGGGGGTGTTTGAACACCCCCGGTGGAAAAATATTTGAACACCCCCTTGGGTTTTTTCCGGCGGCACGAAAAGCGGCGACGCGAAGCGCCGCCGTACCTGGCTCACGTTATCCTTGGTCGATTCCACAACTTTTCCTAAGATTTTAAGGTTGGATTATTTCAGGTCAGGTCACCCGTGCAGGTCAAGTAACCTTCCCTTAAACGATGTTTAAGGTGCCATAAGTAAAAAATGGGTAAATTTATCGGATTGAAACTTATACCACATAATGGGCCCACCGAGTGCTACCCAATATATTTTGGGGTTTTTCATATCGATGACCTAGGGTCAGGTACGGATCATGACCTCTCCATTGGAAATGCATGGGAAAACAGAAATCGGGCTGTATTTGTGTAGATACAGCTGAGAATACTTTCATATTCTCAAATTCCTTGTATCCTGGACCCCTTTGCAGGTTCATATTATTAATTTTGATCTGTGACCTCTGAGAGGTCATCTGGAGCTAATTAAGCAGTTTTTAAACTAGTCAATAACGTTGCAGGAAATGATTATACATGTTTTATTTTGATACAATTACATTTAAATTGCTATTGCAAGTCGATTAATATGCATACTGACTATACTAGGTTAGAAAGTGACTTTGATCTGACCTGGGGTCAGGTCATTTTTGTGTTTTGACCTGACATGGTCATATCATACATCATTCGATTTGTTGCGACGAGAGGAAGCGAATGGTGCCTAAAATGAGTCTAACTCAACTCTGTGAGATGCTAGAGCTTAAAAAACTACTCAAAATGCCACCTTCTTTGACCTGGCATGACCTCAATATTGACCTGAGCCCAAACGTGACTAATATAGTTTCTTCATGAATGTGTATGAGCTACCCACTAGCCTTCACCCTTTTTCGGTATCCCGTGCAGGGGCCATGTTCAAGGGGGTGTTCAAACACCCCCCCGCTACTAGGGCGAAAGTGGTACAGAGGCCCACCGGGGCGGATGTTAAGAGAACGTCCCTAAGTCGTGCTGAATTGAACAACCTTTTTTAATGTGTACTTCAAGTCAGTAAAGATGTCAACATTTCGAGCTGCGTTCAAAAAGTTATTACAGCTAGTAGGCACGCAGTTGAATAGACTGCGCTAGACAGTGTTGACACGAGCAGTGTACCTACTGCCCACGAGGAGAAGAAAAACGTTGTGGGTGCCGCAGCACATTCAAACCAAACTCGGAGATTAGGTCAGGACAGACCAGCTTTCCATGATACAGATTAATTACACCCAGCGGGTCGTGCTGGACCAAACTAGATTTTATGCCACTCACTTTGAAATGACATAAGAGAGAGGGGTATTCAAGCACAGCTGGTGACTGGTCCGAAAAAGAGGCTAACCAAATCAGGAGTCTGTGCGTAACACTTCCCAAGCGATTCGAACCGGAACCACCAGATCCCGCCCATACAACAGAACAGTTTTCTAAAATTGATCTTATATGAGCATAATATGCACGCAGAATGGAAGTATGCTAAAATATTGCTGGGGTGCAGTGGCTTGGGGTCCGGAAACTCCGTATGAGGAGGCCGAGCACCCTGCTGGCCTTTGCCACGGTGTGATCTCCGTGCGGCGCGAAGGTCGGGCGGCTCTCGCGCATGCTACTGAGGTCTCTTAATTCCGTGCACTGCTCAGCGGTATACAGTCCAGCAGGTACGTGGTATGAATCGGAGATTGGCGCATCGTAAATGAGATGACGGGGCATTTTGCAGGTTTTAATTGCAGTCGCCATATTTTGGACCAGGCCACAAAATTATTAATGTTCTTAACCCTGTGACCCTGTGAAATTTCTTGACCCTGTAAAACGCCTAAAAACCAAGACATTGGGAAACACTGAAGATTCGTTGTATTTGGAATCATGCTGAAAGACTTTTGTAAAGTCTGCAAAAACATCGAAAACTTCGATTTCATATTTCGCATAAACCCAGAGACTAGCTTTCATTATTTCTATTAACCTGAAGCAGCAACTTTCCATCAACCTTCAACATAACTACATGGTTTTTAGAACGCAGAATTCTGAAATCATTTCTGATTAAATTTGTTAGAAGGTATGCCTTCTTTGTCTGTGGATCTATGAAATCTAGTTGCTTGTTTTTTTAATAAATCATGTATTGTTTCATGAGTTGTATAATTTTGTATAATCATTAGACTGACCGCATATAATTTGAATTATTCATCAAGTAAAAAAACAGGTATTTAGAAATCAACCATTTCATTGCTGACAGATCCTTGACAAATATGTGCTTTGACTTTACTCCATTATTTTGTCATGTGAAGAAGTGGCCAAACAGTGCGACCTCTAAACATACTTAAGATGATCCTAAAATTGGCACACATTTTACTTTAGATAAGACTTTTGGTTGTGCATTGGGACAATGCACAACCAAAACAACAACTGCAGATGTTTTACCCTTATCACTTTAGGACACCCTAGCATGCGGTCTGGAAATAATAAGTGGAAGAATTCAAGAGAAAGCTGACAGGGGCTATAAAAACAAAACAGTTGCTGAAAAATGAATTACACAAAGGTCATGAAAACACAGTCAGAATTG
This sequence comes from Lepas anatifera, assembly GCA_034440635.1. NCBI lineage: Eukaryota > Metazoa > Arthropoda > Thecostraca > Lepadidae > Lepas > Lepas anatifera. The sequence continues at coordinate 103,756 of JAOTON010000487.1, read as the reverse complement.
ACAGTGCCTGGATTATTATGAATAGGCATCCATTAATGGCGCAGCAGACGGGAATGGTCAAGCATATCAGCTAGTCAGGGGCAAGTCTGCCGAAAGTGGCTGGAAACTGGACAAGATGTTTGTGGTAGGTCAAATCCTACCCAAATTGAACTAGAAATGGACTTTTTCTCCGCAGAACAAAAATATGTTTGCCCATTTGGCCTGCTTTCCTATATTGCTGACACCTTTGTAACTTTGCAGTGGGTTAGCGCTGTCCACACTGCCACACTCAGCTCTAATATGTCCTCACCTGCCCCCAAAGACTGGACAAAGCTGTTCCAAACCAGTAAGTCAGCCCAAAAGCAGTCAGACAACGGCAAAGAGACATTGCTCAAACCTGCCCTGATCTGCGGGCTGAGTCCAACAGCAGTCAGCGCTGGCAATAAGGCAGCATCCAGTCAATGAGGCCTGTCTGCGAAGCATGGCAGCAGGCCAAATAGGTTGCACCAGCTATTGAGAATAGTAACACCACCCACCTGAAATTTGCAACAAATTGGACAAAAAAACAGACTGACCTCTACTTACTTCCACAAAGTTTATTTTGTTGGTACTCCTAGTCCCACAGTTGGTGGTTACTATTCTCACAATTCGAGGCCGCTCCAGAGCACGGGAGACCTGAATCTTAATTTAAGCTAAACTCAGAAGATATCATTTTTAAATTATTTTGGTCCACTTTCTATAAACGGTAAATTATATGTGGGTTCAGTATTGGCAACCACCACTCTCACCAGTGGCCATTTCATTTGCTCCAAAATTTGCATTACTTGAATCAGTCTTGGGGTAAACTTACACCCAATACTGGTAACAAATTACCATACTTTGCAGACTGGCAAGGAGGAAAGCCACTTTCTATAGCCCCGTAGCCAAATCAAACCAGCTTTCCATCATTTCATGGTGTATTTCTTACCTCTTTGGTTCCTTTGGGACCCTGAAGGAAAGCGGACCAGGGTCCTTTTCGTTGGTATTGGCATTGAGCAGAAATATCTGTGCCTCATATGCTCCATGGGTGCAGGCGATCACGGCACTTATGATCACTCCAGAGACGCATGGACAAGTTAAAAGGTCTACAGTTCATGCACCAGTTCACGCACACACACACACACACACACACAAAAAAACACACACACACACACACACACAACAACAACAAAACACACACACACACACACAACACAACACACACACACAAACAACACACAACAAAACACACAACACACACACACACACACAAAAAAAAAAAAGGAAACAGTGAATTTCCAAGCCTCAAAGCAATCTCAAAACAAAACACTGAAGGTAAATCAGTGGTTTCACGTGGTTTGTAAATTGTCTTTTGCACAGCACATTGTAGGTAAAAAAGTCCCTATCTCTTCAACACACCGCCAGCTCCGTAGACAATGCACACCGCCAGCTCTAGCCCTGGCGGTAATTGGTTTACGCTGGAAATAGCTTTAACTCTTTCTGTTTTTACAAAATATTGTATACAAATATAATAAAATATACAATTTATCTGAAACTCCCTCAGTAGGTATATATTGATAGAAACTTTGCGGTTCTGCAGCCACCCTATGCTGTGCCAGCTGTAAAAATTGCTGTCATTTGCCAAGCCTGAGCGGCCCGCTACGTTTTACCTTTACTATATTACCTTGATCAATTTGATCAATGCGAGTAAGCCTGTGAAGTTGTTGAATTCCTTTCTCCGTTAGTGCGCTATGAAACCTTTTTCGAAGGGCATGAGCAGCCTCAGTGTGCACTATTTCTGTACCGACCGTGGGAACGGACCAATCGACTACTGTGTCCAGATGCCTTGCGCGATTTTGCCGCTTGTTCTTAGTCCTTTTCTAGAAGGGGGACTTTGGGCTTAGTTCGTACCAGTCGTAAGCAAGGTAGTTATACAGGAACAGGAACAGCGTTGTCAAAGTTTGGATATCAAATCCATTTTTTGGATATCAGTTATTGGACTGTAAATGTTTAAAAAGAGAGAAAATGGTTTCTGAGAGCCCGTATAAATGTTTCATTTTAACAAAATCAATCATTTTTTTACAATGGTCCGTTCTGCGTCGCCATTTTCTTATGAGTCGTGCCAAATTTCATCTTGCTCGTATGCAACGTCATAGCGCGTACCGAGGGCTTTGGTACCGAGGATGCTCACGCGTCCCGGGTGAAGTAAGACGGGGTCACACATATCTTTGACCTTGTTTTGGTCGCCGGCCGGCTGAGATCCCTCGTCTCACATCCCCCCCGTTAGCAGTGGCTTCACTAGCAGGCCGGGCGGTGGGTGGTCAGCGGGTGCCCTGATATTTACCACCTAAGCCTTTGTTAAATGCTGCTGTACCAGCGTGTGGTTGGTTAATAATTTTAAGTTTCTGAGCACTATTATGCAATATGCAACAGGTATTTTCAAGACAAGAATGGTGCCAACACCAGCTGTCCCGCACCCTTCTGACTTTCGTGCTGTGGTGGTACCTTTTCTTTGCCTCGGTTGAACAAAGACGTTAGGACACGTGTGTGATTTTATGACCTTATTCGTCATATCTATCCTTGGGCATGCTATCTATTTTGAATTAAGAAATCGTAACAGAACAGCAATTTCGCTCACTGGACAGAGCTAGGCTTTAAAACTACCTGATGGAACAGAACACTACAGGGTCATTGCAAAACGGAAATAGTATAATGATAATAATAATTGTTGGGGGTTGTCACGATTGTGATGTTGCTTGCAGACCAAGAAAACATCTGACCTGAAGAAAACCAACGTAGTGAACCAGTTTGAATGCCCGTGCGAAGATTGCAAGCTTCGAGGAACCGGTAACTACGTTGGTCTAACAACATCATTATCACGCAGGCTCACCATGCACCTGCAGATGAGAGCCCCCAAAGACCACTGCAAGCAACATCCCAATCGACATCACCCGGAAGGACTTGGTCGACAACACCCGCACCATACGACACACAACCGACCGGCGGAAACTACCTATCTACGAGGCCCTCATAATCAGAGAGAAGCAACCCGACCTCAACAAACAAAATGAAATATCAACATCATGCCTCGAGCAGTATTACAGCTTCGAGCCAAATGATGCATTTGCATTATGCATTGTTTTAGTACGTCAAACGTGTTAGTGATTTTGTTCGACATAAGAAGTGTTTTTCGGTCTCTTGAATTGAAATGTATCTCCAATGTAATTGCATGTTTTGGTTCTCGTGAATTTCAAACGACAATTGTGTGCATAAAACAGGAAGGGAGTGTGAAAGGCAATTTATTTTTATTTACTACTGATGATAAATAACGTTATTCGAAAGCTTTATTTAAATATAACCCATTTCAATGCAATTTTCTGACCTGATACACCAAATAGCAGAGGGAACAAGAAAGGTGTTTAGAGAAAAAGAAAAAATAGAGAAAAACTCGTATAGGCTCGATTTTCGGTTGAATTCAATAGTTTTTGTATATCAAAAGATGCCTTGCCTAAATACTCAAAGATCAATATATGTATATATATATATATATATATATATATATATATATATATATATATATATATATATATATATATAATATATAAGGGGTGTGTGTGTGTGTGTGTGTGTGTGTGTGTGTGTGTGTGTGTGTGTGTGTGTGTGTGTGTGTGTGTGTGTGTGTGTGTGTGTGTGTGTGTGTGTGTGTGTGTGTGTGTGTGTGTGTGTGTGTGTGTGTGTGTGTGTGTGTGTGTGTGTGTGTGTGTGTGTGTGTGTGTGTGTGTGTGTGTGTGTGTGTGTGTGTGTGTGTGTGTGTGTGTGTGTGTGCAAGTAAGGTTGAATATGACTGCGTTTTCGGAAGTAACAAGTCTCTTGTTTACTTTTTCCAAGTCGCTAACTGTTCTTTTAGGTATTTCAGAAAGTTTTGCAAGTATCACTCCAATTCTTGTCATTGTTATAAAAGTAAAAAATATCCATTATGCAACCAGTTTCGTAAATTCAACAAACATTTTCAAGCAAGTGGACATTTTAAACATGACAATACCATTCGAAAATACAAAAGTATCACACAACAATAATCACGGCAAAATATTAGGCATCTTCCATCAGTGAAGAATATTGAAACTCTTAAAAGATGGACCCGCTGCTAAACTATATTGGGCATTTGTATCTTCTTAGGAGTCCTCAGTTTAACCTCTGCCATAGGAGCTGGTGTGGCAGAGGGTGAATATTCCGATGTAATCTCTCTGGGTGTTGAGGGTTGGGAGCTCCTTTTTAATGAGGACGTAGGATGGCTGCAGAATCAGAAAGTTTCTTCCAGTTGGTGCTCAGTGCAATCACTCAAAACGGGGGTGTCAGACCTAGTATCTGAAATCGCGTCTCTGCTATTCCGAATCGATATGGGATCCAATTGATGTGTACAAAACCTTCTCAAGTATGGTAATAATGTAGAGAAAAACGGCAGCTGCGCTGGTATGCTAGAGCAAAAGTGGTGGCTGAGCTTGTATGCTGCAGCGACAGACATTACGGTTCCCGCGAGCTTGCCATCTGGCCAGGCGGTCGATAAAAGATATGTGGTTTTTTGTAATGGTTATGCCACTACATGAGCAGTCGCCGAGGGAGTCTACAACGGGGCAGACCACAGCGCAGTTTGCAGTACCACCTAGTGAGGGAAAAAGAAATGGTTGGAATGCTAAACAGCACTCCACACATGCAAATCCTTGCCGGCTAGATCCAATCATTACAATAGAAACATAGTAAGTACCCCAAACTCAATTTCGCCAAAGAAAAAACTGTAAATTTTTGGTGTCATCGTTATGAAATCACATGACCTGACCCTAGGTCACAGGTAAACTTATGTATGTATTCTTAATCTTGAATTTTGACTCCACTACATTTTCATTTAAGTCTTAAGAATTCCAGGGGCGTATTTTTATGCAAATATCATGATTGGCTTTAAAAATGCAGCTATTGAAAAAAATGTTTTTTTGTACTTAATAGAAAATTGCCGGTATAAATAGCATGAATTAGCGCACCAGAGAACCCCTTAGACAAAGTTTCATCAAAATCTGAGATGTGGGGTCTTGTTTGGAGATTTTTTTGGTCGTTTTGTCTTGGAATGCCCCAGCTCCACCTGAATACGGTTTTCCTGGATGGCAGAAGAACTCACTCTCATAGTGCCACCCAGGATCCATCCATATCTGGTGCGCACCGCATATGGTCCTCCGTCCTGACCTCCCACAACCTCCAATGGCTCCATAATATGTGCTGCATTGCTCCCTATGAGAAGTCCCACTTGCTCTCCAGGGCTGAGCGCATCCAGCAGCACACCCTTTTCCTCTAGGTACGACCATCCATCCAAATCCTGCTGGGATGGTGCATCATCAGATGATACAGGAATATTTTCCAGTGTGTGGAGAGGAGGCAGCTGTGTATGATGGTTCTGATAAATGCCCTTAATGGTAATTCCAGATACCATGCTCCCCTTCATTGTCCTCTCACCATTAATGGTTGATACTTTCCATTCTGCCCTTTCTCCTATAGGCAATCCCAACTCATCAGCAAGGTTAATTGTGATGGACGAGTGTGTGGATCCAGAATTCAGAGAGACTGCTGTGGTGCTGGTCTTGCCACGATACTGTAAAAGAACTTTGACCACATGGAGTTTCCCTGCATTCATGCTCTTTGCTGTGGAGTGACCAGCTGTCACTGTTGGCTGAGTTTGTTGCTTGGACTGAGGACGGTGCTTCATGCCAGCCTGATTCTGAGTGTGAGAGTGGCTCTGTGGCTGAGGTTGCACAGGCTTCATCGAATCCCTGTGCAAGACAGATGGATGCAACATACCACACTTGTTGCATGTGATCCTCTGCTTACATTCTTTGCTCCTGTGTCCCTTTCCTAGGTAGTCGTAACAGAGGCCGTTCAACATCACGAAACTTGTCTTGTCTTCCTGTGTACTCTGTTCCAAATAATGACAATCATAAACCGCATGAATTTTCTTACAAAATGTGCATGCATTTCGATGGGCATTTGGAGGCTTAATATTGTTTGTTCATTTCTTGCTGGATGCAGGTATTGGCTTTCCTTCTGTTTTTCCCGTTGCTTCTCTCTTCTTTCCCCGGTGTGTCACCATGTGCTTTCCATATGATGGGTTGCTGGATATTCTAGCCTCTTTCTCAATAAACTCAACAAAGTCCACAAAGGATGGCAATCTCTTACTCTCTTGTTCTATGTTGTCTGCCAGTGTTCTCCACCTTTCTATCATGCAGTATGACAGCTTCCCAACAAGTTGGTGGATGGTCCTGGCATCAACAGCGTCCGTACCATGTGATATGCTCTTCAACACATTCAAACACCCACGCAAAAATATTCCGAATGTGTCAAGAGCATCCACGTCATCTGCTCTGATGGGGTCTGTTGGGTCATTTTGTCTGTCAATCCCCCAACAGTCTGAGCTTGATTACTTTATCTCCTGTTCAAAAGCTTCACTTCCTCAGCATACCCCTGCCTGTGTGGCAAATGGACACATGTAGCCATCATATTGTGGGCTTTTCCGCTAGTGAACTTTATTAAGTATAGCAGCTTCTCTTCTTCACAATCCTTGAAGCACTGTTCATCATGCATTTTGGAGGGTGGGCTGCAAACCGAAATCGTGATAATATTTCCAATTGCGGTGAGAGTGTTTGTGCTATTTACGCCGGACTAGTGCTGTTTACGAGTGTTTGTGCTAATTACTTTCATCGTCGCCTCTACAGAGGGGACGGTCATCCAAGGTTTAGGATCACCCAATATGTATAGTCTCATTAAGTGGAGGCACCCTAAAACACCGGAAAGTTAAGGGTCTTCACTGAAGTTCTGTACATTGTCCTATTTGAACAGGGCTTTGCTATTTACCACGCTCTTTCGTATTGTATGTATCATCCGGCTGTACTTTAGCGGTGCATTGGCTCTCCAAGTCGATTGATTATATAGTTTTGTGTCACGCCCACCTCATCTCCACTCCACAGCAGCCTCCGTCAGTCTCCAATCAGCAGACACCCGCGTCGACGCTCCTGACTTGAATGAGCTCGCCCACTGTTTCGCCTGTGCCGAAACTAGGCTTGAGAAATCAATAAGATAAGCAAGTCGATAGGGAAAATCATGATAATTTTTTAGGTATAAGCATTCTGAATAAATATTCATGTACATACATTCTTTACGACACTGCAACTTACCACTAAAACATTAAGCAGAATTTATCACTAGGCACGTGAATGCGCCTCCACCAATCGGCGGCCGGCATCCAACAGCATGGCCGCGAGGCATAGAGGTGACAGGGGTCACAGTTGCAGGGCACCGGCGCGAAAATCAAGCGCCTGGCCGGTGTGGAGGAGTAGCGTGGTGAACAATAGAACTTCGTACGTGTCTAGTGGTGACGAGGTTAGTGGTGGTTTATGGGTGCATGCTGTTTGACTACACGCGGGGGGAGAGAATAGGTGAGAGCAACATTGATTGTTTGTGCATAGTTACTATAGTTTGACATGTGAGCGTGTTGTTTATTGGGAAGAATAAAATCGAGCTGATAAAATAGTGAAGGAAATTGTCCGTAGTCCAAGCATTTTAAGCATGTTTAGCATTGAATGTATTCTGGCAATGGTGCGGTAAGATTTTTTGGCAGCTCTCACCACCAATACAATTTGTCTGTGGCTCTCTTTCAGACCAAAGCAGTGCGGAAGTTATGAGCGGCTTCTATCCGGCGGTGTCGAAAAGTTTCACTTGCGGTAAGTTACCAACTTCATATATTTTGGTGTGCCAGTTTTTTAGAAAGAGGGATGCGTGCCTCAGTGGATAAATGCAAAGTCTCCTGAGCCACTGGCCCCGGGTTCAAGTCCCGGTAGGAGCTGTGAATAAGTTGGCCAGATCCCCAAAATCCCTCCCAGCAGGATGGAAGTTGGCGGCGGCTTTGATACTTCTTAAACTCCAACAATTATTATTGATTGGTTCAGAAATGCCCTGAAGGAGACAAGTGCATTGCTCAGGATTAAATGTTTGAGGACTAATACGCAGCCGTCGAAGTGCACCAATTGTGAATTCCAGTACATGCCAACGTCTGGTGCGGCTCAGTCCACTTCACCTATTAAGTGCCAGTAGCGATATTATGATTCCAGTGAAAATGAGTTTTTTTCCTAAACTGGGTTTTCTTGCTCTTCTTCTTGACCCCGTAGACTATTCCCGCCTCCTCTATATCAGTATATTCATGGTACATTCCTATGATGTGTCTATCAAATGTGTTTTTTCTCTCATTCTGGTAAATTTTTTCTCGATATTGCCTGAAGTAGCTTCCTCATTATTTTCCTTCAATGGCTTAGGTACGTGTTCCACAAATCAGAAGCGTTGTTTGAAAACTTTGTTATTTGTTGCTGTTAAAATTCAAATGTTTTAAGTCCTCCTCTCCTCCTCTCCTTACCATTCCATCAACGATTTCGCTGACGAAAGTTTGCAAAATAAACCGAAAACGCTCCGAAACAAGCTTTTCACCGAGTGGAGAAAACCCGTCATTTGCATTGTAACCATAATTCACGTATCATGCCGTTCTGATTATTTTGATTAAAATTAGATATCTGCTCTCCAAGAAAGAAAGGCTGCTGGCTTTCTAATAACAATTTTGTATTATAGTTATGGTTACAAGAATACTTCTGTTTACACAGTGGCGGATACAATGGGGTGGATACTCTCACATTTCGAGGGGCCCAGCCCTCCCCCGGAAATGCCAGAGTGCGTATAGTTAATGCATAGCAGAGGACTGCTCCGAGGCAATGGCGGGGAGGCTCATGCCCCCTCCCCCCCGAAACGTTGTCCTGGACCCGCCACTTCGTAACTAGTCATTAAATTGGTAAAGTACGTTGTGCATAGCGCTCAGCTACCCTGCGTTATATTTTCCGAGCCCCAACTGCGGAAACCCCTTCCGTATCTGGAGTGCTGTAGGCCATCTCTGGGCAGGGCGGCCCCGCCGCCAGCCAGATCTCCCTCGAGTCGTCAAACCTGATTATAGCGTACCTTGAAATATTGTCTCGTTTCTGTGTAATTTCGATAACAAAATATATCGTTCGCATACGCACGATCAACCCCTTCAACTTAATTTTAATCATAATGGCCTTACCACAAGCGATCAGAACAATATCACCTCTTGCCTTACTACCCTGGATTGGCCTAAGCATCGCATGTGATTACGAATCTTAAGCTGCCCCCAAATGCATCAAATATGACATACATACCTCCCCCGATCATCCTATTGTTCCGTTTGCATTACAGATTCCAAAACACTTTTTGTTTTTGTTCTAGTGTGACGGAAAATTCGTGCAAATCGTTTTTTGGCTTGTTGTCAAAAACTCGCAAGTTAATCCGAAAACGGGCATCTCACAACTTATGATTTTCGGGGGCCCATAAAGCGGCATGGGACCCCTCAGCTGATCTTGAGCCCTCTGAGTTGTTTTTGAGCCTCCTGAGAGGAGTATTTTGCAGGTAGCTACTGTGCTGTATTGGGACAGTGAGAGTACTGCACAGGGGCTTACTAGCTTGGCCTTACACACCACGAGGTGTCTTAAGAGGTGTCTGGCTTGGTCGTAGAGTCCTTGGCTGGATTAATGTCCCTTGAGCTGGTAAGGACCCTTGAGCTGGTATTGGGCCCTATACACAGGTATGGGACCTTTTTGCTTGTCCGGGCACTATTGTCTGATCCGGGACCTTTTAGATGGTTGGAGCCCCCACGCTGATCTTGAAACCCCGGTGTGGCACTGAGTCTCCCTGAGCCTCCAGGATCCCTTGTCTGGTTAGAAACCTCCCAATTGGTATGGTCCCCTCAGCTAATTTTGGGCCGCTGAGCGGGATTTGGGCCTCCTGAGAGGGAGTTTTGCACGGGCCCCTGGACCGATCTAGGACCATGAGCGGGTATTATACAGGAGCTTACTGACTTTGCTTTGGGGCCCAAACTGGTTTGGAGCCCGCTCAGCTGGTAAGGGCCCCTGAGGGGATTTACGTAGAGATTGTTTACTTGAACCTAGGGCCCTAGCTGGATTAGTGTCCCTTGAGTTGGCTAGGGTCTAATTTGATGGTATCGGGTCTGTTTAACTGGTATGGGCCCGTTAAGCTTATTTGGATCCCTCGTGCTTATCTGGCGCCCTGTGAGTTCGTCGAAGCACCCGGCTGGTCTGGTCCGCTTACTTTGTATGGGTCTCTTGGGCTGCCTTGGGGTCCCTGAAGAGGATTGTACCCCTGAGTTAATGTGGTTTCCCCTAAACTTATTTAGGACCTAGTAAGATGGTTAGGCCCCCACACAGACCCTAAGACCCCTATTGCTACTGAGGCCCCATGACCTCCTCGAGAGACCTTATCTGGTCTGGGCCTGTTTAACTAATACGAGGCCCTCTCCGCTGATCTTGGGACCCCTAAGCTGGCCTGCCCCCCCCTCGAGTTGACTTTGGGCCTCCTGAGAGGGAGTTTTGCAAGGGCACTGGACTGATCTGGGTCCTTGAGATGACATATGGGAGCTTACTGGTGTTTCTTGGGGCCCAAGCTGGTAAGGGCCCCTAAGATGAATTGCATATGAGGTGTTCTACTTGGTCCAAGGGCCCCATCTGCATAATTGTCCCTTGGGCTGGCAAGGGGCCCCTGGGCTGGTATCTGATCATTTTAACTGGTGTGGGCCACTTCGCTTGTTTGGCCCCATGTACTTATCTGGGGCCCCATGAGTTCGTCGGGGCGCCCAGCTGGTCTGACCCTCTTAATTTGTATGGGATCCTGAGCTGCTTTAGGGCTCACTCAGCGTGGCTGGGCTCCATGAGATAAAGCTTGGCCTCCTGAGCCAGTGTCGGGCCCCTTCGTCTTATTTAGGACCATTAGAAATAGCAAGGCCCCCACGCTGATCTTGGGACTCCTGTGTTGGCGCTGAGGTTGCATGAGCTCGTCGGTAGCAGTTATCTGGCTGGGGTCCCTTAGCGGATCTTTGGACCCCTGAGTTGACCTTGGCCCCCGAGTTGGCTTTGGACCTCCTGAGAGGGAGTTTGGGCTGTTCTGGGTCCTTGAGAAGGCATTAAACAGGAGCTTACGGGCTTGGTCTTGGGGACACAAACTGGGAAGAGCCCCGGAGATAAAATAGCAGAGGAAGCACATTCTAGGGCCACTGAAAGTTATTATGTAGCAGGCCCCTGACTTTGTCTCAGGCACCCTAGCTGAATTGGTGTCTCTTGAAGTGGCAAGGGTCCCCTGAATTGGTATTGCGCCCATTTGACTAGTATGTAGGTACCCAATTAGTTTTTCTCGGCCCCTTGTGCGGATCTAGGGCTCCCGGAGCTCCTAGGGCCCTTATCTGGTCTGACACCCTGGTTTGGTCCTGGCTCTTTAGTTGGTGCTCAAACCATTGAGCTGGCTTGGGGCCCACAAAAAACGAATTTTGCAGGGGGTTTCTGAGCTGGTCTCGGGGATTCTTGAGCTGGTGAAGACTAGAGACCTGAGAGACTGAACTGGGCGTTTGTATTCAGTCAGGTTTCGCAAAGAAATAGATGGCCGTAACTGTTGTGTTTGCTACTGGCCCGCTCATCGTTATCTGCTATCACGATTTCAGTATTCAGGACAACGTGATGAACCCGTGTGAAAAGTGAGAACATGCTCCGTTCCCCCACCCTCGAAAGTGGGGGACACGTACCCCCTCCACCCAGTGGCGGGACCCATACATGAGTTGATTCTCATACCTATTTTCCAACGGAACCCAGCATTTGTCCACTTTACCACGCAAATCCATGCCGGGCGCTTAAATGCCATCTATCGGGGTTGCAGTGAACTTGCGATGTTGTGCGGCGCCGAAAGTGTGTGGCGGTGGTACTTTCAGGAGGCCCAGAGTGCTGATCTATTAAAACGAAAGTTCTCCTTCTGCCCAAGAGCCCACCTTTATGTTTTTATTGGTGGGGTGCGAATGCTTCAGGATGGCCCGGCACACAAGGGCACCAGTGATAACTGGAGGCCCTTTTCATCAAGCAAATTAGGCCGACAATGTGTGCATTATGCACGGAAAACAATATACGCAAACATTCTGTTTGTGTGCGGGTAATGCGTGAAAGTCGTAGCGATGACTATTTTTCTGTACACTCAGGCTAATCGTCCCGGGGGAATTATGAGAATGAGGGAAAAACAACTAAAAGTCATCTAATTTTGTTGAAAAGCAGTCGTTTTAGTCGCGAATTCATGTTTGGGTAGTTGGAATGATTTTGGTTTGGATGGTTTCTTTCTCATCTTGAATGCAGTTTAAAAAAATTATGCAATAAACATTTCAGGCTGTGTATATTCGGGAACCGGATCTAGCAGCACTTTAAAAATGTTTTAGCCCGAGCACTGGCTGATGCAGAAGCGCTGTTTTGGAGGGGGCAACTCGAGAAAAATCGTAAAAAATAGTGTTTTTTTTAAGAAAATCGGTCAGATTTTCGGCATTTGGAGGACATGGTCCTTCGCCCGCCCCCTCCCACTTCGCGTCCGCTAGTGGAACAGACATGTTGTGCATCCAATTGGTTCTAGGACAGAAAAGAGAAAGCAGATACGGCAATTAAGAATCCTCCGGGTTTGACATGGGTGGATAAAGGTTGGGCAATATCAGAAGCACGAATAACCCAGCAACGCTTGCCCTTTAGACATTGGGAACATGCACTTGACCCGCTATTTTTTCCTTCATCCCGCTTCTGATTTTTGTCTCGATTCCAAAGATGTAACGCAATATCTGACGTTCGCAGATTTATGCAACGAAAACTTGTAAAACATATATACTCCACCTTATAGTTCTAGCCCTGCAGCATCCATTAAACTTTGAGCTTTTGGCATAACTAAAACATATTTCAATCCATAGGCGGATTCAGGGGGCCAAAAAGGGGCACGTGTCCCCCCGATCAACCCTCTTCGCCCCCTGAAACGGTCACGGCGCCCCCTGAAATGTCGCTTCCGACACCCCCCCCCCTCCCCCGGATGCGAAAATCGGCGCCCACCGATAGGATTTTGCGCCCACCTGATAGGTTTTGCCGGTCAAAAGTGGCGCCCCCCTGTCTGGATGGCGCCCCTCCCCGGGAAGCTGCCCCCATCGGTAATCCTGAATCCGCCTATGTTTCAATCTCGCATAAATTATCTCTCAATTTTTGCCGGTATTGTGAAAATTAAACAGCATGTCCAAGAGAAAGAGTTAAGAAGCGGTTTAAAATGGTATACCTATTTTGCAGAATCATATCCATTGTTTTTTTTGTTTTTTTCAATTGGAAAATGTTATTTTTTAAATGGAGTTCAGCATGGGGCAAATCGATCCCACTTTGAATTTTGTAATTGGATGGGTAGATTTTGAGATCTTACGGGGGCCAGATCCACCACCCTGACAGGAATGGGTGTAGCTAGGGGCCTGACAGGAATAGGTGCAAGTGAGAAATTTTAGACGATGAGAAATTTTAGCACTAGCCCTATGGCGTATGCTGGAACAAAATGGCTTGAAATGTTTGCGACGAATCCCTTCAATTACCGCCGGCCTCAGCATATCCAGTCGCCCTCATTTCTTCCGACCACTGCAATGCTACCAATTTTGAAGTAAGATCTACTCCGTAGCCAAACAATGCCTCCAATTGCCTGTGAATTAAAATTCAATTGGATACGGAAGGAGAAACTGGAGCAAATTTTCCATACGATCCGGCTCCGCTATAGTTCGGGGATCAGATCCGAAGCAAAGAAAGTGGCACAATAACCGTGACACTGGTATATCTAGTGACTAATGGATGCAATTAAGACCGGTTTTGTTTTATGGCAGGTAAATACAGAGGCACGACGCCAACCGAAACATTCGTTCTCAGGACTAGGAGTCGGTGGCGGATAGAAGGGGTGGAGGGGTTCAAGCCCCGTCCCCCCTCCCCACCCGCGAAATAACAGTGCTTATGATAAACTGCATGACTGGAGTCTGCCCCTAGGCATAGGTGAGGGAGGTTCGAGCCTCCTGGTTCCCCACCCCCTCCCCGAAAATGAAGTCCTGGATGCATAGCTGCTGGGAGTGAATACATGATTGCACAAGAGGGTGGTTGAGCTGCGAGAGGGGGGGTGACTTTTGGACATCGGCGGGTCTGTCATAGTTACTTATGTTGAATAAAGTTATCGAAATTGATTTGTTTCCATTTCTGTGGTGAGTTTTTCTTTTCGAGTTTTATGTGTCTCCATTGGACCAAAGCCATCGCCAAAGCCAAAGCCAGGGGTTTGAAAAATAGCAACTCGACTACCCGAGTAGGAGACATTCCAACTGAATGCACAAAATGCCCATGAGACAAAAGTCGCGTTGCTGGTTAACTGGGTCGTTTCTCCAACCTTACCGGTAGGATTCATTCTCAGTCCAACCACATGCACTCTTTGGGGTCGGGGGTGCTACGGTGGGTCCAAGTGAATGGTTTCAGTTATATCCTGTGTCGGATTCAGGACGACATTTCGGGAGGCTAGGGAGCGCGAGCCTTCCTCGCCATCGCCTCGGAACAGGCTCCAGTGATGCATTAACTATAGGCACCCTTACATTTTGAGGGGGGATCAAGCCCCCTAACTCCTCCCCCCTCTTGTAGGCGCCACAGGACGCAGTCATTGTTTCAGGTGACAACAGGCTTAGGTATAGAGATCTGAGCCGTTTCTATGCAATGAACTGGGATAACAGGTTCTGGTGAACTTGATAACAAGCGGGAACTTGTTATAACAAGTTATCTATCAACATTATCTAACATTGTTATAAACAAGTGGAATTATTTACCGGAGCATGTGATAGGTTCCCCATCTACCAATGCCTTCAAATCAAGGCTGAACCAACACATCCCGTCCCGACTTAAGTCCCGTTCACAGTGTCTCGGCATGCGAAAAATCGTATGGAAGGGCCATCTGAATACATGGTGAATTAATCGCGTGATTTGCACCAACTTTCCATCCGCAGTTTTCGTTTAGATCGTCCATAGGAATCGGTACCGGCTTCCTAAATTGTGTGCGATTGAGCTGTGCGTAGGTATGTTTTCCAAATTGATATTATGAGTATGCTGCGTACGAAAAAAACGTTTTCAGTATCACCAGTCAAGTTTTGCGCCTCTTTGTGATTTATAAACGGGACACAGATAAGGCACAGTCTTTTTGTGGGGTGGATTTCAGACTGAAAAACTCTCCAGTAGGTTCCAACCAGAATTGGAGAAATACGGATAGGTATGGCCAGGGGCGCAGCCAGAGCTTTGGTATGGGGGGCACACCAACTTTGAGGGGCACCCCGGGAAAAAAGGGCACTTTTTAACGTAACCTAAAAAAACTTGCTATATCTTTGTTTATATCCTTTTTGGGCATCTTTGGTTCAATGAAAATGCAAATAAATCATTGACGGAGAAGGAAAACGCCATGAAAACCGAAAAAAGAAAAAAATATCATCAAAATGTCATGGAAGTAGCCAAAACACGACTGTTTTGGATAGATTTAAGGACAAATCAGCCAACTCATGCAAGTACTTAACATCAGAGAAATGAGCGGAGCATGTTATATATGTTACAATGTGCAGGCTAAGGCATATTGGAGTCGAAAATTCCTTTGTTATGCCCACTGGTTTTGTCATGACGAGTGAGCACTGGCTGAACGCAGATTAAGTTACTTGCCTCCCACAATCGCCGTGGGACGAGGAGTAGCATAGTGTCTTTGGAAGAACACATTTTTACTGCCGGAAAAATTTGTGAGATACCTTTTGAACGCGTTTATTAAGTTCCATATTCTCAAGGATCGGTCCCAGTTAAGAGTAAATAAAAGGTGAACAGGCCGGTGGTTTGGATGGGGAAGGTGTGACAGGACTGAAAATTGTGAAAACTAGTTCTTCATTTAAATTAATAAGTAGAATCCTGGTTTAGGGGACTGTGTTCTGAGCTCAGGGACACATGCCCTTTTATCATTTCTTCCCAGAATCCACCAGTATAATAAGCAATTTATATAACCAGGGGTGCCTAGGTATCATAAGCCGTTTTAGAGATTCCTCATTCCTGGTTAGCTCCGTTTTACAAGGGAATTTCCATTGTATTCTTATTCCCCATCTATTCAAGACCAGCTCTGGCGCCCCCAAGTGTGGATCAGAGGCCTCCTCCAGAGCAGCTTCCCCCATCCCCCCCAGTTGTGCCTCCAGGGACTAGACTAGCTCAGTGACCCCGCACCGAGATGACGGGAGTTGGCCTTGTGTTCTTATTATCTGTCTATTCAAGACCACCTCAGGGGCCCCTGATTTAGATCAGGGCCACAGAGCTGATCATGCTTCACCCAGGGACCAGACTAGCTCATTGATCCCAGAGATGAGGTCATCAGACTAGCTCAATGGGCCACAGATGGGCTCATAGGGCCTTAAACCAGTTCAAGAAGCCCCAGAACAGTTTAAGGCGCCAGATCACCTCAGGGGGCCTCAAGCCAACTTAAGGGGCTCTCACAAGCTCAGCGCCCAGACCAGCTCAGGGTACCCTCAGAACATAAATCCACTCTTGGGCCCCAGATCGGCT
Organism: Lepas anatifera; assembly: GCA_034440635.1. Classification (NCBI taxonomy): domain Eukaryota; kingdom Metazoa; phylum Arthropoda; class Thecostraca; family Lepadidae; genus Lepas; species Lepas anatifera. The sequence goes on along the minus strand of JAOTON010000487.1, from coordinate 87,233 downwards.
CTTGGGGCCCCAGATCAGTTCAGGGGCCTCAAGTCAGGTCAGGGGGCAAGATCAAGTCAGGGCCACTAAATCAGCTCAGGAATCCCTCACCAGCTCGGGGCCCAATCAGTTCAAAAGTCCCAGAGCTGCTCAGGGGACACCAGATCGGCCCATAGGGCACCAGATCAGCCTCGGGGACAAACAATCAGATCAGTGGTCCCCGACCAGCTCGGGGTCCAGATCAGCTCGGGAATACCAGATCAAGTCAGGAGGCACTTAATCAGCTCAGGAGCCCCTTACCATCTCAGGGGCCCTCACCAGCCCATGTGGGCCCAGCTCAGCTCAGGGCCTGTGAGCTGCTCAGGAAATCACGTAATCAACCCAGGAGGCCCGAGTCAGCTTAAAGGGCACCATATTAGCCATGGGGCACCAGACTAGCTCAGAGGGAATAAGATGGGCTCAGGAGACACACTGATGACTCAGCAGGCACCAGATCGACACAGTGGGCATTAGTTAAGTTCAGGAAGCAGTATATCTGCTCAGGGTGCACCAGATCGATCACCGCAGGGGGCAAGTTCAAGTCAGGGCACTAAATCAGCTCAGGGATCCCTCACCAGCTCGGGGCCCAATCAGTTCAAAAGCCCCAGAGCTGCTCAGGGGACACCAGATGCCCATAGGGCACCAGATCAGCTTCGGGGGCAAACAATCAGATCAGTGGTCCCCGACCAGCTCGGGAATACCAGATCAAGTCAGGAGGCACTTAATCAGCTCAGGAGCCCCATACCATCCCAGGGGCCCTCATCAGCCTCTGTGGGCCCAGCTCAGCTCAGGGCTTTAGAGCTGCTCATGAAAACACGTAAGGAGGCCCAGTTCAGCTTAAAGGGCACCAGATTAGCTCAGGGGGCACCAGACTAGCTCAAAGGGCATCAGATGAGCTCAGGAGGCACCAGATCGACTCAGGGGCATTAGTGCAGCTCAGGTGGCACCAGATCGATCCGCTCGGGGGCCAGGTCAGCTCCCAGCCCCCCAGACTATGGCAGGAGCCTAAATCAGCTCAGGGAGCAACATAACAGCTCAAGGACACATGGTGGGCTCAGGGCCCACCAAACCAGCTCAGGGGCACCAGGCCATCTAAGGAGACATCAATAATCAGCTGAGGGGGCACCTAATCAGCTGAAGAGGAGAAATAATCAACTTGGGGAGGCATGAGATCAGATCGAGGACCCGAATGAGCTCAAGGGGCACTAAATCGGCTATCAGGGCACCAAGAGCTCAAAGGCATTAGACTAACTCAGAGGGCATTATATAGGTTCAGGAGGCACAATTATTTGCTCAGTGGGGCACTCGATTGACTCAGGGGCACCAGATCAGCTTAGAGGGCAAGTAATCATCTCAAGGGGCCAAGACCAGCTGAGAGACCACGAGATGAGCTCAAGGAGCACCAGATTAGCTTCACCCGTACGATTATTGGCGACGATGAGGCATTAGGTGGACACATACTAGGTGCCCATACTCTTCCCGGGTGCTTGGACAGGCGACAGAATGCCCTAACTGACCGAAAAAGCTATTAAGTTGTCCAACAATAGTTTCAATCGGTACATACGGTCCAGTTACATCTAGGTTCAACGGCGTAGGGCACTAAATTTCGAGCGGCACGGCCCAAATTGGGTACTCCACCTGGCTATCACCCCAGCAGTGATGGGAGGCACGTCCCCATGTGCCCCCCTGGACAGTAGATCAACTCCGGGAGGCATTAAATAAGCCCAGGGGGCCCGGATCAGCTCAAGGGGCACTAAAACAGCTAAAAGGACACCAGGCAAGCTCAGAGGCATCAAACTAACTCAGAGAGTATTATATAGGTTCAGAAGGCACACTTATTTTCTCAGGGGGGCACCAGAGTGACTACGAGGGCACCAGATCAGCTCAGAGGGCACATGATCAGCTTCAGGAGGCACCAGATGAGCTCCGCCCGTACGATTATTGGCGATGATGAGGCATTATATGCAAACGGATTATGTGCCTATATTCTTCCCGGATGCTTGGAAAGGCGACAGAATGCCCTAGCTGACCAAACAGGCACTTAATTGTCAAACAGCAGTTGAAACCGCTAAATGCAGTCTAGTTTCATCTAGGTTCAACGACGTAGGGCACTAAATTTCGAGCGGCACGGCCCAAAGGGGGTACACTACCTGGCAATCAAAAGGGCACCCGGCACCGATGGGGGCACGTGCCCCCTGTGCCCCCCTGGACAGTAGATAAACTCCGGGAGGCATTAAATAAATTCAGGGGGCCCGGATCAGCTCAAGGGGCACTAAAACAGCTAATAGGGCACCAGGCAAGCTCGGGGGCATCAAACTAACTCAGAGAGCATTATATAGGTTCAGAAGGCACAATTATTTTCTCAGGGGGGGCACCAGATTGACTACGAGGGCATCAGATCGGCTCAGAGGGCACATGATCAGCTCAAGGGGCCAAGACCAGCGCTCAGGGGGCACCAGATTAGCTCCGCCCGTACGATTATTGGCGATGATGAGGCATTATCGGGAAACGGATTACGTGCTTATACTCTTCCCGGGTGCTTGGAAAGGCGACAGAATGCCCTAGCTGATGAAAAAGGCACTTAATTGTCAAACAATAACTTAAATCGCTAAATGCAGTCTAGTTCCATCTAGGTTCAACGGCGTAGGGCACTAAATTTCGAACGGCACGGCCCAAAGAGGGTACACCACCTGGCAATCAAAAGGGCACCCCGGCACCGATGGGGGGGCACGTGCCCCCTGTGCCCCCCCCGGCTGCGCCCCTGGGTATGGCGCCATGGCTTAGTTGGCAAAGCGCCTGTCTAGTAAACAGGAGATCCCGAGTTCGAGTCTAGGTGATGCCTCTTTTTCAACGTGGGGACGGGGGGGTTGATTTCAAACTGTCTGAAAACTCCACAATAGCCTGAATCTAGAATTTGATCGTGCAAATCGTGGCGCCATGGCTTAGTTGGCAAAGCGCCTGTCTAGTAAACAGGAGATCCCGAGTTCGAGTCTCGGTGGTGCCTATTTTTCAACATGGGGACGGAGGGGTTGATTTCAAACTGTCTGAAAACTCCCCAATAGCCTGAATTTAGAATTCGATTATGCTATAGTAAACAGGAGATCCCGAGTTCGAGTCTCCGTGGTGCCTCTTTTTCAACGGGGGGAAGGAGGGGTTGATTTCAGACTGTATGCAAGCTCACCAGGAGGTTGGAACCAGAATTGGAGCTATCTCAAGAAGGCGTCACAGATTAATTGGCAAAGTGTCTGCCTCAAAAAGGAGATCCCAGACCCGAGTCCCGTTAGCGTCTCGTTTTCAACGTTGGGTTGGTGAGGTTAATTTCACATTGTCCGAAAAACTCACAAAAAGGTTGAAGTTAAATCTGTGGCGCCTTGGAAATTTGGCAGGGCGCCTGTTGATCCTTAAGAAATTGTAGCTTCGGTTACGATCACCAGGCCAGTAAATGATGCACGATATCAGAGGCATAACCACGCACTTTTTTCCTTCTGATGCTGAGCCTGAGGGGTCCCTTTGCACTGGAAGTGGCCCACTGGGCTAGGGGCCCCCAAGTACGGAAATAAGCTGGAATTTACGCTAACCGATGGGTTAAAAATAAAATACCGACTTTATCAATGAAATTAAACGTTACTCTCAACCGATCAGCGTCTTGCTGTATCAGTTCCAAAAGTGGTGGCCATAGACGGAGCCAGGATTGGCATTGGGGGGCACCTTTCGGGGGATACCATTTTTTGCCGGAAAAATGTATCAGGTGGGCGTCATATCCTCCCGGTGGGTGCTGGTTTTTGCATCCTGAGGAGGAGGGGGGGGCTGGGAACCGACAATTTCAATTTCAATAACAATTTCAGCGGGCAAGGAGGGTCGGTTGGGGAGCACCTGACTCCCTCTGCCCCCCCTGGATCTGCCTATGGTGGCGGCTCTGGCTCTGAGAAAAAGGTAGTTACACACTCCCTGAGGCCAGTAACGGTCCGGGGTGCTGTTGGCTAGATGCCGAGGCATTGAGTGAGAGCAAAACCACAGGCAATGGGCCAGGTGCGGAATAAATCCCAGCTGGTGGGTTTCCAGTCAAAATATACTTATCTAATGGCGGTAGTTTATTCATGTCTCGCAGAATCACATGCGCACCTGATATCTAAGCTGCTCAATAAAAAATTGCGTTACTATATATTGAAACCGACGGTAGCACCGCACAAACCTTTCGGCTGCAACTACACTAACATAAGTGGCGGGAGTTACTGCTTTAGATCCGCAAAAGTATTGGTATTGGTAGGTTCGCCGGTAATGACCGAATATCATGTTCGTTTTAAATCAGGAAATAAAAATAACGTTATTTTTCAGAACTCATACCAGAAGCAAAAGGCGCCTGACAACAATGACGCTTCCAACAATTGAGGGCCCACAATTTCAAAGAATGAAGAACACTCACATAACCAAATGTCTAAGATTGCCTTGGCATTAATGCAGAAAGATAATTTTCTATAATGACTACCGTTCTGCATGGAGAATTGACAGCCTTCCATAGGAAGCGCCGAAAATTCCGCGCGAGTACAACACAAAAACACTCTGGGCCTCGCTCCTTCGTACACATATCAAGATCGGCCGTTCTATTAACGACGAGAATCCTACGTACAAATCATGTGTAAGCATACTACTGATGCGGAAATTTGAACGCCTCCAAACGTACACTCTGTCGCGACACACCCTGTCCACGATCATACGCTCTGTTCATGGTGGAACAAATATGTTCAAATTAGCTAAAATCGTTCTCAACAACGCTTATAGTAAGGTGTTGTCAAACTCAATGAGCTTAACCCTTGCCCCGTGGCGGGTACCAGCCACTTTCGCCCTGGTGGGGGCTAAAAAGACCCCCACGATCTCAAAAACTAAGAGACTAGAAAAAAGCGCAAAACGGCAATCGAAAGCTCTTCGAAAATGATATCAAAAATACTTCGGTCATTTTTCTTGTCAGGTCAATATCAAGGTCACCAGAGGTCAAAATAGGTCAAAATCGCTAATATGAGGTGTACTAAGAAAACCTCCTATATCTCAGAAATTATGATAGCTAGAAACATTTTTCTAACACCATTCGAAAGCTCTTGAGATGCGCTTTCATTACAGTGGCATTCATTTTCGTGTCAGGTCAAAGCCTAGGGAGCTACAGGTCACTAAATATTGGGCATATTCTTGGGAATGTCCATAGCCACCCATGCATAAGGGCGTTTATTTTTCGCTAATAGCTTCCAAACCAAACAAGATACAACCATAGTTTATGCACCATTGCAATCCTCTCGTCAATACGAATCGATTCAGGTCAACGGTCTGACCCAACTTGACCTGGTATAGTCATGATGTATATCATTTGACTTCCAGTGACTATACAAACACTTTGGTGATAAAATAAAAGCTCTATCTTACTTTATTCAAAATTTATAGAGAAAAACACCAAAAATGCTTATTTGACCTAAGGTGACCTTTTAAAGGTCACAAGTCAAAAATTTGGTATCAGCTTCAGAAATGGGCTAAGAGCAAGTCGCAACCGATGTTTGAAGTTGATTCCATCCATACTTACTGAGAAAAGCTCATTTCGTGATTTTCCCCATGCATTGTCAATGGGGAGGTCATGCTCTGCACATGACCTTAGGCCAATATCAAAAATCCCGGAACAAATGTTGTAGCTCCTGGTGGGCCCAAGATGTGGTATGAGTTTCAACTTGATCGATTAACCCTTCTTTTAGTTATACCGTCCTAAGTATTTTTGAGGTGAGGTCACTTCACCTGACCTGGTGACCTGACCTGATATGACCTTGAGCCAAAATTTTCAGGAAAGATGTAAAAATGATGAAGGAACAGCTAGGCCAAGTTTGGCGGCGCTGCGCGCCGCCGTTGTTTGGTAACTTCGAAAAACCCGAGGGGGTCTAAAAAGACCCCCACCCGGGCGAAGGTTAACCCAGTTGTGGATTAATTACATTGGCAACATGTAATAACATCTGCGAATCCACCCTACAATTAACATCTATCGAGCACAATTAATCCTCAAAAACTGTCTGGTCAGTGAAAGCATACAAAACATGCCAATTCAGCATACAAAAGCGTTAAAAACCATAGGGACCTATCAAAATGTATCAAAACTGATCATGAGGGAGGGTTTCCAGCACCATCCAAAAGGCAAAAACACACACAAGCGGTCAGGCAGTACGAAGTACAAGCTGGGGCATTCAACGACATTTTGTTATATAAATTTTGTCCAAGTTGTTCTCAGTTCGACTGTTGGAGTCGGAGTCTCACTAAAGTCATCACGGGACTTGTCACGGAGACCCCGACTCCACCACCCGAACGAGCAACTCCCACAATGAAGGGTTGAGAAGCCAAAGTTTAACGTCCCACAAAGCACAGGGACGGCCGCCCCGCTCAGGTCACCCTCTCACCAGTCAGTTGCCAGCCGACCTGTACGTCGGGTAAACTAATGAGCGCCGGAGCGTCTCAGGGGAACCGATCCCAAGCCTGGACATGCACTGCCACTGCATGCTTCTGAGCAGCGGGCCGGAGCCCAACGCTCTACCAACTGAACTACCGGGGCGGCGAATTTCAGCACACGCGACGGTCAATTTTACACCCCCATGTTTCTATTTTCTTAAAATTTTGTCCATTAGGTTACCGGGAGCCCAGAACACGCCTGTGACATTTTTAGGTCACTAGCTGCAACGGTTCAAGAGTTGAAGCCTCCGGAAATTGTACACTGCTGGCGCAGAAATTTCTTGTACAGCTATTTCATCCAATTAGCGGGACCCTTTAGCGCCGACTATACTTAGGTTTCCCCTGACCGGAAAACGATTGCCTCCAGGGGGCCAGAGGGGAGGCTGATTGCCTCCCCTTTGGCTGATCATCATCACTGGGCTCCTGTTCCTAGAACTGATCATCACTGGCGGGCCCTGCTCCTGATGCCAACTGTAACTAGAAGCCCCTGCTTCTGGGGGCCCACTGCCCCCTACGGTTAAATTTCACTGGGTGCATCTTTACATGGGCCCCTGCCTCTGAAACCAACGACCCCTTGTCCCTGGGAGCCACTTGCCCCTAAGGGCCGACTGCAACTAGTTAGCCCCTGTTCCTGAAACTGACTGTAACTAGGGGTCCCCTGTCCCGGGGGCTGGCTACCACCAGAAACCCCTCCCTTATAGCTCCTGCTGCTGAAACTGACTAGTAGGGGTAACTAGCCTCTTCTACTAGGGAAAATTGCCACTAGGAGGCCTCCTGTCAACGGGGACCCTGCTATATTATTAAAACTGCTGGGGTTTAACGACACGGTTACACAGCGTCGCCAACTCTCACTCTGTTGGAAGGGATTTGGGGGATCAGATCGACTTAATCAGAGGCTCCACCGGGGCTTGAACCCGGGAGCGGTGGCCTAGTAGCTCGACGCGCAGGCCAGTAAGCCACCCATCCTCCTGCTTCAGGAGACCCTGTTTCAGGGATCCTGCTTCAGGAGGCCGACTCCCACCAGGGCTTCTTGCCCTTTGTATTTGTATTTGTATTTATTCACTTAGATCAGCAACAGGTATCTGGCCCAATTACAGCTGCAGTCATGGACATAAAAGAAAACACTAGATGAGTATTTACAATGGCATATCTCCTAGTGGTGGTAAAGGGACCCAATGACTAAAAATATAAGGTAAAACACATTCAAAACGGCAAAAGTATGACTTAAAGCAACGTAAGCAGTTCATTCGACGAATAAAATTCTAAAGCACATGGATAATTTTAAAAAGGACGATCTTTAATGTATCTAATTACACTAGACTTAAAACTAGCATGTGGTGAATTAAAAGAATCCACCTCGTGGCAGCGACCGACGTGTGCGTTAAAAGCAAGCACCGCCGGCGAAACGAGCCTCTTTTCACCGTCTCAACTCGAGGCACCGGCACGTGCAAGAAATGGTGAGGCGCCTCTCCTGGTTCTTCGCTGGGGCACATGCAGTGGGAAACTCCCAAGCAGGGGAGCGGAGTCCACTCTACCGGAGAGAATTTTATGAACAAAGCAAATGTCGTACTGTCCACTCCTCTGGGACAAGCTGCTAATTTTGAAAAGCTGTAAGAGATCATGATATGTTAGTGATTGAGAGGGCTGAGATGTATGGTATTGAAATGCAAGCCAAATGAGAAACTTATGCTGAACCCCTTCTAATCTATCCAAATGACACTTCGCAGCTCCGCACCAGGGGACACACCCATATTCCAGAATTGAACGAATATTTCCAAAGTATGCTGCCAAAATAGGTCCCACTTTAAACCTGCCCGCCACCTGGCCGGTCTGAAGAGAACCAATAAGGAGACCCAACATTTTGTTAGCTTTGCTGACGGTAAAGTCTACATGGTCCGCAAAATTCAATTTCGAGTCTAGCCAAATACCGAGATCACGAACTTTTTCCATATGTTCCAAAGAGGTGCCCCGAATTTGATATGTGGCCGGTATAAAGTTCTTTTTAATGTGATTCGAAACGAGTGGTATTGTAAAGGGTTTAAATTCAGTTCCCAAGCCTCCGACCACGTAATCAGCCTATCAAGATCCTCCTGAAGAAGTCTAGAATCTGCCGGAGAGCAAATTTTGTGGTATAGCTTCACGTCGTCAACAAAGAGCAAAGAGTTAGTTTGAATTTCCTCCGGAAGATCGTTTATGAAGAGGGCGAAAAGCAAATGAGAGAGCTGACTACCTTCCGGCGTTCCAGAGCGCACTTCCGTCCAACTAGAACACTTTCCATTTAGAATGACGCGTTGTTTTCGACATCAAAGAAATGAAGTGAGCCAAGACAGAGCCTTTCCGGAAACGTTGTAAGACTTTTTTAAGCTTAAAGAGCAGGAGTTTATAATTTACGCTCTGGAACGCCGCAGAATAGTCAGTATAAATAACGTCAGTTTGATGGCCGGAAGAGATAGTGTCCCACACTGTTTTCAGAAGGGTTGTCGAATTAGTATCGCACGATCGGCGTGGGACAAAGCGTGTTGGTTTTCGGAAAGTACCGGCAACCCATGCGTCAGAAGGGTCTGATATATGCACCTCTCCAAAACCTTACCAAATAGAGGGAGAAGCGAGACGCTGCGATAACTTTGTGGTAACTTGTTTGACCCCTTTTTAAATATTGGAACAATATTGGCCTCCGCCCACCTGCTCGGCAATATCCCCTCATCTGTCGACTTTTTAAACAGAGTGCAAAGTGGAATAGCCAACTCCTCACGACATTCCTTAATTATCCTAGCACTTATATTATCTGGCCCACATGACTTATGCACTTGCAACTCATCCAAGATTGTCCGTACTGTTCCCTCTGATATGGTTAGTGTGTCTAGCGGTGGCAGTTCATGTTCAGTGACAGCTGGAAATTCCTCAACATCCGGTGAAGTGAATTGGCCTGCAAATGTCGCGTTTAGCAGGTTGGCTTTTTCTGTGTCCCCACTTATTTCTTTTTGACCGTCCATCAGATTTGGAATTTTTGCCTTGTTACCCTTAATGCACTGAAGGTAAGACCAAAACCGTTTTGGGTTTGTCTTAAAATTTCCGATCATACCTTGAAGGTATTTTTAATATTTGTGAGAGGAAATGTTTTTGAAAAGACGCCGTTTATCCGAAAATTGTCGGGTTGATTCATCGTTTTTGTCTCTTTTCATCCTCTTAAAAGCTGCTTCTTTCTCTCTTAAAGCCCGCCTAGCCTCAGCGTCAAACCAGGGGGGAGCATCGTCGGTGCAAGGTGACAGTTGGAACATGGTCCTGTATGGCAGCCTGTAAAACATCGTAAAATACATCTATCGCTGCATCGGTGTTCAGATCTAACATAGCCTCCCACGGAAAAAGCTGCAAGCTACGGCGCATGCCGTCAAAGTCCGCCCTCTTGTAATTCAATGCCAGGAACCTATTAACAACAGGTGCCTGAGGTGCCGATACTCTAACCTCACTGATAACTTCTAAATGATCCGAGAAGAACACACCAGGCCGTACGCTTGAATTCACGGGAGCGGACTTCGAAAACGCCAAGTCTAGAAAGTTCTCGTTTCGCGTGGGTTCAGCTACTGTTTGGGATACACCAGCAATGTTGCACTTCTCTATCATAAAAACTGCCCGCTCTGACATTCTCACATACTCAGGGGTGCATGCATAAGTCCCTAAATTCGCTTCTCTATACCACTTCACATCCGGTGAGTTAAAATCTCCTAGGAACACTAGGGGCCTGCCCGAATATCAGGCTGCAATGTCACACATCATTTCCATACACTTTTAAAGGCATGCATATCACTTGGGGGGAGGGGGCAGTAAATAGTGCACATGAGCATCTTGGGCACCGTGCCTATCTCGATGATTAGAGACTCGGTGCCGTCTGCTTCAAGGTCAAGTCGCCTTACAGTCGGAAATTTGTCTCTTACGGCACACGCCGCTCCCCCAGCATGTGTTGGTCGGTCTCTTCTGTATCATATATGATTGTGGAGAGCTGATTGTAGCTTGTCTGTGCATACATATTCATTCAACCAAGTCTCTGTCCATGAAACAATATCAAATTTTTATAATTCTTCCGAGCATGCCCGTAGGGTTCCCAGTTTGTTCCTCATACTTCTGACGTTGTGAGTGCTGATCCGCAGCGTTTCGCCTGCCATTTGCGAGGGTCCGGGGTTTACTTCTATGTCGCCAGATTTTAGGAGGCGAGTCACGTTAAACGTTGAGGATGAGTTTGCATCGTGCTTAGCAGCTGTATTGAAGAATCTAGGGGGCACGACCCAGCTTCTCCACTCCCGGGTCCGCCACTGCCGTGGCAGCCACTCGCCGGAGGGCATGCTGTCCGTTTCGCTCTCCTTGGGACTGGGACTTGGGATCCCTGCCACTGAAACCAGTTACCATTTGGAGCCCCCCGCCCCATAGGGCCGACTGCAGCAGAACCCCAGCCAGCGAAACTAACTGCCGAGGAGGAGCCTCTGGCTCTGAAGGTCTCTGTGCGCTGATTCTGACTGCCAATAGGAACCAACTATCCCTCTGTTAACGGGGCCATGCTTCTGGGGGCCCACTGCCCTATGGACTGACTGCCACTAGGGGCTTCTTTCCCTGGGGCCCCTGCTTCTGAAACCGACTACCACTAGAGGGTCCCTGGGGGCCGACTGTAACTAGTTGGTTCTTACCCATGTGGCCATCTGCCTCCTGGGCACCCTGCCCCTAAATTCTGCCACTAGGGGCCCCTACTCTAGGGGGATTCCTGCTCCTGGGGGTTCCCATCTCGTCCCCCCTGCTCGTGAGCCCCCTTTTCGTGTAGGCGTCCTGCTTGCGGGGTGCCCACGCCTGGGACTGACTGTAGCTAGGGGTCCTTCTGGATTTGAAAGCCCATACTCGTTGATTCTGTCTGCCAATAGGAGCCTCTGCTTCTGAGCCCGCTGCCCCTGGGGAAGAGGACTTCCGTAGGGTCCCCTGCTTCGAAACACCTGCAGGTCCCTGACCCAAGTCCCGATTGTAACTAGATGGCCGATGCCTGTGTGGCCGCCTTCATCTGGGGCCCCTGCCCGAAAGCTGCTCTTAGGGGCCCCTACTCCAGGGGGCTTCATGTTTCTTGGATTCCCTGCTCGTGGGACCCTCCCTGCTCTTAGGGTCCCTCTGCCCGCCGGGCCCCAACGTCGAGGCCGACGCAGCTAGGGGTTCTCTGGCTCGAAAGACCCTGCTGCTTATTCTGGCTGCCAATAGAGGCCTCGCTGGGCCATGCCGAGCAGGGGGGACGACCACCAGAGGGCCCCCGCCAAGGGTCAATGTAATTAGAAGGCCTTTTTCGTGTGGCCACCGCCTCCACCCCCTCGCCCCTGAAGGAAGCTACTGGGGTTTCTACCAGAGGGCTTCCTGCTCGTGGGATCCCTTGCTCAGGGTCCCAACATCTGTGACGAGCATCAAGGGTCCCACTGCCAATGGGATCCACTTCCATGGGCACCCTGCTCGGGTAACGTCTGGGGCTCACGGCATCTAAGGGGCCTACTGAAAAATAGGGGTCAAATTTCTAGAAACACCAGTTTCTGAGGCCCCTGCTCATTGGGGCCCCATGCTCGTGGGGCCCCAACGTCTGGGGCCCACTATATCTAGGGGCCCTCTGGGGTCCACTTTCCCTAGGGACCAGCTGCTGGGGGCCTGCTCGTGGGACCCTCGCAGGGGGCCCAACGTCTAAGGCTGATGCATCTAGGGGCCACTGCCAATAGGGTTCCACTTTCCCTAGGAACCCCAGCTTGAGGGCTTCCTGCTCGTGGAGCCCCTTACTCACGGGGTCTCAACGTCTGGGGCCGACTGCATCAATAGGACCCACAGCCAATAGGTCCACTTTCCATAGGGACCCCGAATCCTGGGCCCCATTTCATTTTAATCGGCAAAACTCGACGTTAAAGAAAATGGCTGCGCATTGTACAGGCCTGTAGGAGCAGGTCAGTTGGTGCACAGTTCCGCCGATTCATTATAGGCCGTCGAGGAGGGCCCACCTAAAGACCTGCTGGTGCTCTAGCACCAGCACCATCAATGGCAGCTACGCCCTTGCATGATATATTATTATATCTACACATCATTTCATTTATGCACAACCACCACAATTTTTATGAAATATCACTCTTATGCTTTGTGTGAGTCTGCCTGGGCGAGTATTGATCTTGCTATCTTTTTATGTCCCAGTATCTCTATATATAGCTTGAGGGAATTTCATGAACTTCATTATGAAGCCTTTCCTTCATTAGGTGAACCCTTCTTGTCTTTAAAATATCCCTCCACAAACCGAGAACGGGAGCGCCGCTTCAACGTAAGCCTTCGCGCTTTGCGCCTATCTCGGCAATGAATATCGCTACTGTTTGACATTCAACAAATGTTCATCTATTCATCTATATATGTTTCGGTCTAGCGGAACTTAAGACAACCATCGGAGCTAAAATCCGTGGCATTTCTTCTGAAACATGTGAGAAAGCCATCGAAAACGTGAAAAGCAGGGCTGATTTATGCATCCAGCAAAATTGAGGAGACTTAGAGCATTTGTTCTAAAGTGGCTAGATAGAAAATATTACTATTCCCAGTCTTTCTCTGCTTCATAGGAAACGTAATTTTGCCAGTCTACATTGCATTGTAACATGTTGCCGTTGCAATAGACAACACAACCACACATCGGGCGGGCACACAACCGTATATCTACCGGCCGGCAATGAATAATAATGTAGGTATATATTATGAATAAAATAACGATAATAATATAATTACTATATGACTATATATGTATTTATCATCATCAGGCACATACCCAATTATAGGTGAAGTCAATGAAAGGTAAAGTGCATAATCACCAACAGTCTGCTCCTAAAACGCGCCAAAAAAAACTTTTAAAAAATTCACAACAAAACAATCACAAATAATTGAACTGTGCCACTGACCTATAATGGCTGCTTGAGGTGTCGTAAAAGAGGCGATACACTTTTTAAGTCGTTCAATAGGATCCGTCAAAATATCGTTAGTTGGTCAGTAAGCTAAAAATTTGTTTGCAAGGCCAGGAGCCCGCACAAACACAACTTGATTGTGCCGTGTTCACTCGACTAAAAGACACATCTAAGAAAGTTGCACTAGCATTCCTGGTAGTTTTAGCTGGTACATGAAGCGAGAAACATTCCAAAAGATGAGATGATGCGATGAGACCTCTAAAAACCTTGCGTGTGAATAAGATGTCTTGTTGTACACGCCTCGTCAGCAAAGTACGAATGTCCTAAGACTTCGCCATTTATTTAAAACAACTTAAAATAATTAAAATAATGAAATAATAAGCGCCGCCAAAAACGGCGACAGACGCCTTTTATTGTCCATAACCGAGCTGAAGCTTCTGTTTTGAAATGGCAGATGACGGTTTGCTGAAACTTATTTAGATGGCTTATGGTTATTTTCTAAGGTAAACGCGACGAAACCGCACAGTAAGCCCATTCACTAGTCACAATAAATGAATTACATGCTTGCAACGAATTAACATGGAACAAGTGGAAGGAATGTGCGGGAGAATCATTTGGCCATAACTGATTTAACTTTATATTTCTGGATTTTCTGAATAAACAATTATTCAGAGCAATTTTCCGCAACTACAGCCAAAAAGCCTTCAGAAATATAGGCATCTTTATCGAAGCTAACGCACATTCTGGCTGCAAATATTTTGTTTCTCAAGCACTAAAAGAGTCCAGGCGATGTTTTTTTTTTAGTCCAGGCGATGTTGGGTGAAAAAACAAAACACAAATTTGAAAATGATCTCGTCGATGCAATCGTTGGAAGATATCCGTAAAATCTTACGAACATAACACGCTTGTCACTCGCTTCCATACACATACAAACTTCAAGGGCGTAACAAGATCGCAACCCAGTCTATATAAATGTTATTTGAACGCGTAACACAAAAACAAGGTATCGGAAAACAACTCTCAAGATCACTATGCCACCTGATTGTCCAGCCCGATCATATGGCACGAAATCGGGAACTTGCAAGAGCTTCGTAGCTCTACGAAATTACAGCAAATTCATCGGCAAACGAAAACTTGTCAAGAGGTAGGTTTTGATGTCCATGCTCAATAAGGTCACTATTTAACTGATGTATATGACTCCAAACTATCGCACGCAGATTCAGTGGAAATATTGTCTTATTTGGAATTGTTTCATGCTTCTTATTATGCACCCTCCCTTCCAAATCAGCACTGAGACACCTCATACGTCCTGGGTCAGCCTTGACCTCTAAAAAGTCCAGCATTTTTTCCAGCTGTAGTATCGGAGTCTTCTGCAGGCTTTCGTAATTAATCACCAGAGTGTCGTTAGTGCGTTCCACCCAGGCTGTGTTCAAATTATACCAATGTTGAGCGTAGTAAGTAACAAACTTTTCCCAGTCCGCTCCGACGAAGAGACCATCATAACTCTTGCCGCCGCTGAGTACTGAGTGAGTCTCTCCGTACTTCCTCAGAGAAATGAATGACTTGAAAGGATCACGTATCAGCACTATCGCGCGTCGCAAGCTTCCTTCTGGGAACGGAGACCAGTTGTACACTGTTTCGTTGGCCTCGGTCTCATTCCAGGGCTGAGGAAGATTGTGCGATTTCTCGACTATGGTTGTCCCTTGAGTCCACAACGCCGTCTCGCCCAAATATCCCATGTGGTTGAGCTCTACCGCTTTGTAACTGTTAACATATTCCCATACCCGTGACGGAGTTCTTCGAAACGATCTGCCCGCCTTCAAGTAGTTGAAGTAGTTGGGGCCTCCTGAGCCAGTAAATATTCCGGTAGACGTTTCTAGGAGATACCTCGTCCAAGTGTTGCCAGAGCGGGGAAAAGACGCTAGTCGGACCACGTCTATTGTGTAATCCCGAGCAAACCGCGTCACGTATTTCGCGCACTTAGGATCAGAAAACCACGACTGTTCTGGCAGATTTGTCGCCCATATGTCGCTAATAAGATTTCCGCGATACGTGCCCGTCTCCGTAGATAATCGCCAGTTCGATCCAAAAATTAGGTTGATCTCATCCGCTGGAAAAAATGTCTGTAAACTGTGAATGTTTAGCAGAAGCACCACGCTGACAATGCAGACAAAGCAAAAAATCTTTTAGGACTGCGGGTGGAACTGAATATACAAGTTTCTGGTACTTGATATTGCAGCATGATGCAGATAAGCTAAACTAGGAGGACATGTACCGGTGTTTGGCCGCTTCGGTGGTGTTCTGCTGCATCCGTTGAAATCCTTCCAGTCGCGGCTGTGTTGGCACGTTTTGGGTAATAGATGGAAGTTGTCAGGGCCAATGAATGTACGAACGAGTAACTCCACGAAGATAAAAGCTGTCCTCTAAATTCTTCCGGTTTTGACCGCTCTTGCTGCAGTACAAAAATATCGGTCAAACAAACAATAACCTTCAAAAATACGACTGTGGGCTGCGAGTAGCTTATGCCTTATGCCTTATGCGAGTAGCTTATCCCTGGTCCAAGGACGATGAGAGATAATCTAGATGATGCTGATGATGATGATGATGATGATGACCTCGTCGATACCGAAACCGGTATAGTCAGATCTCGGTTAATCGTCATAGTGCTGGCTTGCTAAGACGAGCGCTCCATTATGATGGGGGTCCGTCTTCTTTGTGAGTGGCACATTGTACCTGCAGACAGAACATAAACGTTAAGAACTGATCAAGCTCATTCCACGCAAAGACTCCCCCAAGGCTCCGAGAGTATGCCTATAGGTTTCATGGGCATCTGAGCTGAATGGCTACATGAGGTAAAAACTTTCGGTGTGTTATTTTTAACGGGAAATATTTTTTCAAGGGAAGTGAGCTTTGATAGTTAGCGGTGGCATGGGACATGCAACCGCTCAGTTGTTTGCGCGTGTTTCTGTTCTTATACCTGATGATGGGCTATGACTGAAACGTTGTGTCCTTTCTCGTCCCATCTCTTTTAGCTCTTTTTATTTTCCCTCGCCCTACCATAAGTTTATTTAGGGGCGTATTTTGTGCTTATTTTAGAATTTGCATCTCTCCTTTTCTGCAAACTGTTGAGTTCAGTTTTTAGGAATGCTTTGGTATTAAAGTTTTGGGTTTCACCTCTTTTGGATGATTTTTGCTGTCATGTTGAGTCAAGCCAGCTTTATTACGTAGTGTGTCCACGTGGATCAGTTTTCAGTGATCCACGTTTTTTCTGATTTAGGCTGTATTGTATTCCTGGGGCGTGGATTTTCTCAATCTAGTGGGTGTGCCCAAACCTGACAGCCGTCAACTACTATCTTTTTGTATTAGAAAGACTCTTTCCAAATCACCACAACACTCTTAAAAGCATGAATAGGCTTAGATAGATATAGATAGATATTCAGGATAGGCTTAGATAGATTGGCTTTATTGCATTCAGGGGCGTGGATTTTCTCAATCAATTCGGGTTTCCAAACCTGAACACCGTCAACTACGATATTTTTTAATTAGAAAGACTTTTCAAATTACCACAGCTCCCTTAAAAATATGAAGTCAAGTATGGGTATGAAATTTGAAAATAACTGTATGAAAATGAAAATAATCCTGCATGGACCGCCCACTGTGCAGCCCCATACCGATGGGGCAATTCTCGCATCCATCCTTTAGGTAATTTTTAAGATATGTGTGGAGTGTTACATCGAGGTAGCATTTTGCTACATATAAAAATGGTAAAAAGATTGAGAATCGGTGTTAATTGAGGAATGATATACCCACTAGTCAGTTCGAGCTTCCCGTCCAATAGCAAGACTGCCTGGTGTTATGGGCAGCCGATAGCCCAAGTACCTAATGGCCGCATCTTAAACTACCATTATGGTGATGATCTCTCTGTCCAGGGTCTATGCCAGTCTGATACTAGTGCGACAGTCTCTTTACGAGGCCAGCTGTGATCCATTCCAATTCCATGTGAATGGAGAAAAATCCGGGCTGTTCCACCGGGTATTTTCTTCCCACTACGGTTTGGACACTTTACTTGGCCTGGTCGGCAAAGCGTCTCACATAGGCCCTAAATGCCTCCGTCCGTGGCCAATATTACTTTTCGTGGAAAATTCCTTCGTAATACCGCAAATTCCCCACGATTTTTGGAAAAAGGAGCTCATTTGACGGATAATTGAACAGTGCATAAAACTTGCATTCGACATATAGGTTTTATTTTACATGGGTGTAATCAGTACAGTGAAAAGAGGGGCATTTGGAGCAACTTAATCCAGCCCAAGGTGTCCGTGAAATATTTTGCAGATGTTGTCGTGGCGCCATGAATTGTGACCGAATCGTGGTTTGAAACATTGCAAACAATAAACATGGAATCCATGAACAACGATACAGCAATCTTGGTCTGCCATAAATTCATAAGCGTCACCACGAACAATAAAACGGGAGGCATCATAAATGTTAATTTGAGCTTGGTTTTTCTTTCTAAGCCAGCTTTTAGGTATAATTGTAACACCTTTTCTGCATGGGTATGTTCTATTATAACCGGTATTCGAGTGATTATTAACAACCACACTGGAGAGGGGTCCGACATTAACGCGCACAGGATGGGGGGCTGGTAAGCCCCCTGAGATATCGGAAACTTCTCCTTAAGAAATGCCGATTGGGGAGTGGGTGGGGGCTATGGTGATCTACATCATAACTAATTTTCATTGACCTAGGTCTATATTGTCATGGTCAAACGAGGTCATAAAGGTCAAATTTTGGCCACGCTTGGGACCTGTTGGGAAATGCCCTGATAATGCGTGGAAAAAACCGGGAGTAAGCTAAGGCCGGACCACGGTCATAGAGGTTGTGTCGCAAAGAATCTTTCCTTCATTTTTGAGGTCTAGGTCATTCAAGGTCATCGACCTATGACGCCACAATATGGTATATTCCCTATTATGCAAACTTAAAGTAGCACTATAGCAAACCCTGTGCTGGAAAGGAGGATTGACCTTTACCCATGATCTTTAACCTTGATCTTTGACCTTGAACTTACACCTGGGTTACCTTTACTACGACGTCAC
This sequence comes from Lepas anatifera, assembly GCA_034440635.1. Taxonomy (NCBI): domain Eukaryota; kingdom Metazoa; phylum Arthropoda; class Thecostraca; family Lepadidae; genus Lepas; species Lepas anatifera. Next base: position 68,716 of record JAOTON010000487.1, on the reverse strand, counting down.
AGCATAATATACGTCAGACTGGGACACGTAAAGCACCGGAGTCAATAACCTTGAAATTGCTGGTATGACTTTGAACTTTGACCTCGACCTTCACGTGAGGTGACCTTGACATATCATCCCGTCTATATGACACTGTGTGAGGGGGGCGCGGTAGTGGAGTGGTCAGCGTAGCTGTCTGCCACGCAGCCGACCCGGGTTCAAGGCCCGGCGGCTTCCCTGAACAAGGAGCAAGCTGGCTCCCGAGAAACCCTTCCAACAGGGAAAGAGTTGGCGACGCTATATGACCCTGGCAGTTGGTGCGTCGATAAGCCCCAAAAATTATTATATTATGACACTGTGACGTCACCACTTGGTCTCCAATGCAAGCGAGCCGGTTCAACTGCGCGGTCGCGGCGATTTCAAAATGTAGGTCTGACTTTAGAAGCCTATAAATCAAACAATTTTCGACAAATTTTCAAAATTATTTCACTATTCGACGCGCTGTTAAATTTTCTCAAATGCGACCCATTCCCGTGTTTTGGCTACGAGCGGTTCTCCGGTCATCCCGGAAAAAAATAGTTGGGAGAGTATCCGAGGCCCCTCCAGTGCGCGTGTTAACACGCAGAGTCTAAGAAAGGGGTAGAATATATCCCTACATTGTGTTTCCTCAACAAGGCATATCAAAATATCAGACCGTGAAGGTCAGTACGTTTCCCCCCGCCCACCCTCCGCTACATAAGATATCGCGGCATCGCCAACTAAGGGACGTAGGTCACCTGAGCAGCCCGAGCGTCATCTTACGTCAGCTCGTGACAGTGGGAACGGCGAGGAAATTCGATTCCCGATTGGATCCCTAGGACACCTCGGAACTCCAATGGTACGGCGACCGTTCATTTGGATGAAAAGGTATGACTTGTATTCACCATATGTGGTTTAACGTGTGTTATGCAGCAAAACAGGATTCTAAGGTATCGTTTTTTTGCTGTCCCGGCATTGCTTGAAGGTGTTATGATAAATTTCTGAATCCCGGGATCACGAGAGACTTAATCCCGTGATTGGGGCTTTTTGAAAATAGCGGGATCCCAATCCCGAGATTGACATACCTAGCAGGAACATTTCTCATGCAATAAATGGTTCGTTGTCAGCAGTCCCTCCGGGTATTTGGATAACAGTCAACACAGCCGTCAATACACAAATTTAGACGATTATAGTGCTTTGAAATTGTATAAACTAATTTCAGCACTTCTCGGCATTTCTTATAGCGTCGTTCCCTGATAGTTCACTCATATTGCTCATTCTTGGCCGGTCCATGCTTCCATTCGGTAACCCACGGCGTTGAGTTAGCACCGCAGCGGCGTGGTTGGAGCCACAACCTGAGTTATTATATGTCATCTGGAGCACGGGGCTGCAAGTGGACGCAAGATATTTTGACTTACCCTTGTAGAGCACATCCTGGGGAATCGTTAGATGGTAGTCTTATGCTGGGCCGATGCTGGCCAAGTTTTAAATCGCTCTCTTTGTATTTGTAAATCGAACAGTTTTTGAGATATGCAGTATACTTAGAGAATGGTCTATAAAATAGTTGCCAAAACTATTTTTGCATTATTTTATACCAAAACCCATTGCAAAGGGCACACACAACAGTGGTATTGCCATATTTTGACCTGTTATTGCTTTCATGGTCAATTTTAAGCATAATAAAATGTACGTAGTTTTCGCTGCAGATCTCTGGTCCGCGGGTGGCGCACCCGAGTGCTTACTTCAAGCAACTCTACAAAGATTTCCAGAGCACGGTTTGTGTTTTCCATGCCTGTTTCAAGTGCAGTGAAGGATTCTCTATCAGTATATGTGCTCAGGAAATGATTTAGAAAAAGTTACATTTTCGTAATATTGGCCACGGACGGAGGCATTTAGGGCCTATGTGCGTCTGTCTAGTTAGTAGATCACGAGTTCAAGTCTCTGTGGTGTCTTATTTTTAACGTGCAGTGGTGAGGTTGATTTCAGACTGTTTGACAAACTCACCAGTACATAGTGTTCTAACGGAGCCGAAAGTGGGGACATAATTCAATATCTCAGGAAGTATGAATCCCAGATCAATAATTTTGGTATCAATCGAAAGCTCTGTTCCCACAGATTATGTGGACAACATATGAATGTCAAGCCCTGACCACAGCGGGCATGACTGGCAGGTATTTGACCCTAGGTCAGCCGCAAAAAACTATATGTATATATAATAATAAGGGGGCTTTGCATGGATGCTCTAGTTAACTTTAGACACGTAAAGTGTATACGCGCGATATTATTGACATTCAAGACGTTATTTAACCCTCGCTTAACACACGCAGTGGAGGGGGCCCTAAAGTGCCCCCACCTATTTTTCCAAAGCAGCCAGAGAACTGTTCGCCGCCGGAAAACGCTACTCTGCCACATTTGAGAGAATTTATGAGGCCGTCGATTAATTAAGACATTTTGGAAATCGGTCAACAATTTTTTTACTTATAGGCCTTCACAGTCAGACCTATATTTTGAGACCGTCACTCTTGGGGGTCGCACCAGTTTGTCTGAACTGGTGCGACATATATATATATATATATATATATATATATATATATATATATATATATATATATATATTAACTGTTGACCGAGTGATGATGTCATAACGTCATATAATTAGTTTATATGTCGATATTAACCCACAAGGTCAAGGTCAAGGTCAAAGGTCTCATGTCAAAGTCATCGACCGCAGTATTCTGGTCGGGCATTACTCAGTGGCATTACTCAGTATGACGTATGCTATGCTATGGCTATAGTTAGGGCTACTCTGGGCCAAGGTCACAGGTCAAGGTCAAAGTTTTTCAAGGTCAAACCCTAGTCCCACCCAAAGGCTGCTATATTTCCGGTTATATTGTATATAACCACCCCCTTCCCTTGGGTGCGCTACAGCATGCAACCATGAAGACGAAATTCATCACATTCAACGGTGATATGTTTGTTCATACACCAGCATAATGTTATCAGATTCCTACTGAATAAAAACAAAACCTTGGCTTGGTCCATGATCGAACTGTATTTTGACGGAATTGGCGTTGCGTCGAACGCACAGAACTATTTTTCCAACGAGCCTGCCTCACGTTTTATGTCACCCTGTGTGTACTTACTTACTTGGTAAATATCAGTGAGCTACTCGTTCGCCTTTTCAATGAAATTCTAAATTCTGTATCAACTGTAAGCAGGATTACCCGCATTTCTACACTTATTCTCACCTCCATGTTTACAGCATCCAGTTCGAAACTCAAGTGACGATAAAAGAACATGCAACAAGTGCGTGTGCGTGCTGTGAGACTCTATTCCCTGATGTTATTTGAAGTGAACTTCGCAAACGAGGAAGGGTTAATTTATGTATCTCGGTTCTCACCCCATCTTGTGGTCTTACAAATGCCTGTGCAAATACTAGCTGCGATTCTACGAATGGTTACTGGGTATGCTAGTGCACAGAGACATTAATTGAAAGCTTGGTTTTCCCATACTGTAACCATTGCACTTTTTCACAATTATTGAGTGAAGACGTCAACGACAGTAGGTTAAAAAGTCCAGTCGACAAACAATGTCAACAAAAAGTGCTCATTTAACTCATTGTAACCAATGCACTGAACTTTCGCCTTGCCCCGGCCCACCTCCCTTCAAGCCTCCAGGCATACCTCGCCGACGGCCGCCGCCCCTGACCGACAGCGCGCGCGACATGCCCCTGTATAATATGTCGCCATCACCACTGCCGCAGCGTGACGCAGCTGAAACTTGCGGGGCAGGTAGACGAAACATCCTGCCATAGTTTCCAAGTGGTCCCAGGGTGGGGCAGGCGACGCAATTTTTTGTATGCTTATCGATAATTGACATAGTCTCAAAATGTATGTGAAATGTATATAGTACATATTTTGCTCTCCAAATTTAATTGCAGCGATCACTGGAAAAAAACTGTGTGCAAAATTGCATTCTTCTTGCCTTAAGCTTTCTAATGAACCCTGGTTTGTCTCATCTTGTACGTTCTCTTAGCCCACAAATAAGCGTCGAAAATGAGCATTGCTCTTGGCCTTTATCGTGTTATGTGGCGAGAGATTCAAAGACAGCAGTTTGATGCCTTGTCACGTCGACATCAAAGGCCTTAAATTTTTTTGTTTTCCATTTTCTGACACTCTGGTCATTTTCATTTTGCTACTAGTTGCAAACATCAAAATTAGTTTTAAAAATAGTCAGAAACTCGAATAATGTCCCCATTATGGCATCCCTTAGAACACTGTGCAGTAGGTTGAATCCAGAAAAGGACTTCGCCGCTGGGGGCGCCATGGATTAGTTGGCAAAGCGCCTGTCTAGGAAACAGAAGCTCCCGAGTTCGGGTCTCGGTGGTTCGTTGTTTTCAACGTGGGCATGTTGGGGTTGATTTCACACTGCTCCAAAAAGTCACCAAGGCTGAAACCAGAATAAGAATATTATACGCCAGGCGCCATTATGGACCGACGAGACTTCGGCGCGCTGATGGGCTGAACTAGAGCCGCGTTGAATGGCGAAGTCCGGATCCTGCCCCTGCCTTGAATTATATGCCTCTCCTCACAGCTACTGCAATATTCTACGTACATTTACTCAAAATGTTTCAGCCGCTTGGTCCCAAATGTTAGTGTCTTGGACAACCCTTGCATTGCACCATCTCTATAAAGTATCGCTTCAAACACAAATAACACAATCACACAATCCGCGTCGAAGGAAGAAATGGGGCCGCGCTGGGATACACAACTTTCTTATTTCTTATTAGGTAGGTACAGTAGCCGATCCAGGGCCAGGGCCCAGAGGGAGGGGGCTAAGGGATTCGAGCCTACCCCACCATCACCTCCCAACAGCCTCCGGCTATGCATTAACTAAAGGCACAGTGACATTTTGGGGGCTTGAGCCAGTGGCGGATAAAGAGGGGCCAAGAGGCTTAACCCCCTTCCCCATGTCCAAGTGCCTATAATTAATATATAGACGGAGGCTGATCCGAAGCAATGGCGGGGAGGCTCGAACCCCCCACCCCCACCCCCTCAATGAAGCCCTGCATCTGCCACTGGCTTGTCGGGTACATATAGCCTTTGTAGCTGCAGTGCCCTAAAACTCCAGTAATCAACACCTGCCACTGGCTTGAGCCCCCCAGTTCCCCCTTGTACCCGCCCCTGGGTAGGTATATCAATTTTAGCCCAGAGAAAGGTCAAATCTAATTATGGTGCAAGCTTCTTACGGAAGTGTGGATTCCTCTTAGTTTCGATGGTGCTATCGTGCTATAGTGAATCGTGCTATCTCGGTAGGTATGAAGAACGATTGAGAGTCGCCGTGGCGGATTCAGGGCGGGGGGGTGGAAAAGAGGCATTTGCCCCTCCCAAACAGAAAGGCTCGGGGCAAAACTATGTTTGTACCCCGCCCCCCAAAGTTGTCGACCTCCTTTTTACCCCCGACTCATTTTTAGTTTAAAAGCAAGGTTTTGGTGTTTCAAATCTCAACTTAATATATGTTATGATGATATGTGTTGTATGATGAATATAAAAACACAGGGGCGGACGCGGAAGCGCCGTTTGGGGGACAACTCGGGAAAATTGTAAAAACATGGTGTTCATGGAAGAAAATCGGCCAAAATTTTGCAATTTTGGCCGACTTTCTCAAACGATACAGCGTCCAAACAACCTCGATGAGCTAAGTGGGTAATGTCAGCTAGAGGAAAATGAAGGTCACCATGTTGCTTTTATTGCCCATTTTATCCAAGTTAGTAAAAAAACAAGCAAATTGTATAAGTGAGGTTCTTGCCCACTTTGATGTCCATGGAGCATATTCAAACAAATCAATGACAAAATCAGCTCTCCGAAATGAGAAATTACAACGTTGGCCAGCTAACTGCATCGTAAATGTAGATTATCATCGCTTTTATCTCGGCATGCCACATTGCCACCCGATTGTAACACGCCCATCCCCCTGGGGGGATGAACGCTGGTCGGCCGGGTTTAAATAAATTTCATGATAAGCTGCAAAAAAATGGGAAAATAATTATACAAAGCTGGCTCTGCTCCGCGAGCAAATGGTAAGTTCATTAACTGCATTTGTGATCTGTTAGTGAAAGACTACAGTGGCGTAGGTACCTTTCACCCACCATCCGAGCCTTCATTGAGCATTCAAATATTCGCACCATGTTTTCCCTCATTTATGACCCAAACGTTTAACATGGGTTTTACACTGCCTGAAGAACTCAACAGAACCCTTAAACCAGAACTGGACCATATCCCCCGTGGCGCCATGGCTTAGTTGGCAAAGCGCCTGTCTAGTAAACAGGAGATCCCGAGTTCGAGTCTCGGTGGTGCCTCGTTTTCATCGTGGGGTTGATTTCACACTGCTCGAAAAATTCACCAAGGCTGGAACTACACTTCCCGAAAAATTCACCAAGGCTGGAACCAGAATTGGAATGTCCTACGTCGGGCGCCATGGCTTAGTTGGCAAGGCGTCTGTCTAGTAAACAGGAGATCCCGAGTTCGGGTCTTGGTGGCGGCTCGTTTTCATCGTGGGGTTTAATTCACGCTGGCGAAATAGACGGGTGTTTTCCCCACCAAACCATTGCATTGTCTTCTTAACACGCGCACTGGTGGGGGTGGGTCTTACAGTCCTCCTCCTCTTTTTTCCGAGGCGGCCGGAGAACCTTTGTAGCCAAAAAAACTATACTCGGTCACCTTTAACAGAATTAAATCACGCGGGGGTTGGTGCAAAAATTTTGAAACTTGACAAATGTTTTTTTATTTACAGGCTTTCAATGTCAGGCCTATATTTTGAGATGGCCACAATCGTGCGGTCGGACCAGTTCGCTTGCATTAATGCAAGCGAACTGGTCCGACCGCGTTGATTAGAGACCGAGTTGTGACGTCATAACGCCATGTAAGTGGATGATACGTCAGGCTAACCTCACATGAAGACCAAGGTCAGAGGTCAGGGTCGTGTCAGCACTTTCAAGGTCATTGACCCCAGTGCTTCCAGTCAAATGGCGCTACCCTATCTGATGTCTATTATGTATAGATATAGATATAGGTATATTATGCATTATATATTATATATTATGGATGGTGTATATTATGGATAATTTTCCAGACCCTTTGACTCCTTCTAAATCTTAAGTCTGGCGCAAATAATCTCCTTTTGTACCAAACCTCAACATGTTTGGTTACATAGCTCTCAGCTTGAAACTCCGTTGGTGATACTGGAGCACTTTTCCCACCTATTTTGCTTCGGACATACAAATCGTAACTGCAAACGATTTCGCCAGGAATGATATTGAACACTCGCTTTCGAGAGGGGTCTCACAATAACGCGCACATGGAGGGGGCTGGTAGACCCCCTGAGATCTCGGAAACTGGGTGGCGTAGAAAACACCGGTTTGTGAGTTTGCGGGGAAAATGGTAATCTACATCATAGCCAATTTGCATTGACCTAGTTCAATATTTATTTACAAGGTCGAACGAGGATCTGGGCCGTGTTTGGGACCTAGTGGGAAAAGCCGCAATTATGTGGGAAAACGTCGGGAATATGCTAAAGGAGGATCTGTGGCATAAAGAGAATGTCACAAACAATTTTTCGTTAAATTGCAGGCTCAAGGTCATTCAAGGTATTTGACCTATTACGTCACCATATGGTATATACCTTAAAATTTACAATATAGCTAGCACTATAGCAACTGTTGGGCGGCATATGAGGATTGACCCTTACTGGTGACCATTAACCTTGCCATTTGACCTTGACATTGAGTTACCATAACTATAACGTCATAGCACAATATACGTCAGAAAACGCCATTTAACCGAAAGCCCTGGGACCAATGACCTCGAAAATGCTGATATGACCTTGAAATGAACTCTGACCTTGACCTTGACCTCTGACCTTGTGAAGTTTGCCTGACGTATCATCCACTTATATGGCGTTATGACGTTACAACTCGGTCCCTAACCAACGCGGTCGGACCAGTTCACTTGCATTAACCCTTGCCCCGGTGGCGGGTACGAGCCACCTGCCCTGGTGGGGGCAAAAAGACCCCACGATCTCAAAAACTAAGAGAGCTAAAAAAGCCAAAACGGCAATCGAAAGCCTTCGAAAATGATATCGAAAATACTTCAGTCATTTTTCTTGTCAGGTCAATATCAAGGTCACCAGAGGTCAAAATAGGTCAAAATCGCTAATATGAGGTGTACTAAGAAAACCTCATATATCTCAGAAACTATGATAGCTAGAAACATTTTTCTAACACCATTCGAAAGCTCTTGAGATGTGCTTTCATTACAGTGGCATTCATTTTCGTGTCAGGTCAAAGCCTAGGAGCTACAGGTCACTAAATATTGGGCATATTCTGGGAATGTCCATAGCCACCCATGCATAAGGGCGTTTACTTTTCGCTAATAGCTTCCAAACCAAACAAGATATAGCCATAGTTTATGCACCATTGCAATCCTCTCGTCAATACGAATCGAATGATATATGATATTGCTATGCCAGGTCAAATTTAAGAATTTGACCTGACCCAGGTCAACAATCTGACCCAACTTGACCTGGTATAGTCATGATGTATATCATTTGACTTCCAGTGACTATACAAACACTTTCGTGACAAAATAAAAGCTCTATCTAAGTTTATTCAAAATTTATAGAGAAAAACACCAAAAATGCTTATTTGACCTAGGGTGACCTTTAAAAGGTCACAAGTCAAAAATTTTGGTACCAGCTTCAGAAATGGGCTAAGAGCAAGTCGCAACCGATGTTTGAAGTTGATTCCATCCATACTTACTGAGAAAAGCTCATTTCGTGATTTTCCCCATGCATTGTCAATGGGGAGGTCATGCTCTGCACATGACCTTAGGTCACCAATATCAAAAATCCCGGAACAAATGTTGTAGCTCCTGGTGGGCCCAAGATGTGGTATGAGTTTCAACTTGATTGATTAACCCTTCTTTTAGTTATGCGGTCCTAAGTATTTTTGAGGTGAGGTCACTTCACCTGACCTGGTGACCTGACCTGATATGACCTTGAGCCAAAATTTCAGGAAAGATGTAAAAATGATGAAGGAACAGCTAGACGAAGTTTGGCAGCCTGCGCGCCGCCGTTTTTGGTCACTTCGAAAAACCCGAGGGGGTCTAAAAGACCCCCACCCGGGCGAAGGTTAATTAATTAAGGTCCGACCGCGCGATTGTGGCAATCTCAAAATGTAGGTCTGACTTTGAAAGCCTATAAGTAAAAAAAATTGACCGGTTTTAAGAATTATTGTACTAATCAACACACCATTTAATTCTTTAAAGGTGGTCGAGTATGTTTTTTGGCTACAACAGTTCGCCAGCCGCCTCGGAAAAATAGAGGGGCCTGAGACCCACCCCAGCCAGTGCGCGTGTTAAGAAGAAAGCAATGCTGGCGGGGAAACACCCGGCTATTTCGCCAGTGTGAAATCAACCCCACCACCCCATGTTGAAAACGAGGCACCACCGAGACTCGAACTCGGGATCTCCTGTTTACTAGACAGGCGCTTTGCCAACTAAGCCATGGCGCCACGGCAGTCACAAACCAGTTCCGGTTTAACTGTTCTGGTGAGTTCTTCAGGCAGTGTGAAACTCTTGCATGCCGGTTGGGTCATAAACGACGGACAAACATGCTGCAAATGTTTCTCCTTACTGAAGGATCGGATGGTGGGTGAATGGTTCCTATGCCACTGCAATCTTTCAGTAACAGATCATAAATGCAGTTATTGAACTTATGAAATTTATTTAAACCCGACCAAAGTGACAGCGGAACGTTTGTGTCCAAGGGGGGCACCTTCAATTGGAACCATCTCATAAGCGGGAGATGTTCAATGGAGTCGTTTAAAGGGACAATGTCGCAAAAAATTTTATTGGCTAGATCAAAAGGTTACAAACAGTTATTCCAGAAGCAGTGGCGGATCCAGGGGGGCAAAAAGGCAATTGCCCCCCCCAAACGGAAAAGCTCGGGGCAAAACTATGTTTTTGCCCCCCCAAAGCGATCGACCTCCTTTTTCCCCCGACTCCTTTTTAGCTTGTAAGCAAAATTTTGGTGCTTCAACTCTCAACTTCAAACAGAATTAGAGAAGTTCAGTGGAAGTATTGGGGCTTGGATAGAAAAAATGTATCTTGAGCCCATATTTTTCACCCCGTGACGTTTTTTTTTTGCTTTTCGTCTCCAGTTCCCAAAATCCTACCGAAAAGGCATATTGTAGCGCAATTTGTCACTGCGCGACGTTTTTTTTTTTTTCGACTTTGGTTTGCCCCTCCCAAACCAACCGGCTAGATCCGCCACTGTCCAGAAGTCATATTCTCATTTTTGCAAATTCAGGCTCAAAATACCTCAAAATCGGCCTCAAAGTCAACATTTATAGACGACTTTACCGAGTCCTTATGGTATCGATAAAATGACGTAGTCCCGGCTCTGGCTTTTAATTTGTATATGAAAGAATGTCAAACATTTCTTTTAAAGCAGTTAAGTAGCTAAAACCTATAATATCAAAAATTATTCTATAAAATAGTTTTCCAAAACGCTTCTGAAAGAGAAATATAGGACTTTAAAGAAATACCATCAACCAATCAGATGCCCAGTCCTTAAAGGATCTGGTCACGTGGGCTTATCTTTCATCAATGCAATGTCATCACGGCTATCGATGAGCTATCGATATGTACCATTTCAAAAGCCGCGGCAAACGTGGAGATATGAATACAAATTCTATAACACTAATTAGCGCTGCGGTCAGGCCCGATTAGCCTAAAGATTATAATTAATAATTGTTCGTTATTGCATGATTGCATTGCAGCGAACATGATACAATAAAAATATACGGATAGCGCGATCCAGAAGAGCCTCTTTTGAGGCATGAAGAAAGTTTTTGGTGGTTTTTCGGACGAGGAGATTATCGCCGCTCCGGTCTCGTGGATCAGCATATCGTCGGTTATCTGTACGTAAAATATTTTGAGCCTTTGATGTGGTCAATTGAGATTTTCTTAGAGGTAAAAAATTTATGCGCGAAAAGTTAATGAAACAATTTGATTTTTTCTATCCATCGTTGCTGGCCACCAATGCTTATTAAGGTTTTGTGTAGTGAGGGTAGTGATTTAGTCAAGCACTAATCATATCAAATATGGGCCACGCATTTTGTTCCTGTTCTGCATTAATTAGGTTCATGAAGTTGCCAGAAAGCAAATTGTATGCTCAATTGATAACTATTCATTTTCGCCCACTATTATAGCTGTGGTCTCGTTCCGTCTGTCAACACCAATCAGCGAGCAGCATTGAGTCCCAGTCTGCAAAGTATGGCAGCAGGCCAGACGAGTCGCTCCAGCCACCTAAAATCGTTGCACCACTAGACACCAAAAATTCACAACATTCTGCTATATTCCAAAGAGAAAAATGCACCCTTTCCTACCCACACAATGCAATGCTACCTCTTGTATTAGCTAGTTAAATACTTGTTATAGGGTCGCCTCCTGTGTCTTTATAACCATTCCGCCATTATTTGTTTGGCTTCAGTGTCACCTTCCTCGCACCAGTCTGGGAAATTTGCATCAGGTTGATGAAATGCACACCACTCGCTCTTGTCTAGGGCACTCACCCTGACGAGATCTCGTCACAAATGCCATACTTTGCACACTGGATTGAGTCTATGTCACATGACTATAGCCTCTCCCTGAGAACCAAACTTAGAACCAATCTTAGATTTACAGGCTGGCAACCTGCTATGGTGTTGCTGGAAAAACAGTAACAGCACAACAGTGGTAGCATACTATTTTGTGATCGGTGGATAAGTATTCTGGTTCATTTTTGTCTGATTAGACATAACACATGCTAGAGGAAGTTGTATTTATTTTCTAGAGGAGAGGCTCGAGGGCTTGCGGACAAGACTGTGCTGGCAGACGGAACAAGGCTTATGAGCAATGTCAATGCCAAAAAGTCCTCATTTTATTGTTGCACAGGTCAACTTGTGAACCAAAATGGATGAAAATGATTGGTGATGGCAATTCTCCAATGATTATTTAAGCATACAGTTTTTTAATTGCCCATATTCCCTCTCTTTTTAGTTTAACTTTATATTTACAATATCTGTGCACTCCAGTAAAAGTCTATATCAAGCTTGTAATTGGAATTACAAGTTTCTACAGGTTCTACAGGTCTGTTAAAAATACTAGCTCTGCACAATGTGTGCATGCTAGTGCATTTGCTGCTTAGTTTACCTTGTTTACAGTATGAAATTTTTTTTGATTAATTTTATAGATTGAAACAGATTTTCCATTTATTTTGGTACCATACATTACATAGTAGTCAGTGTACTCCTATCCACTTCTCGGATCAAGTTACCCATATTTCAAGTGCTACTGTTTGTTTCCAGACGTGAAAGTGGCTGTAGCATGAATTCATCCATCTGCCCTCTGAAAATGCCCATCTGCATGTTTTTTATAGTTGATATTAAAAATGAACTGAAGGAAAACTAGGATAAGATGTATTATGATTTGAAACACTAGGAATGTACCCAATACAACAATATAATTGTGAACAGAGTATGGATAGACATGTAGGAATGGCAGAAGGGCAGTCTTAAGTGATAATTTTGTGCGTTTTCCTGGAAGAATATATGAAAGATTAGGCTGGCATGACTTCAAAGATAATTTTTTTGACTAGAAAACCTGTCTTTTGTAGCTGCTGTGTATCATCAAGCTATCGTCCCAATGGACCAGCTTGTGTATGACCATTTTGTTTGTTAGTTTGAAGGGATGAACCCAATCAGACCGATTCTCCCATAGACCTGAAATTTTGAATATTTGTTTCCTATTGTGGCCCGGTTTAGAAATAATGTATTATAATTTATAAAAAACATGATTTTGCATGGTTCCACCCGACCGCTCCACAAACCACAAACCCCAGTATCCGCCAGGTGGCGATACTGGGGCGGCGCGGCCGTCGGGTGCTCTCCGGGGACGGCTTCAGTTCCTTGGGAATCAACCACCAGCCCATGAATTTTTTTTTACTTTTTATGCTTTTCCCACTTTTTCTGAGCGTTCACCGCGTATTGCTCTGGCTCCGTCCCCACACCTAACTGATGTCTTACCCGCTCATGCGAGCCTTCCCCGCCTCGTGGATCTGTCTGCCGGGGGTCTTTGGAGGCGCTATTTTTCTTGTGTCATCCTACTGTTTTTTTAAACCGTGTCTGTTCTTTAACCATGCTTATGTATGTGTCAATTGCTTGTTTTCTTTTAGTGTGAATATACATGTATGGAAGTAAACCAATGATCTAGACTATAGATCGTCTTTGGGGATGTCTTTCTTCTTGAATATATCTATTTTGCATATGTTTAAAACAAGATTCAGTGATATCTTGTTTGCTTTCATTGTGGGCTTGTGATGTTTTATTTGTACCATCTATTTTGTCCCATTTTTTCCTGCTGTGAAAATATCTGCTGATTTAAGAAGAGCCTACCCAAGCAAGCTGAACGCAAAACAGAAATAATCAGGTGCTGCCCCTCGGCAGTGATTATCGCCAATTAAGCCTGCTGCTGGAAGACAAACTTCAGAGGACAAGCAATGGAATCCTAGAGTTGGCAGAGTACCACAGCCAGCAGTTTTCTGCATTGAACACGAACATGCCTGAGTGCCCCTCGGTCGTCTGCCTGTGTGCCAGCAGTATCCGTTCATGTGTGTGCGTAAGTGGTGTTTATCTCCGTATATTAAGGCAAATCCTCTGAGGACGTCAGTAAAACATGCCATTAAAAGTACTTTTTAGCCTCAAGGTAAGAAAACTAGTAATGCAAAGGGCCTTTATAGTAAAAAATCAAGTGGTCAGATTTTGTTGGTGGTCGTACGTGCGAAAGTCGGCGAAAATAATAAGTGACACCTCTGTGCTCAGACTATTGCGGTGAACATTTTATCAAACCGTGTAGCACTTATTGTGGACAAATGCAAAATCTGTTATGCTTTTGATGTACACTCAGTATTTGGTTCGCTCCCAGCCTTCTTAGAGTGCATTTCAAGGCCTGGAAGCTAGAAGCTGCATACCCACTGGTGGGTTTAGGGAAAATTTACTTTCCTCCCAAACTCTGCGATTTTCACCGACCTTTAAAAAATGTGTATTCACGATTTTGGACCCTGTCCTCCCCCCACAAAAAGCATTGGCCTGGATCCGTCACTGACGTACTGAGTTATATCATCTATTCCACGTTGCACTCGGAAGATTGCTCATTTGGGACTCGCAGACCTGATTGTTGCACGCGTTTCTCACCTGCCGAGGGTTATCACTCGCTTGTCATTTCCTGGTAGGTTATATTTTCTCATGTTTTTGTGAAATTGAATATAAGCCTCATTGATCAACTAAAATCTGTTGGTTTTTAAAAGTATGTGAATTTTGCATTGCGTAGCCGAGGAGCATGATTATAAATTGGAAAGATGTTCATTGGCTTTGCCTCTCGAATTCTTGATGCAAAATGGAGCCTGTGATCACACTGTGATCACATATTCGGGCACAGCCCCTCGTCAGAATCCTCATAATACAATAAGCGAAAACTTGTGGTCATAGCGTGACCAAGGCTTGAAATTTAGATCTGGTATGGAACTCGAATGCTGGAATAATGTAGTTCAGTACTGGAATATCCAAATATTGGAACTCGATTTGAGGTTATCGTAGCATTCTGACTAAACATTTATGTGTTCACCTATATGTTCACCTGGGTGTCGGTGTCGGCGACCGCGGACCGGGGGGCATGATGGCGCCCAGCTGCTGGATGGTCTGTCGTTGCCCGTTTTCGCTGGTGATGTAACTTCGATTCCGTTTTTATTGTTTTTTACTTTTAACCCCCAGTGTGATGAGTGTGTAATAAACGTGTGATGTCTTCATTATATTATGAGAATTGTGGTGAAGGGATGTACCTGAATATTTATCAGTGTATTAGCCCCATTTTGCAACCATAATTCGAGGAGGCTTATCATGAAACATCTTATCAACGTAGATAATCTAATAAACAATCTAATAAAAATAACGGTTAATATACTATTTTATATAATGATATGATGTTATATGAAGTGCTTCTGCGATTGTTTGTTCTATTATGAGAAAGGACCGTTTCCGAACTCCGAAGTATTAAAAATAAAACTTATCATTTTCATAAACAAATGTCATTCATGAGGCTAGCAGCTTGCTTGTCTTAAAGCCGCGATGCGTTTTCTTAGGTTTAGACTCTGTCACTACCAATGCATAGATTAATTATAGAATCCTTTTTATTTAATACGATCTGTTCCAGGCTATAATTTTGAGGTATATTTTCTTGATGTGCCTTGATTAGAAACTAACTCAACTTTAAGTAAAAAACAATGTATTCTTAAATCTTGTATATCTTTATACGAAAAAATTTAGAAAGAGCTACCACCACGGACAGGGAAGTGAGGTGGCCAGTCCATCTCCAACCTGCAATACACAACAAACGCTCCCCCTGAAACAAAAAGTGATCAGGTTTCGGTTCGTGGTGCGTTCCACCCTTGGTGGCTGCACATATTTTTGTTAGTTCATCCAAGGATCGTGGTGGCTGCTCTCTGGTTCCCCAGTTCTGACGCATATCAAGTGTTATTCTTCCGTATCACATTCATCTATTCGCCGGTTCTCTACACTACGTGTTTTTATATTCTCCGGGGACCAAAGGATTACAAATATATCACAAATTTAGATGTCGACGGATACATTTAATCTTATTCATTGATTGAGTTTTCCGGCCATATGGGGGGGCGCCCCTGCAGGCGCTCCAACCGCCGCAGGAACATCGCCAGCCGTCGCGGGTCCGCCAGCGCCTCCCGGATGGGCGGGCCGTCCCGTCCAAATATGTCCCAGCGCAGGTCAGTGCACGCAGGGCACCGGGTCAGAAGGTGGTGGAAGGTCTCGTCCTCTCCATCGTCGCATTCCTGGAACGTGGCCTCCGGGTCCAGGCCCACCCTCTGTCGGTAGCTGCACAGGAGAAGGGAGTGGCCAGTGCGCAGGCGCCCCACCTCCACACTCTCCTGCCGTGAAAGGCCCAGGCGGTCTTTCAGGGTGGTCCGCCCTGGGGAGACCGCCGCATTTAATCTTGAACACGTTTTATCTCGTACGGATTAACGTTTTATCTCGTTGTTTTACCAGATTAACACGCGCATTGACGGGGCTCTGAGCCACCTTCGCTTTGACAGGGGCGGGTACCCCCTAAAATCTCGAGAGCTACTTCATCCCATAGGAGGATCCAGGAGGACAAAGGTGGCACGTGCCCCCACCCCTCTGATCGACTCTCGCTGAAGCCTAAAATTTCGCGTCCCATCCTCCCTCCCCAGGATGCGAAATTAGGCGCAGACGGATAGGATTTTGCGTCCATCCAGGGGCGTAGCCAAGGGGGGGCGGCAGGGACAGCCGCCCCTCCCTGAGGGCCCGAAGGGCCCCCCTGAGTACACGAGCCGCGCTTCGCGTGGCTCGCCCACACTATGATGTGACCAAATTTGGCATTTTATACCAGACAGGGCCCTCTTAAGCCCTCTTCGGCACTCTATTCTGTAACAAGGAGGGCCCTTTTTACCCATCAGGGCCCTTTTGGCGCTGTCGCAGGGGCCCTTTTCGGGGCGCCGCCCCCCACCCCCTGAGCGAAATCCTGGCTACGCCCCTGTGTCCATCTGATAGGTTTTGCCGGTCAAAGGTGGCCCCCCTGGTTCGGATGGTGCCCTTCCCGGAAGTTATCCCCCCCTGATGGGCAATCACGGATTCGACTATTCGTTCGCGCCACGTTCGCGCCACGTTCTTGTGGATTGTCGAGATTTTGAGGTTGAGAGACAGCGATACTTTCACAGGTCGCCTTCACTGGATTCGCTGCTTGGAGAGCATCCAACCGTGGACTTCACGGCTATTGCCGCTTTTTAAAGTGTCTCATTTAATGTCATTTACTCACCATCCTAGGACGTAATCACCTGTCTTTTCACTTTGACTTGTTGAAGCACGTGCGGTGTATTTACATTTTACCCTTGACACACCTTAAGCCCCTGAGATGTTGAAACTCTTTTATACATATCTTGTCTAGCGTTATGGGCGCCAATGACCCTTGTTGTCGGCGCGCCCTAAAACACCAAATGATGATGACGGATTCGACTATGCTTCATCCATTAGTACGCATAAGCAAATAAGGAGAAAATTAGAAAAATTGTTTTTACAGTAAAAACTTACACGACCTAGATTCGAACCCGTACTACCCGTGTGTGAGTCGGGAATGGAGGCCACTATACCATCCCCGCTGTACGACATCTGTCTGATTTTAAAACTTTCCTGATTAGTTTTCTCAAGCCGAATGTTTTGGACAAACTAAGGTAATATTCTTATTTTTAAGGGTAAATGAAAATAAATTGAATACGAATAAAGCATGAGAATATTTTCTACCCTAAACAAATCATTTCTAGAACTTAAAACTTTGATTGATAGAATAGAGGTGAAGAGCAGGCTACAGCCTATTATTGATATAGTTAACAATTTTGAATAATTGTTGGGTGACCTCCAAAAATTTAGCTGAAGATAAAGAAATGATTAACGGTACCAGAATCACGATTTTTCAAATATTAAGAAACCACAATAATTTTTTTGCGACAATGTCCCTTTAAAGGGAGCTACGCAAAAAAATTATTGGATAGATCAAAATTTCACAAAAAGTTGTTGCAGAAGTCCTATTCTCATTTTTGCGAATTCGGCCTGCAAATGCCTTAAAATTGTTCTCAAAGTCAACATTTCTAGACGACTTTACCGGCACACCTCTTATCGATGTAAATGATGTATCCCCGGCTAAGGCTGTCAAATTCTCTAAAAAAATCGGTCCCATTTTTCCTAAGCAGTGACTTGAAAGTTTAAAACAATTAAATAAAAATTTATTAAAAAATTACAGCCAAAAATAATATTAAAACAAAAATATAGGACTTTTCAAGAAATCACAATTGACCAATCAGAACGTACAGCCACCTCATAGGAGGTCACGTGTACCTTTCCTACGCAAAAGTTTCGTCATCCTGGGGCTGAAGCAGAAAAAGACTGAAGACCCGAGGTACGAAACGGCTGAAGACTTGAGTAAATATGTTTTTTTCGTTTCTAGGGCAAATTAATTCATTTTGTATTTTTTAAAGGCTTTGTAAAATTAATTTAAATACAAATACAGGAGAATAGACATTTTTATTACAAAAATAGTACTTTTCAGCTTTAAATAGTTTTCAAAAAGTAAGTGATGGGTGAAGGTTTCAGCATTTTATTGGAACTGTTAACCTATTTCGATAATAAGTGAGTGGCCTTCCAAAATTTTGCCGAATATACAAAAATAATTGACAGTTTCGTAATCAGGATTTTTCAAATAGCAAGAAATCACAATATAATTTTTCGCGTGTCTCCCTTTAACGGTAAATTTTACAGAAATCATGACTTCTTTATCGTACGGTAGAAGTCACGATATTTTCACAATATCACCTACTTAGACTTTGAAAAAAATGGGTACACATTTACCATCCAGAGATAAATACTTACTCGCCGATTATTAGTGATAGGCAGTGTCTTACAAAAAGGTGTTAGCTAAATGCAGATTTCCAGCTTCTTAGCTTCGTTTGAACCATCTTCGGGGACAAATTTCGGATCGGCGAATAAGGGACAGTCCAAAAGTGCATTTATCTTTGTATTTTTGGGCCCCTTAGAGTAACAACTGGACACGCATACCCAGACATGCGCCTATTAATTAATCAAACCATAAACCGTTTAAAATAATTATGAAAAACTAATGAAACTGATAACTTATGTTGAAATTCTGATAATTCACGCGTTAAAACAGAAATTGCCACGAAACATTTTTGATTCTCTGCTCACACGGCCTTGCTTATTACCTATACATGCCTAAGGCTATCTCACTGATCGCCTTTTACCAGGTACAAAGCGCACCAATTTCCATATGGCTTATATGTGTTCTGGTCCCGGAGGCTTACGACCCAGCCTGAAATGACTGCGGAAGGAAATCACAGCTCGGAGCCGAGCCATCACGCCCAGAGTTAAAAAGCAAAATATCATTGCATTCGCGAGTTTTTCAACCAGATTATCGGAATCCGGTTTATAATCACGATCATCGCTTTATGGCTCTTCAGAAGCAGCGTGTCATAGAACGATTTGATAGAATCAAGGAACTCGTTTTTATTTATTTTCCAAACCATAAAACAGTGACATTATAAAATTTTACACAGTTTTCCGGTGTGTTTTAAAACATCTCTTTGGGGAGGGGGTGGTTCAGGCATCTTTATTGAATCCTGTGGCGCTGCAAGGGAGCCCTGCTAAAGACGAACTTAGCCTAATCAAAATTTTTCCGATTAACGAGGGAACTTTGACGGCTAATTTTTTAGTATTAAACATTATTTCTAGAAGATATCTACCACCACCTCAGAGGCCTAGCGTATTGGCTCTCAGTGCTGAGAGCAAACGATTCAAGCCATGGTAATGCACATGGTAATCTAGCACCTATATAACTGTTAAAGGGAATGTGGCACCTTCACAACGTGATTTTAACTGAGATAGCCAAGTTGTAAAGCAGGTCGGAAAACCCGGTACTCCATATTTCATTTGACTTGGAACTCGATATTTCCGTAGAAAAAAGGCTAAAACCTACCTGACACCAGCCCCCCTCAGCCCCCGTCGCCGGCGGCCGCTGTTGTGAGCTACTGGTGTGACGAAATATGCTGACGTCACGATGAGCATCAGCCAATCGAAGCCCTTGAAGCGTTTCAAGTATGGTAGTGGTTGCCAGATCGTGACATCATCCACAGTCTGATATTTATTTCTTTTTCTAGAGGAGGATTTTTAAAAAACCAAATATTGAGCTTATTGTACATTTTTCAGAGAAATCATGAGTGGTTTCATTATTTTTGACTACAAGTACGCCATATTACACTAAATTGCAGGATTCGACCAAGGTGCCACATTCCCTTTAAGTAGTGACGCTAAAGAGTGAAAAACGAAGCAACATCAGAGTTTAGTAATTGCTCTTCATACCCCGCTGATGTGGCTTATGTTCCTTGCTTTTATTCGTCTTCCATAGGACTGGGCTGAGGAAAATAGTACAATGTTAAGATGAAAGTCCCGTTAAATTCAGTGTCGGGCGGTTGGAATTGCTGCCTCGGGATTATATTATTACATTAACAACTAAAAGTTGTTTGGCCGGTGCACAGTCGATGAATATAAACTTGGTGACCAAAATATAGGAATAGAATAGGCAAAAAGGGCAAAGGGCCATTTTATGTGGGCGACCAGTAAGAAGTGAAGGGACCAAGTAGTTTACTCTCTGCTGATGAAAAGAAAACTTCACTTCTAGAATCCAAAACTCATCGGATTCTGGCTGCTTGATACCTTCAAGCTTTTCCCCAGTGTGACCGAAACGGTGAATTTTCACGAACAGTAGTGGACAAGCCCACAATGACTTCCTCATTTCATTAACCATTAGCATGTGTTGGTGCTTTAGAGTGCGCCGATTACTGAGGTGATTTTGCACCCATTAAGATGATAAAGAAAAATATAATAGTGAAAAAGACGGAAATCCCATCAAGCTGCGGCTACGTCGTCATCTATAAGGCCAAAAAGGTAAAGAAAATAGCCCTCGCACCCAGAGGCAGATGAAGAGATTTTATACAAGAAACCATAATGGCTACGAGGAAGGGTAGATTTCCCACTTAGCTCATCGAGGTTGTTTGGACGCTGTTTTTCTCGATTTCTGCCATTGTATGGGATTTTATGAACCAGTAACTAAGTGATAAAAGCATATCAAAAAGTGCTTCGCTCAATTTCCTCTCAATTACACTTAAAATATGGATAAATGTTGTTTTTAATCATGTTCTCCACAGGGGAGTACACTTTCCTTTGCATTATGCTCTACGGGTATGATAGATGCTGCTAAAGTAGGTTCCAATTTTTTTTACGTCAAATGAAGCATCTATATTTCTATTTCAAATAATTTCAGCCCATTTTAAATAACTTCACGTCATAACTTATTCCTATTTCAAATACGTGTGTAGTACAGCTGGTATGCGATTTCTAAATTCAATTAAAGGGAATGTGGCACCTTGGTCGAATCCTGAAATTTAGTGAAACTAGGCGTACTTTTAGCCAAAAATAATGAAACCACTCAGGAATTCCCTGAAAAATATTCAATAAGCTCAATATTTTGTTTTTAAAAATACTCCTCTAGTAAAAGAAATAAATATCTGCCTGTGGATGATGTCATGATCTGGCAACCACTACCATACTTGAAACGCTTCAAGGGCTTCGATTGGCTGATGCTCATCGTGACGTCAGCATATGTCGTCACACCAGCAGCTCACAACAATGGCCGCCCTGCAACGGGCTGATGAGGGTAGGTGTCAGGTAGGTTTTAGCTTTTTTCTACGGAAATATCGAGTTCCAAGACAAATGATATATGTAGTACCGGGTTTTCCGACTTGCTTTAAAACTTGGCTACCTCAGTTAAAATCACGTTGTGAAGGTGCCACATTCCCTTTAAGCGTATTGCTCTCCTACCGCTCCCTGCTGCCCGCTTCCCGACGGTAGAAGGCGGTGATGAATGGCAGAAGACCAAATCACTTAAATTCCATTCTGTGATGTTCATTGGATATATATAAATAACTCCGTATTGATTAGGTTTCCCCAATTTTGAAAGAAAAAAGTAATGCTATCGTTCAGTTCAAAAAGTAAAAAAGTATTGCTCGACAAACGAAACAGTCGCTTTTCCAGCATACAGCACTGCAGTTCCACCACTGTTGTCGGCAACCAAATGAAATCTGATCTGTGAATAGGCATTGCCAGCTAAGCTTGTATCGCTGATTGCAAATTTGGGATGTTAGGGCGGGCCGAACCGGTAGCTGGAGTCGTATGGCGCACATTTCACCATATATACTACATTTTTGAGAAGTGCAAATTTGTTTATAGAAACAAAGTTTTTGTGCTGCAGCTTCTTAGCCAGTTAAAGGGAGTGTCCTACTTTTATAAAGGGTTTTTAACTGAGATAGCAATTGTGCATGCAGCAGAAATCCCTTGAAGTCAGGACTACCGTCCGATTTCAGCAGTAAAATGGAGCAAAGTGGACGACCCACGTCCACCAAACTCAACACAGTACCGAAGTCCATCACAGACCTGCATCGGCGCGGGAGATTTCGTTGCACTGCTGGAAGCAGAAGTGGATAGCCCCGGCGTCCCACCTGTGCAGCGCCAAGCAGTTCGTGCCGTCCGAACAGGCCACCTCACCGGTCTGGGAGCCTCCCTCGCACGACGCCGTGCACTGGCGCTGGAGCGGTGTCCGTGTTCCGTGCTGCGGCCTCGTAAGTACCTCCCAGCGCTGAAATGTGGTGTGGTATATTGTCCGACAATGTGACCAGCTGTGAAAAAACAACTGCTTGAACTCTGTGATGGGCATGCTCGGAAAGCCTTGCAAATGTGAGATTTAGCGGTCAAGGGATTCACACATTCCGTCTTCGGTGTGACCGCTGTAACTGTCTGCTCTTTGTTCATAGTTCGTTACATGTTTCACAACTGGCAGTATTGTGCTTGCAGAAATTTTCCCATGTCGCTGAGAAACATTGTCACAGTTGCAAGCCTCGTAAGTTCGTGTGGACGGAAAGCTGTCAGGTATCGGTCCGCGGAGCGACTGGGCCAGGCTGCTGGACAGGATGGCCGCTGCTGCCCAGAGCAGAGCTGAGAGTCGGCGTAACGTCTCACAGCTCGTCCTCCACCGGCGAGATGGCGCCACTCTCGCAGGACCGGACGCAGACCGGAGTTTTTTTTTTTGGGGGCAAACCCTTGTCTGTCTCTCCTCCTGGGGGGGGGGTGGGACGTGCAATTTGGGTACTCGACAGACCTAGTATAATCTACCTCTCCCAAGTGCATGATCGCTCTCCTGGGAGATTGAATTGCTCAACAGACCTAGTGTAAACACCTTTTTTTACAAATTTATCCGGCCTTTGGGGGGCAAAAGATAGTTTGGACTCCCTCCAGCATTTGGGGGTCATGGTCGGAACGCCCCCCCCTGTGTCCGCCAATGCACTCTCGCTCTGGATGAAGTCGCAGGACGGCCAGCGGGTCTTGACGCCGGCGCCGCAGCCGGCCGAACAGTGCCGAAGGGTGCAGGAGGTTGGAACAGGGCTGCCGTGATTAGGGGGTATGGTAGAACATCGGGAGAAGCACTGACTTGGCGTCTGCTTGTGAGGGATGTGCAAGTGGAGAAGCCCGTGTTGAGGTAGTGTGCGAGCAGGGATGGAAGCCGTCTTTTCTATATCATGAGGTCGGTTCGATATTGCGCAGTTCATTGTGGCCATCTAGATAATGTCCAGGTTAAACCGCACATTTCAGCTGTTGAGGCTGTTGAGGTTGACACCATGCACTGAACGATAGCACCATTTAGTAGTTTTCCACTCGGAATCACATCACATCACAGCGGCTGGTCGCCACCTAAACCCCTCGGATCCTCCACTTCAGCCGCTCCGCTGAGAGCCGTGGCAGGCGTACTCGCACTGGTTTATCTCCCCCAGTTCTTCGACCTCTCCGGCCGTCGGCGCTCGTGGCAGAAGGTGTCGTCGAACACAGTGCCCTCCTACTGGTGCAAGACACTGGCCCGGTCTTCGTGATTGATTCATATTTTTATTAGGCGTTCTGTGCATAGCACTTTTGCCCGCCTCTAAAGAAGTGTTTGGGAGAATTGAACATTATTAGGTGAGGGCGAGTTACGTTAATCTCTCATTGCAATGGGAAGGTTATTGCAAGTAATCGGTCGCAAGATGTCTTTTAACTTTCGAGTGAATGGCCGCGGCAACGGCAGAAAAACGGGGCTAAGGGTGTCAATTTAGAATTTTGGACTCACGGACTGCGTGAAGAAGACTGCCACCGCCAAGGCTGGAGACCTTGAAATTTAGAATCAGGTGCAAGTTACCAAGCGTCCGCTTTGCCTACGTTACTCGAGTTCCTCCATTTAGGCAAGAATTCTCGATTATTCAGAAACTGCCGCTGAGCACCTGGCCAGGGTGACGCGGGTTATTTATCCTGCAACCAGGAGGTGAGGTTACAGCGCCCCGTGCAGCCGTCGCAAAGAGGAAAAGAGAAATGTAAGAGAACGGATGATTGTTGGTGAGAGTTTTGAGCTTGGCTAGTTAGGTGAAGAGGCGCAGTGAAAGGCATCGCTACGAGTAAAACTAATTTTGAATCCTATTTTAGCCTATGTTGGTCGCAGTTCTAAGCCTGCCATAGCCTGGTTCTAGCCTGTCATAACCCGGTTCTAGCCTATCATAACCTATCGTAATCTAGTTTTAAGCTCCGATTAAAATGTTCAGGTGGACTTATATGGCCTAGCCGTTTATTATAAGATGCGGGGTTGCTCTATACACATCAACTGTCATCCCAAATCTAATTTAGTGTTAGAACTAAATGCATAGTTACAATGTTTTGTCCCATTCAATGCACACACAACACTAAAATGAACTTAAGTGCGAGTGAACCTCCTAATTACTGTACCTGGGCACACCTATGGATTCCTATCATCATATAATACACATGTGGAATCAATGCATGGTTTATGTTTACCCCACCCGAACATTCTGTACGCAATCTATTTACTTCGGAAGGGTTCGGATGGATAATATTGTAAACCCCCCATTTTGAGCTTCTGGAACCGCCTATGGCCAAAACTATATCAAAATGCACATCAAATGTCATCATAAATCTCAGTAATAGCATTCAAACATTACAACTGCCGCCCATTTGGAACTGACAGCTTTCTTGTGGGACAAACGCAACGCCGGCGACAATGCTCGTCTTCTTGATAAAACCCCCCAAATTAGCGAGCCATAACTTTGCCTCTGGCCCATATATGTTTTCAAAAATTTCAGGGAACACGTGCTATTTAGTTTTAAGAAAATTCACAAAATTTCAAGAGCCTATCTCAAACCGTTTCGGCAATACCACGGAAAAAGCTGAGGGCTGGGGAGAATCTGTCCCTGTTGGAAATAGGGTTAACTGGTTGCCCCCCCTCAGCTGGTCTTGGGCCCCCTGAGTTGAGTTTTGATCTCCTGAGAGAGAGTTTCGCAAGGGGTCCATGAGCTGATCTGGAAACCCGAGAGGCTACTGTGCAGGAGCTTACTGACTTTGCCGTGGAACCCAAGCTGGTTTGGGGCCCATTTTGCTGGCAAGGGCCCTTGGGATGGATAACATCAGAGGTTTCTTACTTGATCCTAGGGCCCCAGCTGGATAAGTTTCCCTTGAGCTGGCAAGGGACCCTGGGTTGGTATCGGGTTCATTTATTTGGTATGGGCCCCTTCAGCTTGTTTTCGGCCCATTGGTGCTTATCTGGGATCCCGTGAGTTCATAGAGGCACCCAGCTGGTCTGGTCCTCTTGATTTTTATAGGCCTCCTGGCCTGCTTTGTGGCCCCCTGAAATGAAGCTTGGCCGCCTGACTTAATGCTGGCCCCCAGAGCTTATGTATGACCCGTTTAGATGGTTGGAGCCCCCACGCTGATCTTGAGACCCTTGTGTTGGTATTGAGGCCCCACGAGCTTGTCGGAGGCCCTCATCTGATCGGGACCTTTAAATGGTACATGCCCCTCAGCGGACCTTGGGGCCCCTGAGTTGGGCTGAGCTCCCTTAGTTGGCTTTGAGCCTCCTGAGAAGGATATTCGCAAGGGGCCTCCACTGTCTGGTTTCTTGAGAGGGTATTATACAAGAGCTTACGGACTTTGTCTTGAGGCCTAAGCTGGTTTGATGCCCTTATATGGTACGTGCCCCTGAGAGGATTTACGTAGGACATTTATTACTTGGTCCTAGAGCTCCTAGCTGGATTTCTGTCCCTTTGGCTGGCATCTGGTCCGTGTAACTAGTATGGGCCCTTTAGTGGTAGTTTAGGGCCCCTTTTTCTTGTTCGGGTCCCCTTGTGTGTGTTTAGGGCCCCTTTGTGCTTATCTGGGGCCCCATGAGCTCGTCGAGGCACTCAGCTGATCTGACGCTCTTAGTTTGCATGGGCCTGCTGAGCTGCTTTGGGCCCCCTCAGCCCGTCTGGGCCTCATGAGTTAAAGCTTGGTTCCCTGAGCTAGTGTTGGCCCCCTGAGCTAGTTTTGGCCCCGTTTAAATGGTTCGGCCCCCATGTTGATCCTGATATTTCTATGTTGGCACTGAGGTCCCATTAGCTCGTCGGGAACTCTTTGTCAGTTCTGGGACCCCTCAACTGGTGTGGGATCCCTTCTGCTGATCTTGGGGCCCCTGAGTTGGTCTCGGGCCCCCTGAGGTAGCATTGGGCCTCCTAAGAGGGAGTTTTCCAAGGGATATCTGTGGACTCTCCTGGGGCCTTCTTGAGATCGTATAGCAAAGGAGCTTACTGCCTTGGTCTTGAGGCCCAAGCTGGTTTGGGGCACCCTGAGTTGGGAAGGGCTCCTTAGGTGAAATTGCGGAGGAAGCCCTGGGCTAGTCTAGGACCCCTGAAGGGATTTATGTAAGAGGATCCTGAGTTAGTCCTCGAGCCCAAAGCTGCATTGGTGTCCCTTGAAGCGACGAGGGCACGCTGAGATGGTATTGGGCCCGTTCAACTGCTGCGTAGGTACGCAATTAGCTTTTCTGGGCCTCTTGTGCTGATCTGGGCCCCCTGATCTCATCGGGGGCCCCTGGCTGGTCTGGTAACCTGGGTTGGTCTTGGCTCCTTAGTTGGTGCGGGGCCCATTTGGGTGGCCTCGGGTCCACTGAAAATTGATTTTACAGGTGGTTTCTGAACTGGTCTCGGGGCTCTGAGCTACTGGCCCCTGAGAAACCAAACTGGGCGTCTGTATCCACAGTTACGTCTCGCAAAGAAATTGTGCTCGTGAATGGTGCGTTTCTGGGAGATCCGCTCACAGTGACGGCGGAACGTTCGAATATAAGGGGGTACCATGGGCTTTTCAACCAATGTCTTTCCAGTCAACGCCATGTGGTTAGTGTTAAAATTTCCAGCTTGAGGGGAGGTCTGATTTCTGATTTAGGGGTTCGCCCCCACAGTTCCACCGCCAGTGTCAGCTCATCGTTATTCGCTATTACGGTTTCTGTATTCGGGACAGCGTGATGGGCCTCTGCGTGAACAGTGTGAGGGAACAAAAACATACGCCGTCCCCCCCACTCTCAAAGAAGTAGCCCGCGTCCTCCCCCCGTAGGGGAACCCATGGGTTTCACACTGAAAAACTGATCGGAAAGCTTCAACCAGAATTGGAGACCAGTACCACGGCGCCATTGCTTAGTTGGTAAAGTACCTTTCTAGTAAACAGGAGATCCCGAGTTCGAGTATCGGTGGTGCCTCATTTTCAAAGTGGAGGTAGTATGGTCGATTTCATATTGTCCGAAGCACTCACCACGGTTGAGTACAGAATTGGGACTGCTTTGGCAAGGCGCCATGGCTTAGTTGGAAAAGCGCCTGTCTAGTAAACAGGAGATCCCGAGTTCGAGTCTCGGTGGTGCCTCGTTTTCAACGTAGGGGCGATGGGTTCATTTCATACTGTCCAAAACACTCGCTAAGGTTGAAAACAAAATTGGAACTACTCTCTCAGGGCGCCATGGCTTAGTTGGCAAAGCGACTGTCTAGTAAACAGGAGATCCCGAGTTCGAGTCTCGGTGGTGCCTCGTTTTCAACGTAGGGGCGATGGGGTTCATTTCATACTGTCCAAAACACTCGCTAAGGTTGAAAACAAAATTGGAACTACTCTCTCAGGGCGCCATGGCTTAGTTGGCAAAGCGCCTGTCTAGTAAACAGGAGATCCCGAGTTCGAGTCTCGGTGGTGCCTCGTTTTCAACGTAGGGGCGATGGGTTCATTTCATACTGTCCAAAACACTCGCTAAGGTTGAAAACAAAATTGGAACTACGCTCTCAGCGCGCCAGGACTTAGTTGGCAAAGCGCCTGTCTAGTGAACAGGAGATCCCGGGTTCGAGTCTCGGTGGTGCCTCATTTTCAACGTAGGGGTGATGGGGTTGATTTCATACTGTCCAAAACGCACACTGAACTTGAATACAGAATTGGAAAAAAATTGCAGGGATCCTGTCTAGTTTATTTGTTTATTAGTTTGTTTATTAAACATAATCACCAACAGGCTGATGCCCACTAACAGGTGAAGTCAGGTATTAAAACTCTCTCACCAAAAACTAACACATACACATAAACATGTCCGAAACACCCTAGTGCTAAAAACATACAAATGAGTAAAATGGGTGCTGTAAAAATAAAGTTATTAAAATAGTTTGAGCTCATTCCCTCTTCATATATTTGGTGCACATATACCTTGGTGACCTCACACTCTTAGGTCCCTTATGTTCTCCACAACGCGAGCTCTAAAATGCTATAGGTATCAACAAAAAAATCGGAGTTGATCATGGTCAAAAACCTATTAGCAGATTTTGGTATCCGGCACAGAAACCCCGAGGCAACCGTGTTTACACGGCCGCGTGGCTCGGCGAAAAGTCGCAGGTTGCGGGTCGAGCGGGATGGAACATGAAGGCCAAAACAGTTCAGAAGAGTTTGAGAGGAAATTTTTGAGGAAAATATTGCTTTCAGAAACAGAAGATCGTGTTGAACTCTCCTTGCAGCAAGAGACTGGACGCCGAAATGCCGAAGAAGTGAATGGTAATTCAAAGTGCCGCAAGACTGAGAAGTATGAGAATTTAGCCACATCAAGAATTTGTGTTGTACCCGCTCGACCCGTTTGGCATGGGATTTGGCTACACCAGCCCAGACTACACTACCGTACTCCAAAACAGACCGAATGTTCGCGTTATATGTTGTGAGCAGTGTTATGGTATTGAAATTTGTTGAGCGCAGGCCGGTTTGAAAAGATCGAATTAGCAGTCCTAGTGATTTGTTGGCCTGTCGTGTTATGCCAGAAACGTGGGATGAGAAATTCAGTTTTGAGTCAATGATTATTCCTAAGTCACGGATTTCTTCAACAGACTCTAGGCGAGTGTTTCCGATGTAGTACGTTGTCTGGACCGGTGTCCGCCTGAGGGTCAACGTAATGTTTTTACATTTGGATGGGTTAAGTTTTAGACCCCATCTGACGGACCACTGATGCAGGTGGCTCAGGTCCCTCTGCAGCAAGAGTCCGTCAGATGGCTGCTTGATTGTTCGAAAAATTTTGGCATCATCTGCATAAAGGAGACAATTAGACTCAATTTCAGCCGGAAGATCGTTGATGAAGAGTGCGAACAAGAGAGGAGCATTTAGAGAGCCTTCAGGCACCCCTGAGCTGACGTTTTTCCACTCTGAGGTTTTTCCATTAAGAACGACCCTCTGGCGGCGGTCGGAGAGATACGAGATAAACCAATTTAGGGCTGAATCTTTCAAATGATAGGAATTTCGGAGTTTGTAGATCAGGAGTTTGTGATTGACACTTTGAAAAGCGGCCGAGAAATCTGTGTAAATAGCGTCCGTCTGGTATCCCTCCGAAACGGCCTTCCACGCCGAATCAAGAAAAACAGACAGATTGCTGACGCACGACCTGCGAGGAACGAATCCATGTTGTTCAAGACAAAGAGCTGGGGAGACATGCCCAAATAGTTGATCGTAAGCAATTCGCTCCAGAATTTTCGCAAACAGGGAAAGAAGACTAACGGATCTGTAATTAGAGGGGTTCTTTCTGTTACCTTTTTTGAATATTGGAATGATGTTGGCTATTTTCCATTGCGAGGAAACATTCCTGAATCGAATGATTTGGAGACAATCTTATAAAGCGGCACCACCAGCTCCTCACGACATTCTAATATTATTCTAGCACTGATGTTGTCACTTCCACAAGCCTTGTTAGGGCAGATTGAATTTAGCGCAGACCTAACGGACTGTTCCGTCACAAAGAATCGTGAGAGATTGTCAAGAGTGTAATCGGGAGCAGTCGGAAAATTTGTGACGGCGGGATCTGTAAATTTGTTGGCAAAGGTTTCATTTAGGAGGCCGGTTTTCTCGGTGTCGTCAGAAACTAATGAGCCATCAAATTTGGTGAGAACGCTGGAAACGGGAGGTTTTTTCTTTAAGCATTTGACAAATGACCAATATCTTTTAGGGTTTGTTTTCAGATCATCAGTGAGTTTTGGAGATATTCATTATACTTAACGTTTGCTAGGTTTTGAAACCTAGCAAACATTAAGTATAATGAATATCTCCAAACAGGAGATCCCGTGTTCGAGTCTCGATGGTGCCTGATTTTCAAAGTGGGGGTAGTGTGTTGATTTCATATCGTCCGAAACATCAACCAAGGTTAAAAACAGAATTGGAACTACTTTTGCGGGGCGCCATGGCTTAGTTTGCAAAGCGCCTGTCTAGTAAACAGGAGATCCCGAGTTCGGGTCTCGGTGGTGCCTCATTTTTAACGTAGGGGCGATGGGTTCATTTCATACTGTCCAAAACACTCGCCAAGGTTGAAAACAAAATTGGAACTACTTTCTCAGGGCGCCATGGCTTAGATGGCGAAGCGATTGTCTAGTAAACAGGAGATCCCGAGTTCGGGTCTCGGTTATGCCTCATTTTCAACGTAGGGCGATGGGTTCATTTCATTCTGTCCAAAACGCACACTGAACTTGAATAAAGAATTGGAAAAAATTGCAGGGCGCCTGTCTAGGAAACAGGAGATCCCGAGTTCGAGTCACGGTCAGGGCCTCGTCTAATATGTTAACTGGTGGGGGGGACGAAACCCGCCACTCCTGGCTCCAGCCCCCCCCAGTCGAGCTGAAAATTGTCCACGGGGGAGGGTTGGCACGGCGCGAACCGCCACTGCTACCTTCGCATATATTGAGCTTTCATACTGAAATCAGATTTGTTGAAAGGAACAACAAACATCGATAGGAGTTTCGCATAAATTAACAAGAAATTGTGATCCGACATCGCTGAATATTATGTTTTGCGGTCACATATTTGGTGGGTATCTATTTTAATTGGGTCGTGCATTGATTTCCAGAAGGGACCGCGGGAGTTTCATCACCATAGAAACAGTTGTTTGTGTAGTTGGCGGGTTTCTGCACAGGGGCGTAGCCAAGGTGGGGCGGCAGGGACAGCCGCCCCCCCCCACCCCACCCCTGAGGACACGAGCCGCGCGAAGCGTGGCCCACCTGCACTATGCTCTGTGACCAAATTTGAAATGTCATACCAGACAGGGCCCTCTTAAGTCATCTTTAACACTATGCTGTAACAAGCTGGGCCCTTTTTACCCATCAGAACTGTTTTTAAAAAGATCTCCTGTGAACCGCTGGGAACCCGGGCCCCCTGTGCACAGAAGGGCCCTCTCTGGTCAGCTGAGCCCTCTACAGAGGCGTAACCAAGGAGAAGCGGTTGGTGCGGCAATCCCCTTTACCAGAAGGGCCCTCTTGAGGATAGCGTGAGGCGTGACCCGCCCGTATCATGATCTGTGGCCTGCTGTGGAACTTCACGGCCAACAGGGCCTCTTTAGCCCTCTCCAGTACTCTATTCTGTGACAGGCAGGGCTTTTTTGACCATCGGAAACCTGAGGGTCCTCTGAATCACTGACATCCTTCAGGGCCCTCCATCGACAGTAGGGCCTTCTCTGGTCAGCTGGGCCCTCCTTGACCGATAAAACCACTATGGCCTGCAGGGCTTTTGGGGCCACAGGGGCCACTGCGAGTCGTAGGGCCAGCTATAGCCGTCAAAGCCCTGTCTAACCCAAGATGCCTTTACTTAAAGGTACGTTCGAGAGGGATTCCTCCACGCCCGAGTGACGTAACACGGGCGTGGAGGAATTCCTTCACCATTGAGCTATGTGTTAGACTGCTGCTAATGGCACTTCCCACTTACGAGTTTGTGGGAGTACAGGGTAATCAAGTTTTGTCTCAAAGGCAATAAATAAGCATTTTGTTTTCGATTTTGGGCCTCTTTTTGCAAAAAATTTTGATATTTAATCATTCAATTTTCCCATGTTATATGCTACGAGGTGTGACGTCACATTCGGTGGTCTGCGCTTGCTGTTGGAGAGGGGCTGTGTCTAACCAGCCAGGTCCTCTTTAAGAGTGGAGCTCATCGTGACTATTAGGGGCTAGTAGCCCACAGGGCCCACTCTGATCGTCAGAACCCTCTTGAACTAGAGAAGCCTCTGAACTTGTATGACCGACTGTTAACTCAGGGCTCCTTACAGAGGCGTAACCAAGGAGAGGCGGCTGGTGCGGTGGCCCAAATGAGAGCTCAGAGGGCCCCCTCGAGAGCGTGTTGACCCTACCGCACCATACTATGTGGCCCGTCGTGGAACTTCATATTAGACAGGGTTCTCTCAAGCTCTTTACAAAATAACATTCTGGGACAAGCGAAGCTCTTTTGACCATCGAAACCCTCCTGTGTCATTTTGCCCTGTGGTCAAAATGCACCCTATGACCCATTGAACCTATAGTCATCAGAGTTCATTGCAGCCCACAGGGCCCTCACGAATAGGCAGAACCAGCTGGGCCCTCCTTTTAAGGGACAAACCGACGTGTTTAGCATAGCCTTTTGTAGCCAACCTATAGCCTACTGTGCTATCAGACGAATATATATAACTACAGAAAACTTTAAATCTAGTTGATTCATGTTCCGACCCCGTTATCAATGGAGGGGACCTTTGACAGCTGGACACTTGTAAGCAGATTCGGGGCATCCTAGTGTACTATCGATGTATCCTGGTAGCTGCCATGGTGTACTACCACTGCGTACAGGTCAAACATAAGGTTGCCAGAGGGCTGTGGATGTCCTAGGGCCCTCCAACTGAGGTCGAGGTCGTTAAGGGGAAAAGTGACGTGAGCGTGCGCTTTGTGCGATGGGCTGCCGCTGTAAGTGCATAATCAACACTAATGGCCGGCACCAGACATTGAACATTTTGAGTTGTTAATTGGCCTATACTCACGAATCCTGGATGCATGATACAGCAAAAACATACTTAGTGATTATATATTCGAGCACAGCCCTTCCTCAGGATCTTCACCAAATGTATTGATTGGAGAAGTTCTTATTCGTGGTATGAGCTGAGACCCCGAATTTCAGAATAACGCTGTGTTTTGCTTTATTATGCGTCCGGGATTTGAGGAGTTATGCTCATCAACAA
This sequence comes from Lepas anatifera, assembly GCA_034440635.1. Taxonomy (NCBI): domain Eukaryota; kingdom Metazoa; phylum Arthropoda; class Thecostraca; family Lepadidae; genus Lepas; species Lepas anatifera. Next base: position 35,597 of record JAOTON010000487.1, on the reverse strand, counting down.
CTTTTCTACCCACAATCGTGTTCCTCCGTGTGCACTCCGAAATCTACCTGCCTTTGAAACATGTTTCTCCCGAAGAGAAACAAAATACTCAAGGTCTTTTTTTACTTTCCGAGCACGAGACTGGTTCTTAAGCAATGTGCAAGGCTATCAAATGGCTTGTCATGGCGTAGTTGAGATATTCTTGTTGTGTTCTGGCTTAAAGCGAGGTTTTATATTAGCTAACGCAAAAACTGCGCTCCGCGTTTTTTTTTGCTGAATGATATTTTTTGGGGCCCTTTTGATGCTGTGGTAGGAGGCCTTTTTGGGGCGCCGCCCCCTCCCCCTGAGCGAAATCCTGGCTACGCCCCTGCATTTAATGCAGGTACGGGCTATTGGTAAATATCACTGACTTCGGAGACCGGCCCCCAGTCAAATTGTGTTAGACGAGGCCCTGGTCTCGGTGGTGCCTCATTTTCAAAGTGAGGTTGATTTCATGTTGTCCGAAACACCCACTAAGGTTGAAAAAAGAATTGGAACTGCTGACTCAGGGCGCCATGGCTTAGTTGGCAAAGCACCTGTATAGTGAACAGGAGACCCCGAGTTCGAGTCTCGGTGGTGCCTTATTTTCAAAGTGGGGGTAGTGGGGTCGATTTCATATTGTCCGAAACACTCACCAAGGTTGAATACAGAATTTGAACTACTTTCTCAGGGCGCCAGGGCTTAGTTGGCAAAACGCCTGTCTAGTGAACAGGAGACCCCGAGTTCGAGTCTCGGTGGTGCCTTATTTTCAAAGTGGGGGTAGTGGGGTCGATTTCATATTGTCCGAAACACTCACCAAGGTTGAATACAGAATTTGAACTACTTTCTCAGGGCGCCAGGGCTTAGTTGGCAAAGCGCCTGTCTAGTAAGCAGGGGATCACGAGTTCGAGTCTCGGTGGTGCCTCATTTTTAACGTAGGAGTGGTGGGGTTGATTTCATTTTGTCCGAAACGCTCACTAAGGTTGAAAACAGAATTATAACTATTTCCTCAGGGCGCCTCGTTTTGAACGTAGAGGTGGTAGGGCTAATTTCACACTGGCAAAATAAATAGAGGGTGGGGCTGTTAGAATACAAACTACTATAAGTTTGGGTATAATACAACCGGAGACATTACCTTTTTCCTGAACCAGATAGAAACACAACTGAAAAGCCGGTAATCTCGACTATGACGGTCACCTTGTTATGTGTGTGAACATAGACTGAATTGAGCGAAGTCGATGTGCCTTAGTTGGATGGTGTTGAGAAGAACCTGTGTAAATCTAAACTCTATATTCCTTCTTAAAAGAGTGCACTAATATACCGTGATTAGGTTGATATTTTCCACGCTCTCTCCTTTTGCCCTATCTATGTTCGTGATACGGATCAGTGCTGCATCGCGAGGACTGATCGTGCCTCAGGAGATATGCAAGTTAAAACTGTATTTGACCAAACCATGGGTGGAGATCCGGGGGGACTGGGGAGGGGTCAGGCCCCCCCCCCGATTTGGAAATCGAGAGAACCTGGGGGTCAGCCCGGGACCTACACCTTCTTCTCTCACAAAATATTCGCCGACATATTAATAATGATAGTTAAATTCGCAGCATTTTTGTGAGCGACTGAGACATAATTTGACGTATCTGTTTCCTTGCATCTTCCTTTTAGAGGGCTACTAGACACCAGGGGCGGCGCCACGGGTTTCCGTCACGACTATGCGTCAGAAAAGTACGGGGCCCCGAGCTGGTCTAAGGTCCCTCAGCTGAACTAAGCAGCACCCTAACTCGGTCTTTCACAGAGGATACATGTTTTAGTGTTGGGCCATGCTCTTACCTGAACACGCGCAGAGGAGAGGGGTCTGGCATCAACGTGCAGTGGAGGGTCCTGAAGTGCTCCCTCCCCCTGAGATCTTGGAAACCAAGAGGGTTTGAAATCACCCGTTGAGGGGTGCGTGAGGGCGATGGTAATCTAAGTTATGGCTTGCATTGACCTAGCTCACTATCTTCAAGGTCAAAGGAGGCTGTAAAGGTCCTTCAGCTGTTTTAAGCAACACCCTAAGTCGGTCTTTCACGGAGGATATGGACCGGCTGGAAACCTATTGGGAAATGCCATGATTATGCAGAAAAGTGGTAATACACTGAAAGTGAACTAAGGTCATAGAGGGAAGGTTCCACGCAATGTCCTCTGAAAGTTTGAGGTCAAGGTCATTCAAGGTTAATGACCTATGATTAACAAGGCCTATTCCCAATAATGTACAATATAATTAGCACTGTAGCAGCCTTTGGGCAGAAATGAGAGTTTGATCTGAAAAAGCCTTTGACCTTGACCAGTGGTATTGAACTTGACAGTGAGAAGTCACAATTATGAAGTCAGCATCGCATACGTTATGCTGAGTAATGCCATCTGACTGTAGGACTGGGGTCAATAACCTTGGCATGTGACTCTGACCTTTATTTCGGTTGACTTTGACGTATAACACGATTATATGAAGTTATTATTGTATTAATTATGGTTCCTTAATAGGTGTTCTGAGCTTAGTAGTAGTGCTTTACTGAGGTCTCCATTACATGGCTTTTCAGTCCTCGCGTCAAATACAGGGTACATAGGAGCAGAAGACAGTAAAAGTCAAACAAACAAGGCATCTAAAAAGCAGACAGCTAAAAACCGCTAAAAAAAACATTCCTACCATCGTACCTCAGTGCGAGTCAACCTGCTCCTATTCTGCTATTCCATGGGCTAACTGCCCGGAAGCGAAAACCTAGCCTGGCCGCCTCCGTTCTTACTCTGGGCAGCTCGAGCATGCCCGCCTCTGCTCCCCCGCGTGGTCCTTCTTGACACGTCAGAGCGACGCACCATGCTCTCGGCCGGCAAGGGTGGGACAGATGTGCTTAACAGCCTTCTCACCATGGCCACATCACGCTCTTCCAACATGTCATCAAACCTCATCCATCCCAGTTCCTCCAAGGTAGACGATACGTGTTCGCGGCGGTGCAACCCAGAAGCAATGCGCGCTCCAAAATTAATGATTCTTTGAATTCTGTTTTTCTGGGTGTTGTTGCATCCTCCACCAACAGGAAGACAATACTGAATATGGGTAAAGACCAGGGACTGAATTAGGAGCTGTTTCGTTTCGCAGGAAATTTTATGCCTCAATTTTTAAAGTCCAATGATTATGCTGTAACGCCGACGGGTCACTTGCGATATTTGTTTCTCCCATGAAAGGGCGGAATCCAAGTAAATTTTCAAGGAATTTTTGCAAATGGCGCTGGTTTGATTGTGTTCGTGCCAAAATTTACCGCAAAGTCTTCTCCCATTCTTAGACGCAGAGGCTTAATCACTAGAAGCTCAGTTTTGGTAGGGTTAATTTTGAGGCGGTTTTGAGTGAACCAAATGAGGGCTGTTTCAAGTGTCCGCTGTCCACCTTTAAGGCATTGTGGGATAGCTTAAATTCGAGAAAAAAATTCTAGGGAAAAGCAAAACGTAATTTAGAGCCTGGTCATCCTTAATCCAGTGGAGTGATTTTATCCTATTTGTTAGCAGTATCATTTAACGTTATTAGGTCACCACTCGGTCTACAGTGCAGGCGAACTGGTGCGACTGCGCGATTGCGACGGTCTCATAAGTCTGAATTTGAAAGCCCATAAATAAACAAAAATTGAACCAATTTTCTTAATTTTTTCACCAATCGATGCCATCATGCATTCTCTCAAATTTGGCCGAGTAGCGTATTCTGGCGGCAAACGGTTCTCCGGGCACCTTGGAAAATAGGTGAGGATGCACTTTAAGACCCCTTGACCTTCACGTGTTAAGGTCTCCGAGCGGTATTAGGATCCCTGAGCTGGTATGGCCCCCTGAGTTAATTTGGCGCCCCTTGAGGTGATTCAGGGCCCCTTAGCTTGACTGGGCTTCTGAATTCGCGTGGAGCCCCGCGTTGGTGTTGCCCCCCCCTGGTTTAGCAGTTTTGGGATCCCGTGAAGTTAAGCTAGTCCTCGGTCCCTGAAAAAGACTAAGGCCTGCAACTGGTTTGGACCCCTGGTATGGTGTGGGGCTTTGAGCTGGTCTGGCCCTTGACCGGGTCTGGGTCCTTTACATGGTCGGGTACTCTGCAGTGATCTTGAGAACCCTGGACTAAACTGAACCCCTAAGAATTGGGACATGAGTCCCTGAGCTCATCGTGGGCCGCTTATCTGGTCCGTGGCCCCTGAACTTGTATGGAGCATGCCAGGTTGTCTTCAGACCCCTGAGCTGGTCTGCATCCCTGAGTTGAATTTGTGCCTACTGAGATCAAAGTTTCGCAGGGGGCCCCTAGGCTGTTCTAGGGACTGCTTATCTTGAGACACATGAGCTGATATGGGCCCGTGAGCTCTGTGGGGTCTTTTATCTTGTCTTACCCTCCTGAATTGATATGGGGCCTCCCTCAAATGCTTTTGGGACCCCTGAGATGTTCTGGAACCCATGAGATGTTCTGAAACACCTGAGTTGGTTTTATGGCTGCTGAGATGGAGCTTCACTAGAGGCCCCTGAGCTGTTCTGGGGGCCCTTGAGAGACTCTTGCACAGGAGCTTCTAGACTTGAGCTTGAAGCCCCTCGGTATCGTCCACTGAGTTTTCTGACCCCCCCTGAGCGGCGATGGGGTCCCTGAACAGGCCTGGGCCCCCTGAGTTGTTGGTGTGGGTCCTCTGACGCGATATTGAGTCCCCCCAGCTGATCTGGGCCCCTTTAGAAAACCAGGCCCCCACACTGATCTTGAAACCCATGTGTTGGCACTGGAGCACCCTGCGCTTGACGGGACCCGTTAACTGGTATCAGCTGGTCTTGGGCTCCCTGAGTTGGTTGTGATCCGCCGGAGAGTTTTGCTGGTAGCCCCTGGACTGTTCTGTGGGCCGTGAGAGGATATTGCACATGAGCTTACGGGCTCGGTTTTAGACCCTGAGCTGGCTCAGGGGCCATGAACTGGTCTAGGGCCCCTGAACGGATTTACTTAGAAGGTCCCTGGCTTCGGCATAAGGATCTTATCTGGATTGGTGTCTCTTGAGCTGGTAAGGGCCCTTGAGCTGTTATTGGGCCCTTTAAATGAGTATGGGCCTTTTAGCTTGTCTGGGCCCTATTGAAACATATATATATTGCACCCCATAAAACATACAAGCAGTACAAAAATAAAAGACAGGCCACGCACTCATGGGCGCCCCGGCGCGGAGCTCCTAAATTACGCCGGGGACGCCGCCGTAGAACGGGCAGTTAAAAGGCACTATTATGATGGCGAAAAACTATTGTGTTGATTTATGTTCCTTGAAATCGTCGGGGGCCCAGCTGGTCTGGCCCCCTGAGTTTTTCTGGGCCTGCTGAGCCGATTTAGGGCTCTCACAGCAGGTCTGGCCCCTGAGCTGATCAGAGGCCCTTTCAGATGGTCAGGGTCCCCTCGCTGATCTTGAAACCCCGGTGCTGGCAGTGGTGCTTTTTGAGCCGTCAGGGCCCTTTATCTGGTCTGGAATCTCTTAACTGGTATGGCCCCTCTCGGCTAATCTTGGGTCCCCTGAGTTGGGTTTAGGCCTCCTGAGAGGGGAGTTTTGCAAGGGTCCCTGAGCTGATCTGGTACACTTGAGAAATTATTATGCAAGAGCTTACTGACTTGTCTAGGGGCGCAACCTGGTTTGGGGCCACCTTAGCTGGTAAGGGCCCCTGAGAGGAGCTATATAAGGAGTTTTTTGACTCGGTCCTATGGCCCCCAGCTGGATTGGTGTCCCTTGAGCTTACAAGTGCCCCTGGGTTGGTATGGGGTCCGTTTAAGGTATGGGCCCCTTTGGCTTGTTTGCGGCCTCTTGTGCTTATCTGGGGCTCCGTGAGTTCGTCGAGGCACCCAGCTGGTCTGGCCCTCTTAGTTTGTATGGGTCTCCTAAGCTGAGTGTGTTGGCCTGGGCCTCCTGAATTGACACTGGACCTCTGGAGCGAGTTTCGCAAAAGGCCTCTGGGCTGTGCTGGGTCCTTGGAAGGGTATTGCACAGGAGCTTACTGGAGTGATATCGGGGTTCAAGCTGGTCTGGGGCCCCTGAGCTAAAAAGGGCCCCTGAGGTTAAATGTCAAAGGAAGTCCTGAGCTAGCCTAAGACCCCTGAGAGAAATTATATAAGAGGTTCCTGACATAGTCCTAGGGCCGCTAGCTGAATTGGTGTCCATTGAAGTGACATTGGGCCTGTTTAAATAGTATGGATCCAATTCGTTTGTCTGGGCACATTATGCTGATCTGGGGCCCCCAGAGCTTTTTAGAGCCCTTAGCTCGTCTGGCACCCTGATTTGGTGCTGGGCCCATTTAGCTGGCCTGGGGTCTACTGAAAATAGATTTTGCAGAATGTTTCTGACTTGATCTCGGAATCCTTGAGCCAGTGAGATCTCGGGTCCCTGAGAGACCACATTGGGCGTCTGTACCCACGGTCATGTATCGGAGAGAAATTATAGTTGTAATTGATGTGTTTGCAGGAGACCCGCTCTTTGTTATTCGCTATGGTTTCACTACTCCGGACAACTTGATGGAACCCTGCGTGAAAAATGGTGGGCGGGGGAAGACAAAACATTCTCCGTCCTCTCCCACTCTCAAAATTGGGGGGGACGTGTCTCCCCGTCACCCCAGCGTTGGGACCCATGATTCTATACACGAAAAAGTGTCAAGAAAGTGGTTTAATGAAAGCTATTGATTTTTCACACATTCAAGGAACACAGTTTTGTGGCATAATTTCTTTTTATACAATTTCCTTTCATGTATGGTGGTTATTTGTCTTGGAATTTTAGAGGGCAAAACCATCGAGTGAGAGAGAGAGAGAGGAGAGGGAGGGAGAGAGAGGGGGAGAGAGAGAGAAAGGGAGAGAGAGAGAGAGAGAGAGAGAGAGAGAGAGAGAGAGAGAGAGAGAGAGCGGAGAAAGAGAGCCAAAACAATGAGCCAATTTTACGGAAACAGCATACCGGACCTAGCTATCGCCATACTGTTGGACGCCTCAGAATTGTAGGGTGATTTGTTTAATAATAATAATAATTAATAGTGATTTGTTTATGTCATCACAATGTTTATATTGTAATAATCGTTTTGGGCTATAATGATGTGCTAACTGCTGTGGTCATAATACTTTTCAGAAGGGGAATACGCTAGACTTGACCACTGAAATGTATTTGATTTCACACGCTGATGTTGTCGCCTGCTAACACGTTTTCATTGAGGACCAGATTAAAAAGCGCACGGTACGTTAAACTATCTATCCCTTCAAAATGGTTATGCTATAGAAAATTAACCGGCAATCGCTCATAATATAATGTAATTGAAAACGCCAAAGAGTATATTAATATTTCGACGACGTGTCTTCTTCAGAAACAAGTTTTGAATTTGAAGTCATTGAAAACAATGATTTTTAAAATCAATTTGAATTTAGGGCGAACAGCAAGCAGGTACACGTGAAGACAATTTTTAACATCTTGCGAAGGATACAGTGTGATGACCTAGCTAAATTTTTGTTACTTAAGCAATGGCATCTAAAACCTACATGATACAGAAACTACAAACACATAAAAGTACAGTCTGCAACAAAACTATGGATGTAACAGTGAGTAAAACAATTTTCAGCGATGGATGTGTGGTGGTGTGGTGAGTGTTTATGCATGGTTTTAAAAATCATTGTTTTCAATGACTTTCAAATTCAAAACTTGTTTCTGAAGAAGACACGTCGTCGAAATATTAATATACTCTTTAGCGTTTTCAAATACATTATATTATGAACGATTGCCGGTTAATTTTTTATAGCATATTCATCATCACGCTCAATAAAACACTTCAAACTCTTAAAACTTATCCTTTCAAAGACCGAGTCAACGCTAAAGGTTTAGACCCGTATCTCATTTTGAGTTTCCGGAAAATTTTTTAGTAAATGCTCGAAGTGTGTTGAAATGTGCCTGTCGGTTTTACCTCCCGAGGAAGTCATGATCCGGCTCATGTAAAAATCTTACCATCATACGGTTTCACACGGTATTTATAGGCATTGTCCAAATTTAAGGGTCTTCTTTTCCTTCCGAAAAACATCCACTCCTGCGGCCCCGACCGGACCGGGACCCCCTGGTTTGAAAAGAGATCTCCACCCCTGGACAAAACGGGTATAAACTGTCTGTTATGAAAAAGACAACCTAGCACCTAAACTGCGTCACGTTGTGCCCGTTACTGTTTTCACGGCGGGCGAACTTTCCCCATAAGCAACGGTGCTTCATTTTCGGACCGGCACGCTGATCACCGCCCTCACGGCCTCATTGCATTGTTTCCGTCCACCGTCACCTTTCCCATCCACCAGGGCAGGCGTTCCCACACGCAGTGGTGTGGATGCCGCCGCTGCCGGGTCCCGGTCGTTGGCGGACGCAGAGGGCGGCCAAGGTCCCGCCCCCAAAATGGCGAAATTTTTCGCCGAATTTCTTTTTCGCCAAAAACACCATGTTTTTACAATTTCTCCCGAGCTGCACCCCAAACGGCGCTCCTGTGTCCTGCTCCGGTCGTCGCCGCGGTATTTGCTTGCCCTGCGTCCGTCACGCCCCTGCCCGCCGCCTGTCGGGTTTCCGGTTTCCTCGTCAATGGCGGCTCCTGGTCGCCCGCCTCCGCCTCCGTCCTGTTTCTCCTCCGCCTCCGTCCTGTTTCTCCTGAGCGGGGAATTTCGGTGTCAGTGTTCAAGGATCATGGAGACTCAAAGGCACTCGGCGGTTTGGTTGTCCGTCGCTGTCTGCGAGTGCAGACATAAAAGTAACCCACCCTCATCTAAAAATTATCCCACACACTTCAGAGGCGGCAAAGGGGCGATGGACAGAACGCCTTGTAAAAAGTCATAAAGTAAGTGGGGTCTCGGAATGAACCCTTTTTATGTATTTTTATTATTAACCTGAGTGGTGATGATGCAATGACCTGATGGGTCCCCAATAAACGTGTGATGATGGCTCCACTCTGGCACTAGTGCCGCACAGGGTGGCGCGTGTGTCGGCCGCCGACCAGCTTCGCCGCATTGGCGGGTCCAGGAGCATGTTTTGGTGGGGGCCAAACCAACGTTGGGGAGGGGGTGCTAGATTGAGAAACATCGCAAGAACATGGCATTTTTCAAAGAAAAAAACAACTCAAATGTGGTACTTTGCCTTTGGGGATCAAAAGCACTTTGGAAGAAGCCACGGGCCCTTTGGCCACCCTTGGATCCGCCAATGCTTTGCCGTGCGGCACACGGACCGTGTGATGCTGCACCCTCTCCCCTCCCCATTGTGGATCATCTCCTTGTCTTACTGTTTGTTATTTGTTTTTCTTGTGTGTTACATTGGTCGATAAATGTGAATGGCTTCAAGTGTTTTGAATGAAGCAGTCTCCTGGGGAGTGCCCTCTCCTTCGTGTTATGCTCTACTGGCATGGTAGATGCTGTCAAGGTATGTATGTACATACATTCTGGTTTTTACGCCAGATGAAGCATCTTCCGGTTTTAAATATGTGTGTACAGCTGGTATACGACTTTAAAATTTAATTAGAACGTGCATTTCTCTCCTATTAATGCCACCCCCCTCCTGGTAGAAGGTGGTGATAACTGGCAGAACTCAATATCATGTAAATTCCATTCTGTGGGGTGTTCCTTGGATGGCTCTAAACAATTCTTTACAAGATTTGTAAAGAACCACTTTTCAAAGGGAGCAAAGTTTTCCCCGGCAAATAAAAGAGTAATTTTTCTAGCCTAGAGTATACCCGATGCCACTGTTAATCGACGGTCAAATTAATTCTGGTAGGTTAATATGCCGTACCAACTAGACTTAGTACGCTGATTCCAAACCTGAAGTCCGTTTCATCCTCATAAGTGGGATTTAGGGCAGGCCGACAGCTGGAACCATATGGCGCACATTCTTAAAGTCCGTTTTTACCATATAGACTACATTTTTGATGTGTGAAAATTAGTTTATGAAAATTACGTTTTTTTAATTTCAGCTCCTTAGCTACCCTAGTAACACAGCAACATTGTCACAATATTGTGGAAATGTTACGAATAAATTGGGAAAACATTGTCCAACAATGTTGCCAGAATATTTTTTGTGGAGACGGGACAATGCTGTGAATATATTGTCTGGACAACATTACGGAAAGTCAAATGTCGGTATAATTCCTGTATTTAATACAAAATCACTACAAAAGCATGTTTTAACGGTATTATTGTTACGCAAGAGTATCCAAAAACTCCTATGTCTCCTTTTCCAGACAAATTATCTTTTGCCATAATGCCTTGATGTGATAGCAATATTGCAAAAATATTGCAACAATGTTATTTGGGGCATTATTGCTTGGAAAATATTGCTACAACATTGTTGCAATATCATGGCCATGTTGTTACCATATTGTGGCAATATTGTTTTATGTAGTTGTGACAATGTTGTTAAAACATTGCCTCCCCTTTGCTACAATGGTGTGGATATGTTGCGGATATGTTGTATAGATGTTGATATGATAACATAACTGCAATATTGATTTCAATATAGCTGTAATATTGCTTACTTATATCGTGGGAACGTCCACATTACTGATCATCGTCACATTTGTTCGAATCCGTCAGGAGGAAGGCTGGAGTTTCCGTTGAGCAGTTTATTACACTCGGACGATATGAATACACTGCGGTCGGCCAGTGTCGCGCGCAAACGACCCGACCCATGAGGCGTTGAGCAGTTTATCGCAGTCGGACGATGTGAACACACGGGGCCAGCCAGTGCCGCGCGCAGACGGCCCAACCCGAGGCGTTGAGCAGTTTATCGCAGTCGGACGATGTGAACACACGGGGCTAGCCAGTGCCGCGCGCAGACGGCCCGACCCATGAGGCGTTGAGTAGTTTATCGCAGTCGGACGATGTGTACACACGCACCCGCCTAGAGCCACGTGCAGACTGCCCGACCCGTGAGGTCAGGCCACGGTAGATACCATGATGTCACGTTTAACATGACATCTCATTGGTTGGCGCGCCGGTCCGGTGACGTGGTCGGCGCGGAGCACCGAGTGGTGCGAACATACAGAACCCGCACAACATTGTGTGATACCACGTGCGACCAAACAGTGACAAAAATAGTTGAATTAGCCGGTGGAAAAATTGAATTAGCCGGCGGAAGGCCTCGCAGCTTTGAGGGAGACACACTTTTACCAGCGCTTGTCGGTGTTGGATTGTGAAGCAACCGTCCTTTATTTTCCATGCTCATCATCTCTGACAGTCCAGATGAAATTATCGAGTGCGCTCCACTTCCATTGCTACAATGTTCCTGTTACGACATTGTCACAAGGTTATCTCGCAATTTTGCTGCAATATTGTTTTCACAAAATCGTCACAGACATTGTTTTCATAACATCGCTGCAATGACAACAAAGTATACATTGCTGGACCCACAATATAGCGCCTAAATTTTCAAACGTCGCACCCAGAACTGAATATCTCGCTGCACTAGTTTTATTATCACATAAGCATGTCAATATTGTTTTTGGAATATTGTTACAATAATGTTGTCACAATATTGCTGCAAAGTTGTTGTGGAAACATTGTCACAATGTTGCACTAACAATGTTTGTTATCGTTTTATTCCATATAGAGGGACGGTTTGGAGCACTGGATCAAACATGACTATGTCAAAATTCAAAACATGTATTTTCTTCACAAATACCACTTGGTTGTATCAACAACATTGTCGAAAAATTTATACAACATTGCCGCCCCTACGTTGAGTTGAGGCGTTCTGAGCACCTTGCTTGGCTTTATCCACAATGTAGGCTAAGTTTTGAAACAATATTACACCCACAATAGTTTTGCCCACAATATTGTGACAATGTTAAAGCAATGTTGTGATGAGAATATTGTTTAGACAACATATGCACGATGATCGTCACAATGTTGTGTGCTACTAGGGTAGTTAAGTTAAATCCAGATAATTTGCATTGTACCAAGACTCTCAGCAGTAAAATAATACCTAATTTGTTGATGCCAGGTCAATCAGTGCTGTCACAGACCAAGGCAAATATGCATAAGTAGGGAATTTTAAAACGTTATTTCTTGTAAAATTGTACGTTTTCTAGCCGAAATGCTTTTATCTTCAACTAAAACATTCAGGTGCGCAGACGAATCGCCTTGATGAGGAGACGTTCTCACTCCGGTCATGGGTCAAATTGAGGCCTAAACTTCGGAACTAAACTACACGCATTTGCCAGTATGTGTGGAATCTTTTTCTTTATATACAACAAAATGATCTTGACCAGAAAGCATCCAAGTCTAGAAGGAATATAGCTCTTTTTGTCGAAACTTACTATCGTTAAATATTTGACCAAACCTGTGACACCATCTGTTGACCCAGCAACAACAAATTAGGTGTTCGTGGGCACAGTTCCCAGCCCGATTCCTAATTAGTGCGCATCAGACCAGTGTATGCAGTACCGGAATTTATACACTGATGAACAGTCTGCAGCGCCAACGTACGGACAAATCATCCAATACATGCAGATAATATGGCTCATAATCCAGGCCTGCGGAGGGAGATGCCTCCAAATCTAAGTACATAAATTGAAGGTAGTGGGGCAGGATGAGATTCACTTCAGGGTAAAGATGGTCAACCAGTGGGAAAGCGGAAGAAGTCATACACTGACCGGGTAGGCGTGCCGTAAACTCACTCCGGTTTCTTTTCGACGGCCGCCGCATCAACGATAACGAGACCCCAATGCCAGCGGCTGACCCAGGAATTCATTTCGGGGGGCTCGAGCCTCCCCACCATTGCCTGGGATCAGCTTCCCGATACTTATTATTTATAGGCACCAGACATCTCGGGGGCGTGGGCCCCTAGCCCCCTCCTTGTATCCGCCACTGCCCAAGGCGCTGGAAATGGAAAACGGCGACGCCATCGGGGTGTACCACGAGCAGACTAACCACTGCCGCAGAAGCATGTGAACTCTCCCGCCTCTGCCAGTTAACCAGCTCTGCGGTGGACGCGGGCGCTGGCGGGCGCCGAGCGCCGCTGTCGGGCCGCCGGCGCATCCTTCACGCAGGGGTCGAAAAACTCACCATTTTGGCATTCTAAATGGTGACAGCCCAAGGTGGACAAGGCGACAAAAATTAGCTGATATGTTTCCTCCAGACGAATAACGGAACGAATAACAAAAATTTGCACATGTAATTTAGACTCGCAATGTTTTTCAACAACTAAGATGGTCCAGGAGTATCCCTTGGTATCCTACTAACTCAAAACGTGCCACATTTTGCAGCCTGAGCTGGTGACACATTTATAGTTTGGCATTTTCAATTGTGACAACCTGAACACTTTTTTGGCCCCTGCCTTCACGGAAGTCATCACATCACACTGACGGGACGGCGCCGCGGCCTGGTGACCCCGCTGGGTTCTGTTCGACCGGTTGACGCCAGGCGGCGCTGAGTCTGGTGGAAATGTGGCCGTACTGGCGACTCCACTAATACAATCGATTGGCGCAGTTTTGCCCTACTGCCTATTAGAGTTGCACAGCTTTGCGTGATTTCTGAAATTTATAGATGGACAGCTTCCATCAGGGGCGGGTACAGGACTTGCTCAAGGAGATGGCGAATTCAAGACTCGGGGGGCTCGTCGTTTGGGGAGGGGCCCGTGACTCGGGGCGCCCGCAGAAAAAGTTAAATGTGATGGAACTTAGCTGAAAAAAATTGTGCTCCAAGCCCAACCCGGGATCATTTTACGTGTTGTCACCACACCTACACGCTCGCACGCACTCTATAGTCACTATATACACATACAGACAGGGTTTTTTACTCATAGCACCCTTGCAGGGGGCCCGGCAGCTGCGGCGGGAGGCGTTTCTTTCTGCAGTGCATAAACCCAATGTGGCACCTTGGTCGAATCCAGGAATGTAGTGTAATTAGGGATATTTGTGGCCGAAAATCATGAAAATGTCCATGATTTCTCTGAAAAAGTACAATGAGCTCAATATCTTTATTTCTAAAATGCTCCTCTAGGGTGGAAAATGAACCTCTGCCTGTGGATGACGTCATGATCTGGCAAATACTACCATACTCAATAGGCTTCAAGGGCTTCAAATGGCTGATTACTCACCGTGACGTCAGCACTGTCGTCACACCAATAGCTGACAACTGTGGCCGCCTGGCTGGGGTAGATGTGTGGTACATTTCAGGTAGGTTTTTATCTTTTCTCCACGGAAATTTTGAGTTTCAAGGCAAATGATATATTGAGTACCGGATTTTCCGGCATGTTTTACAACCTGGCTATCTCAGTTAAAATCACGTTATAAAGATGCTACATTCCCTTTAAGGTCGGCCCAAGGTGGAGGCGATCACCCCATCGCCCCCACCTTGAATCCGCCTCTGGTTTTTATTGCATTATTTGATATGTTTATAGTCACCTGGTACTTGATTGATGTGATTGGGTTTAGTGAACGTCCAATGGCAGCAGCGGCGGATGATAGGAAGCTACCTGTCCAGAGGCTATGTTCCCGAGTTCCTTTTTACGTTTGAGTCGTGTGGAGGTGTTAGTACTGTTTCTTGGTGACCTACAGTTCTGAAGTGAGCTGTCTCGAGCAGAAGTCTTGGGTAATAATTCATGTTATAAATAACTTTGTCCTGGTCGAATTTTCGAGGTCACCTCAAAGAACCTCAAAAGAACCTCAAAGAACCTCGAGGTCGTATTACACTATGACCAACAATGTGCGATTTTACCTATGGCTTACCATCCTGATTCTGATGACAGACTGCGCCCAACTATATCATCCCAGTGTATTAGATCCATTTCGCACCAAGGATTCGAGGATGCAGGTCATTACACATCCAGTCAACTTATAACCATGCTCCTCGCTTCAGCACTCCGAAATGTATCGTGGTATTCTTTGACTCTTGCCTGTAGCTCCTGGAGCGTCTTTGTAATATATACAACTGGCTCGCCATCCAACGAGGAGAAACACTGGATGTCAATGTTGGTGTTTACTTCTTTAAGCAGGTAATGTTCGGCCTTACTGCAGAGGATGGAGACCAGGCTATATTGAGGTTCCGATTCCATGGTTCAGCGACCTGCTGACTTCCGATCCAAGTAAAATAGTACTGTATCATTGAATCTTGCTTTTGCAAAATGCTTACTGACTTATTTTGTTATTGACTGTATTTCTACTCACCAGCTAGGCTTAGGTTGCCAACTTAACCTTGCACACTTTCCAACTAAAAAATAAACATGTAAACGCCAAGGTTTCTCAGGCGTAGCGTGACCATCTATTACACTCATCATGTACGAACTGACAAAGATCCAACATACAGGTTTCAAGCTATTTGCATACTCCGGTGAAGAAGAGTCCCAAACAATGAAATGAATTGTCATAGGTCTACTTGGCAAGGCGTAATTACATACCAGAGGTATTTTGGCTCCCGATTAGCAGTGCTATCGAAATTTACCGCAATGCAGAAAATAGGATATGTTTTTAATTTCTCGAAAGGAGGATTTCTTAAAACCTGCGAAAATTTCACTCTATAAAGTTGCTTGTAAATAATTGTAGAAATGCTTACTTCATAAGAACGACCCACCAGAAAATAGAGCTGGAGTAATCCTTTTCACGCCCGCGGCTTAATCCGCCCTCACGAGGGTAATCATTATCTCTATAGAATAGTAAAGATGATCGACTTATAATATGTTTTAGAAATATGACCACTATGTTTATTCCCTGGTTTATTTAGGGTTTTAAGTATCGGGTTCGTCTGTGCATAGGAAGCACAGCCCGTAAACAATGTTCTACATACATGAAATGAGACCACCGGCAAACAAGTGGCAACGTGGCATCGGGCAGTTAAATTTTTAATTTTCAATTATTTGCTATTTATCTAATTTTCAGCCTTCCCCTGACCAAACACTCCCAGAACCAAAAAGCTCGACGAGTTTTGGGCTCCTTTTTGTCTTTCGCGCTGGCTGGTTAGGAAATGTTAGGATTTCTCGCCAATTTGGCCCGAAATTCGGAGACTTCTTAATGAAAAATAGGGGCCAGGCCTGCCTGGCATCCTTCTCCACACCGGCGAGTAGGTATGTCCTAAGCTTTTCTGAGGGGAGAATGAGCCTGTACCCGTCTGGAAGGGTAGTTTCTTTTTCTTTGTAGATGAAGTATGCGACTGTAATATAACTAATGGTCGCTCCGACCGCTACTAAATCTCCTAATTACAAATAGAAAATGAACACTGAATCAATTCCACTGGTACAAGAGTATATGGATCTCTCGTTCATTGCCTCGACGAATGAGTGTGTGAATATCTTTTTCAGCGGAAGTAGTTCCCAATCCCGCGGGGCTGACAAATATAACACTGGTCAACAGCCAAAATGGATCTGGCACATGGACACCTGTTTGTGCCTATTTCGATACCGCTGATTTCAAAATTAGTAACCGTTTTTTCCATCGAACCTGTTTTCTTCCCCAGAGAATACCTGGTGTATAGCCCCTACGTTTTCCACACACAGTCATGGGCCTAGCCTTTGGTGGAAAATTATAGATCAAGGATGTCGAGAACCCGGATTAACTGCACCCAGACAATGCAGCTTATCACTATATATGTGAATTTAGTGCAACGGAAGACTACCTCACATTTAAGGGTGCGTTATCAATGTTAACCCTATGGGAGCATATTTCGTAAAATATCTCGTAAAGTAACGTGGCTATCGTCGTGATTTTTTCACCAGAAGTAGATAACAAGTGTATCCTTACGACAGTTGCTTTTCAAGCCTGATGCATTTCTAGTTTTTGTACAATTTGACTTTCTTTTTCAAATTTCTCAAACTTAAAGTTTGAATAACTTTTTACAAGACATAATCATTGAAATGGTGTGGGTGGGCCTATGTTCTAGGAGCCAGTCTCCACAACTCTGTTGTTGTACTTTTTTGAATTTTTGCCTTATAAGAAAGATATGAGAAGCTAAAATTTGAAAGCGTTTTCCAAAAATTCAGGGTAAAAATCGGAAAAACGGAAACAACAGAGTTTTGCGGCTATCTCCTCTATACAATTTTCATACAGAATCAAAACCAAAAAAGGCTCGGCGAAAAAGTTATTTCAAGTTTTATAAAACTTTCCCAATAGATGGCACTGGCAGTACTGAATTCGCATGAGTGGCCGCTGTGGTATGTCTGTTCATTCATGCTTTGGTGAATGGGACGGGAGCAGTGGCACAGCCAGAAATTCATGAAGGTAGTTGATAGCAGAGAATCTGCGGTTTGAAGTCAAAGTGAATACATTCACGAACGCTGATAGGAAATATTGAACAAAAGGAGAGCCTATAGCCTGGTCACCCCTGGCCACGCCACTGGCACACGGACACCTGTTTACCGGCGTGACCGGTGCCTCTGCGCCCCGGGCGCGTGCCAGTCACGTGGCAGCCGACTGGGGACATGATCCAGCTGCTCAGGCCCTGCTGAGTGGACAAGGACGTCTCATTGAGCAGTGCCGGATCTAGCCGGTCGGTTTGGGGGCAAGCCAAAGTCGCAACAGAAAAACGTCACGCTGTGAAAAATGTTGCTGCAATATAACTTGACGGTAACTTTTGGGGATATCCAAGGCGAAAGGCAAACAAAACCGTGATGGGGTGAAAAATATACGCACAAGATGGTTGGTTTTTGTTATCCATAGCCCAATGTTTACACTAAAGTTGATTGGTTCTGTTTAAAGTTTAGAGTTGAAGGAACAAAAATCTTGCTTATGAACTCAAGAGGAGTCAAGGCAAAAGGAGGTCGATCGCTGTGTGTGTGTGTGTGGGGGGGGGGCAAAGACGTAGTTTATTCCGAGCTTTCCCGTTGGGGGGGTTGAATTCCTTTTGCCCCTCCCTTCTGGATCCGTCACAGCCATAGAGTTTTCATGGACTTTGACTACCGTGTTTTCAAATCAAGTATTTTAAATGGGGAAATATGAAGGCATTGCAAAGAAAAACAATGGGATTGACCCTTAATAATATTACATGATCCCGGGCATCAAAACGGGTTCGGTTTTTACCGCCCCCCACATTCAGTAATCTCAGCAAGGTGTTCTCTAATTGGATCGATAATCTAAGCAAGCGAGAGGTCAGCTACAATGATGTTTCAATGAGTTTTTGTCTTTGAAAAACTGCCAGCAATCTATAAGGGTGCCTTGTACCTCCTCGTACCCAGAAGTGAAATCTAGCAGCTGATGTTCCATCATTTTAAGTCAGTCTAACAATTTGCTGTCCCTCAAAAACCATGATCAGTGCTTTTACAATCACCAGACTGAGCTCGAAAGCATCAGACTTCACCCGACCAATTATCCAATCATGATTGATGATATTTCGGTAACTTCTGTATTCAATTACCCAGAGAAATAGCAACTTGTTTTATAAAATAATATTGTGGTAATGAGACGAAAATAGCTGATTTGGGCTTGCAAACGTTCCCCAGAAAAAATATGTGGGAATTTTAGAATGACTAAACTACCGAGGAGAGAGAGAGAGAGAAAGAGAGAGACAAAAAGTCAGACGGGGAGTGTTTACCTGTACAGGGGAGCCTTGCTCAGGGGGTAATTTTTTGGTCGAAAACAGCCGAAGCTAGGCCATAGCAAAATTCGGATTTTTTAATGGGACTGGTGTTTTAAATCAAAACAATCATGCATTATTTTTGTGCTATAAAACACACCATGGATAGAATAAAACAATTTTGAAATTGGGTAGGAGTAAGACATTGGGACAACACTTTTCAGTTATCACACATTTGTATTTCCTAAGAAGCAGGGGTGCCGCCACTGAATTTTTGCAGGGGGACGGACCCAGGCTGCTGCTGACCGGGGAAGGCAAATTTTGAGCATATTCGGTACTTGAAAGCATTAATGACGATTGACCCAAAAATTTTGGGGGACATCCCCCCTGGTTGGCCAACAGGGGAGACGCGTCCCCCTGCTTTCGGCGCCCATGCTAAGAGTCACATTAAAAACATGAATGGAACTTTGCGAATTCTACCTGGATTTTTACTTTACGATTGCTGTAATTATCTAATTATATGACTGACTAATAAATCATAGCATGATCAGAGGGACTGAGGATCATACTGAGCCGATGGCTACCACATGGTGTTATGTTTTGAACCCCAAAATAGTCACTTATGTGAAGACCCTACTCCGTCAACGTCATGGATGCGGTTTTATGCCTATGCAACAATACCGGAAATCATGAATCTCCCGATGTGATACTTGTTCCAATTGGTCCCATAGATCCGACGGGACGGGTGGAGTTTATTCTTCATGGCATCCAAAATAGATTCAGCACCAAGTCGTAATTTGTAAAATGCATTCCTGCGTTCAATTCCTTGCTGTCGCTCGGAAGCTCATTCCGTCTGGTGACCACATTTCAATCACGTCCTTTCTTTCAAGTCTTACGTTCTCTTGTGGACCAGTGAGGGTAGCTAAAAGGCTGAAATCACAAAAAGAGCCTCTGCTGAGGCTAGGCCACTTCACTTCCAGCAAAAATTTATATTTCGTTTTTAACACGCGCCCCGCTGGGGTCCCTTGCATGACGCGCCCCGCTGGGGGGTTTCGCCCCCCTCCGTATCTCGTTCCCCACGAAAGCTAAAGGAAAATTACAGGCGACGTTCGAAAGCTCTTGACAAGGCGAAGAGATTTATGGGAATAATTTTAATGCCAGGTGAATATTGAGGTCAGCATAGGTCAAAGAAGGCTCCATAGGCTTACCACAGAGCAGTGTACGCTTCCCTCTCTAGATCTACCCTCAGGGGTGCTAGAGCAAATATTTATGCATCATTGGATTCCTCTCATCGCGGCAAATCAAATGATGCATAATATGACCTTGCTAGGTCAAATAATCAAAATGACCTGACCTCGACCTAGGTCAGGGTCACGGAGTGACCTGATATGGTCATGTTGCATATCAATCGACTCCCCGTGACAATATAAGCACAATGCAAGCAAAACGGGAGCTTTATCTCAATTCGGTGAGAAGTTGTTGGCCAAACAATCACTCCATGCTCCCGTGACCTGATATGACTTTTGCAGGTCAGATGCTCAAAAACTCAACTTGATGGTCAAGATCGTGGTAAGAATAGACGGTTTGAGGATTTTCAGCGTTATCTATCCAGTATTTACTGAAAACGAGCCCATTCTATTTTTCACCCTAGACTTATAATGGGATGACCAAAAATTGACCCCACCTTAAGTCAACAAAATCACAATTCCGAGATAGCAGGTTTGTAGACCCTAATGGCCTTACCATATTGTGGAAGTTTCAAACTGATCAGTTTGCTAATGTTTCCTGGGCGCTGCTTCAAACTCGTAATTTTAGGTTTTGAGATCGGGTCACTTGACCCTGAATAGCTCCTTGACCTGACATGACCTTAACTCAAAAATTTGGTCAGATGTGTAAAATTGATCAGGGATAAGCTACTGTAAGTTTTGTTGTCCTGCGTTTCTTAATGTTGGAGATATCTGGGAAAACCAGGAGGGGGTGAATTTCGCCCCCCAGCGGGGTGCGTGTTAACGGATTTGGGAGCACAGGGAATATTCTAGTGTTCTTAACTGGTAGCAAAAATGGGTAGGAATCTGGTTAGCTTTCTGTTTTGCTGCGGAAAATGTATTGTCAGAGTTGGAAGCTAAAATTGTATGGTCCTTCTTACTTTCTGGCCAGTTGCGACCTGCCTGGCCGACGCTGGATGGCGCACACCGTTCTGCAACTGGACAATGTGAACATTCATGAATCTTCTTACATATGGAATGTTGCTGCGTTGGTGTTTTGATAAGCAATATGACTTTATAGTGTGCACACTTTTGTTTAAAAATGCCCCCGAAAATTGTTCATTATTTGGTTAATTTTGGGCATTTGTTCAAAAATTTCGTCGCAATCAGGTCACCATCTGCGGTCTAAAATCAGCCTGAAGTAAATGTTTCATATTCGCAGCTCATCAAAATCTTACCGGAAAGTTACGTGGGTGTATTTTTCAAATAATCTTGACGTAATAGAGCGTTCCAAGTATAATTAACCCTCCCCCACCGGGGCCATCCATAGCCCCCCAAGGTTTTTCCAGGATAGCAGAAAAACGACGAGGCGCAGCACCGCGGTTGAGGGCTTTTCCTCTCACTGCATCATTTTTCCACCATCCCTGAAATTTTTTACCCCGGGCCACCCAAGTTCATGTCACCAGACGCGGTCAACCAAGGTCACCTCACTTCAACTTTAGAGCTCTGTAAGAGCTACATTTCGAAGTCGATCGATTTGAAACTTCCTAAACTTCACTGACCCCCCAGGGTCTACAAGGTGTATATCCGGGATTTTTCTATTTCGTGACCTGAGGTCAGGTCACGAGGTGACCTCTCCTATTGAAAAAGCATGGGGAAAAGCTGTCTTATGATCTAAAAGTCACAAAAACAATTTAAATTGCTCGGCTTGATCAGAGAAGCGTTCTTGGACACCCTTTCACGGATTCCAGGGGGTTATATTTGCCCTTTGACCTCTCCAAGGTCATCCAAGTTCACCAGGGGTCAAAAACAGTATTTGGACAATAACTTTTGACCTATATAAGCTTGAGCGCTGAATCAAACACCATCGTGTATGTTTCGTCACTGGCTTTCATTTAATATACGGCAAAGTCACCTTCTGACCTTCGTGACCTCAGGTCATATAAGGTCACGAGGTGACCTCTGGATGTCAAAACACTTGCGGGAGGTCATTACGTTCCGCATAGCAGATAAAGGTCTGGAATTTTCCTATCCAATGGAATTTATCACATCTCAATAGCTCTAATGGCATAAGAGTTATGCCCAGTTTGCTTAAGCATTGCATATTTGAGTGAAAATAGCCGATTTTGACCTAATTTGACCTCTGGAGGTCAAGCCATTGACCTGAGCGCTAAGACATGTGAAGTAATTTCTTACTGAATTCACGCCAGCTTTCTAATGCACTTTGCAGATTTGCGCTAACGCCCATATTTTCGGAGTTAGAGGGGGCCACCGATGGCCCCGGTGGGGCGAAGGTGGCGCCGGACCCCCGGTGGGGCGCGGGTTAAAGTACAAAGGAAGAATACGTTGTTAAATTGTATCTGATTTGCGTCAAATAGCCTAGTTGACCCAAGACGGTGTTTTTACCGACGTGAGCGTTTAGTATGCTGGCTAATCTTTGGGATGTCGCAGCGCCCCACTCCGCAGTGTCTCAAAAATGGTTTTGCACTGGGATACTGAGTGTAAAATTCACGTTTGAACATATGGTAGACGAGTGGCAAGTTCAAACGGTGTAATATTGTAGGAGTTAGTTTAAACTCAATTGCATCCCTTACTTAAGGTTTGCGCATTTTTCATCCAATGTTTCCTTCCTTCCACACTAGATGATTTTATATACACTAGGATTATTGAATTATGCCAAAATAAATCCACTAGAAAAGTGGGTCCAATAGTGAGAAGGAAAAAAGTAAATGGGAAATTCAGAGCGTCTGGGTGTCATTCTCTTCTAAGCATTCTATGATTTTGATCATTGTGGCTCCATCGCCATGGTCAAGGATGACACTTCGTGTCAGAGGAATACAAACGGCAGAACATTAGGCTCTACCAATATCAGTAAGACAAATTTCTGGCCGCCATGAACTGGAATGACAAGAACTTTCAGGGGAAAAGAAAGCGGCGATGTCCCGGGAGCAGAGTGGAAAAATGACGACGACGACCACAGGGCAGCAATTCACTCAATTAGTGTGTCCCCATAGTACACTCCTCATAAGAAAAGGCAAACAATTGTGTGAGTCAGATTTCTGTGTCATATTCTGCCAGCACCTGTTATCGCCGAGGCTGCTGACTAGCGACCTTTCAGGGGGAGCCATCGATCTTTCAGAGGGGCGCCGCGACCATTTCAGGGGGCACCGAGGGTCGAACGAAGGAGGCACGTGCCCCCTTTTCACCCCTGGATCCGCGATTGATTCTCCCACTTTGGGGTGGCCATGTGAGGACTTGCGTGTCCCGTTCCTTAGTCCATCAGCTTTATCGCATTCAATGTTCCGAATTTTCAAACGGTAAACTGTCTTCACCCTCGGTGCTTGAAGCTCAAGCCCGATGCAATATTCTTTGCTGCTGATGTTGGAATTTCTTTAGCAAAATGACCGTGTATTCCTCTTTTTGCTGTGATTTAGACACATTTTTGCTACCCTGACATATTACGGTATTTTCTGTGTCCTTTAAACTCCATAAAAGTCATTCTTGAATCTATAAATTTCCAGCAAGATAATATTTTCTCGTCCAATTGAACTAGGGCCTTCCCTGAAATGATCACAATACTACTTGAAAGGCCGATGACACCCCACTGAAATTTCGCGGTGAAGTCGTGTTGCATCACCCCATAATGCTTGCCGAATATTGCAGAAACGTCGTTCAGTTCTTGAAAATCGGTACGGACTATACAACTTTTATTGTGCGTGTTTTGCAAGAACATGCCTTTAGCTCTTAACATCAGGGAACTATGGCCTCGTGACTGGAGGTATGTGAGGATTATTTGGACATCAGGACACGTTTTCACACGAACCTCTCACGGCTCCTCTCCTCATGAAAAGGTCACACAAAAAATTCCAAAATTCAATGATAATGATGTGTGGACTCCATTGAATCATATCAGTGTTAATTATAAGTCAGATCTGAGGGCCTATCCATAAATTACGTATAATGTGTTCTTATAATTTTAACCCCCTCCCTCGTGGTAATACTTTCTTACGCCCTGTTGTAACGTCTAACAAAATGGTCGCTGCCTTCCCACCCCTTGTTTTTCCTTAGGTACTTTATGGACGGCCTCTTGTTTAGATCATCTTTTGATCCTGCCCTAGGTCAGGGCCTATACCTTGAGAAACTGCTTGAAATACATTAAAAAAACTTTGGTTTATGTCGAACTGATGTGGTCAGAAAGGGTCTGGACGGGATTGAGATCGTACACGTGTATTGTCGATTACAACACAAACTATCCTATAATCAGAAACACCTCTCAATTACAGTGAGGACAACTCCGCACATGATCAGGGGTAGAACGCTACCCCTTCTCCGAGCACCAGAAAAATGTTCCACAATAAATACTTGGGTAAACACATGGAGCTGCGCGCCTCAGGGTTCGGTGGGTGGTGAGTCAGTGAACCCCTTTCCATGACCGCTACGAGGCGGGGGATCCCTAAGCTACGCCAAGGCGGTCACAAATGCGGGCACCCAGCCCATGTGTCATGTGTATGTGCATGTGTGTACGCGCGGAGAATGACGACCCACCGACGCAAGGCGGGCCAAGAACATAACATTTCGTCACGACAGTGGCCGAAGTGGGAAGTAGGAAATGGGCGCGGATCCTACCGCTGACTAGCTGCTAACTAGCGCAAATAGCGTAGCCAATCCACAGCCATGCTTGAACTGCCATTTGGCTAGCTTTGGTCCATCCCAGGTGACAATGGTGCGAGCTGCAACCGCTTTCTCATTTAGAGAAATCAAGACATTTGCCCAATAGCAGGCTGCCCTCGGAAAAATACTGGGCCCGCCTCTGCGAGAGCACCTGTTACTGCGACGCGTCTGACCTTGCCCGCAGCGGTTCTTGGTCACCTGAAGGGTCGTAATGCGTGGAATGCGCAGCGTACTACAGTTTACAACCAACGTGTCACGTGGGCGATCTGTGTATCAAGATGAATGAACGAATGACCTGACATCTGTTGTTGGGGAAACAGGGTATTAGTTCTGCTGGGTAATGTCGTGTGGCGCATGTGTCGAGGGTAACGCACCCTTAAGTGTATGAACATTGTACATTGAACAAGGTTTGCGCTCGGTCGCACAAGCTCGCCGGTATTGTAGACCGAGACGTGATGTCGCAACATTATATGATGGGGATTTTATGTCAGAGTCACCTCCCTTGAAGGTCGAGTCTAAGTAAAAGTCACAGGTCAAGTTCATACCACCATTTCAAGGTCATTGACCCTAGTACCTTTGGTCGGATAACGCCGCCTAATATGACGTATATCATGTTGTGACGTCATAGGCTAGGTTACTCAATCTTGAGCTCAAGGTCGCAGGTTCAAGACAAAGGTCATGGGTCAAGGTCAAACATTATTTCCCGCCCGACGGTTGCCATAGTGCTAGTTGCAGTATACGTTATAGGCAAAATGTAATATTTTGACGTCAAAGGTCAATGGCCTTGAACGACCTTGACCTAAAATTTTCAGAGAATATTGCCTCCGACCTTTCCTTCGTTACTTTATGTCACTTTCTCTCCATATCCGGCTTCTCATCGCGAATCACGGCATTTTCCAATGACTACCTTGCTCAGACATAATTTAACCTGTATAGCCTCGTTTTACCTTGAATACATTGACCTAAGTCTATGAAAATCAGCTTTAAGGTAGAATACCTTAGCCTCCACAAACCCCTAAACGTTCATTTTCCTAGACCTCTTGGGTTTCGCACTGTCAATGTCACTGATGCCAAGTAGGCCTGCACAAAGACGACATACAGACATACTGGATCTCAAAATTCTGATCTGATACGGCATTTCTGCAACCAGATTCGTGTTCAGCGCCACAAATTACCTTAGAAACGGACTATTTTATATTGGATCCACGACAAAAGTTAAATTTTGTTGACCAGTGTAATCTAAGGGTTTCTAGGGGGGATAAAACAGGAGTATTGATTCACTGTGATTTGTGTTCAGCGTTATCATAAGTCCGTGGTGGGGAATCATGAGACTTCCTCGCGTCTTCAAGTTGTGATCCCTGCTTGCACGATGGAGGAGGCAGACATGAGCTGGCATTCTATGAACTCAACCATTTTTTAGGCCGTCTCAATCTGACTCGGTGGCGTTCGTCGTAGTTCGTGTTGTCGTTTTGAGTATCAGTCTTTGAGCTTCTTAAATGCATATGCATATATATATATATATATATATATATATATATATGCATATATATATATATATGCATATATATACATGCATATCTCTCTCTCTCTCTCTTTCTATATATATATATATATATATATATATATATATATATATATATAGAAAGAGAGAGAGAGAGATCATAGCCAATGAAAATATTGTTTCATCCGACAAATACTTTTCAGAACACCCTCACCCCTGGGATCCGTTGGATCCGTTTATAACTATTGTCCAAGTCGTTCCTAGTCCGGTTTTTGGAGTCGGAGCTTCCCTGAACTCGTCGGTTCTCCTAGACGCTTCCCTTCTTTCTGTACCGGTGAGAAGAGGAAGAATTAACCACCTGCTGGGTGTCGCTTACACCAGAGTAAACACGGCGAAGGAGGGGGTATCCGGCGGAGTGCCACGGCCTGTTAATGAGTTCCTAAAAACATGCCATCGGATAGATATGTTTCATGAGTAGGTGACTAGCTTTAAATTTGCTGCGATACGCTGCGTTAGGTCCTTATAGTAGACTGCGTTCCAAGTGTGTGCTTTTATTTAACTGTTTTAAACACTGACTATATTTTTAACAATGCTCGCGCTTGTGTTTGAAATTTAACCGTTAAATCGCTTGATATTTTGCTTAGACTGTTAGGTCTCTCGACTTCGTCTGTAGATGGGAATATGTGCACGTGAAACCAACCCCACCACCCCCACATCGAAAAAGGGACACCACCTAGACTCGAACTCTGGATCTCCTATATACTAGACACAGGCGCTTTGCCAACTAAGCCATGCCGCCCTGATTACCTAGTACCAATCCTGTTTTCAACCTTGGTGAATCTTTCGGACAATATGAAATTAACCCCACCACCTCCACATTGGAAACGAGGCACCACCGAGACTCGAACTCAGGATATCCTGTTTACTAGACAGGCGCTTTGCCAACTAAACCATGGCACACTCTGTAATGCGTTCCAATTCTGTTTTTAACCTTGGTGAGTGTTTCAGACAATACGAAATTAACTCCAGCACCTCGACGTTGGCAATGAGGAACCACCGAGATTCGAACTCGGGACCCCCTGTTTACTAGACATGTGCTTTGCCAATTAAGCCATGGCGCCTTGCCGAAATAGTGCCAATTTTGTTTTCAACCTTAACCGCGCCCCACCGGGGGTCCGGCGCCACCTTCGCCCCACCGGGAGCCATCGATGGCCCCCCTCTAACTCCGAAAATATGGGCGT
Source organism: Lepas anatifera (assembly GCA_034440635.1). NCBI lineage: Eukaryota > Metazoa > Arthropoda > Thecostraca > Lepadidae > Lepas > Lepas anatifera. The sequence continues at coordinate 8,492 of JAOTON010000487.1, read as the reverse complement.
TAGCGCAAATCTGCAAAGTGCAATAGAAAGCTCGCGTGAATTCAGTAAGAAATTACTTCGCATGTTTTAGTGCTCAGGTCAATGGTTTGAACTCCAGAGGTCAAATTAGGTCAAGATCGGCTATTTTCACTCAAATATGCAATGATTAAGCAAACTGGGCATAACTCTTATACCATTATAGCTATTGAAACCTGGTAAAGTACATTTGATAGCAAATTGCCAGTACTTTTTCCGCTATGTGGAACGTAAAGATCTCCCGCCAGTGGTTTGACCGCCAGAGGTCACCTCGTGACCTAATATGACCTGAGGTCACGAAAGGTCAAAAAGTGACCTTGCCGTATATCAAATGAAAGCCAGTGACAAGACAAACACGATGGTGTTTGTTTCACCGCTCTAGCTCAATTAGGTCAAAAGTTATTGTCAAAATACTGTTTTTGACCTCTGGTGACCTTGGATGACCTTGGAAAAGTCAAAGGGCAAATATGACCCTGGGATCCGTGAAAGGGTGTCCAAAAACGTTGTTCTGAGCAGTCTGAGTATTTGCAATCTTTTTTGTGGCTTTTATATCATGAAATAGCTTTTCCCCATGCTTTTCCAATGGGAGAGGTCGCCTCGTGACCTGACCTCAGGGCACGAAATCAAAAATCCCTGATATACACCTTGTAGACCCTGGAGGGGTCATGAAGTGTAGGAAGTTTCAAATCGATCGACTTTGAAATGTAGCTCTTACAGAGCTCTAAAATGAAGTGAGGTGACCTTGGTTGACCTCGTCTGGTGACCTGACCTTGGGTGACCCGGGGTAAAAAATTTCAGGGATGATGGGAAAATGATGCAGTGAGAGGTAGAGCCCTCAACCGCGGTGCTGCGCCTCGTCGTTTTTCTGCTATCCCGGAAAAACCTTAGGGGGGCCATCGATGGCCCCCCGGTGGGGCGAGGGTTAAGGCCCTGTCACACCTTGACGATTTAGAAAACGTATGTCCGACGTATGAAAATCGGTTTAAAACGCTGGCGTACGTTGAACTATCGCCAATTTTTCAATTTTTGACGTATGCAGAGCGCACACGCAACGAGTTGGACGTATGCATAACATATACGCAACGTAGAAGTAACGTACACAGAACGTTTCAACAACGTATGCATAACTTACATCAACGAGTGCTTAGCGTGTTGCCGGCGTTCGCAACGTACGCCTAACGATAGTCTAAAGTATGCGCGGCGCGCGGCAGCGTATTGGCGGCGATTGATAAAAACAAAAATCACGTGATTAAGGCTATAAAAGGAATTCCGCTCCAGGATCGAAATCATAACTTTGGTAGACTTCAGCATCGCCGCCATCACATATAGCCAAAGAAGCTGAAGTGCCCTTAGACACCAAACACATCGCCGCCATGCGCAAGAGAGCGCCAAAGAGGTCTCTGGGCCTTCCCATAAAAAGGCTCTAGTAGTCAGAGAGAATGAGCACCAGCAGTCAGAGAAAGAAGAAGAAATAAGGCAGAAAGAAACAGCTTCTACGAGTACGTCACGAACACTTCATTGATGCATACTTGTTCCCAGAGGCAACGTGACGCAAAGTCAGGGTCAGCTTCATGCCAGGTTCCAGTGGATCCCTGAAGAAGGTGTGCTGTTTTGTTAACTTCGGACCCACTCTGGCTAACAGCTCGTCGAACATCGCAGGGGGTATGCGCAAAAAGTTGGTGAAGGATGCCGGGTCCTCTTTACGAAGTTCCAACATAAGCTGGTCATACATACCAAACTGGCGTCGCCTCCCGACCCATAGCCTCACCCAACTTCTTCGCCTCTGCTTGTCCTCTCCTTGCCTGGCTCTTTTGACTCACAAATGATGCAGGGTCAAATCCGTGAGGTCATTCTGATGCTGAAGGACAGCTCGCACGCATTGTTTTCCCAGTCTCTCAGGATCCTCCATATCGAGAAGGGGTGCACACGGTGGAGTCGATAGAACTGCTGACAGTGTCGTCATAGATGGCTCATTTTATACCTTAATTCCCAAAAATGTTGCAGATACGTCATCGTACGGCCCCTACACGGTAGGAACCAAGATACCTTTACTAAAAGGTACGTTCAAGAGAAATTCCTCCACGCCCGAGTGACGTCGCACGGGCGTGGATGAATTCCTTCATCATTGAACCGTGCATTAAACTGCTGCTAATGACACTTCCCGCCTACGAATTTGTGAGAATACACGGCAATCAAGTTTATCCCAAATGCAATTGATAAGCATTTTATTTTCCATTCTGGGCGTCTTTTTGCAAAAATTTGGACATTTAATCATTTAATTTTCCTATGTAATATGCTACGAGGTGTGACGTCACATCGGGTGGTCTGCGCTTGCTGTTGGAGGGGGCTGGGTAGGAACCACGCTCTGTAACTTTTGTGGTCGTTCGGTACGCGTCAAATACGTTTACATACGTGGGCTATTCGTCGGACATACGTTCAGTGTGTTATAAGTACGCTGAACACACGTTACTCACACGTTTTTTAGACGTTTTGGATACGCAGGACATTATCCCGACGTATGCGTGCCGTACACGCAACGTGTGTGAACGTATATCAACGATTGCATAACGTACCCGCGACGTATGACCCGCGTGTGCGGAACTTATGAATCATACGCTGGCATATGTCGGGAAATTTTGTGCATGCTCAAAACTTGTTTAGTTCCTCGACGTACTCCAGCGTATGTCGACGTACTTCAGCGTGCTCTTAACGTATATGAAACGTATTTGACGTATGCCCAGCGTGTTCATCAATTTTGCTCATACGTCGGCATACGTTTTCTAAAACGTCAAGGTGTGACAGGGCCTTTAGTGAGTGTTATGGACAGTATGACATCAGTCCCACTATCACCACTTTGAAAATGAGGCACCACCGAGACTCAAACTCGGGATCTCCTGTTTACTAGACAGGCGCTTTGCCAACTAAGCCATGGCGCCCTGGGGAAATAGTGTCAATTCTGTTTTCAACCTTAGTGAGTGTTATGTACAGTATGGAATCAACCCCTCGTTCAAAATGAGGCACCACCGAGACTCGAACTCAGGATCTCCTGTTTACTAGACAGGCGCTTTGCCAACTAAGCCATGGCGCCCTGAGGAAATAATGTCAATTCCGTTTTCAACATTAGTGAGTGTTATGGACAGTATAGAATCAACCCCATTTTCAAAATGAGGCACCACCGAGACTCGAACTCGGGATCTCCTATTTCCTAGACAGGGGCTTTGTCAACTAAGCCATGGCGCCCTGAGGAGAGCGTGTCAATTCTGTTTTCAACCTTAGTGAGTGTTATGTACAGTATGGAATCAACCCCTCGTTCAAAATGAGGCACCACCGAGATTCGAACTCGGGATCTCCTGTTTACTAGACAGGCGCTTTGCCAACTAAGCCATGGCGCCCTGAGGAAATAATGTCAATTCCGTTTTCAACATTAGTGAGTGTTATGGACAGTATAGAATCAACCCCATTTTCAAAATGAGGCACCACCGAGACTCGAACTCGGGATCTCCTGTTTCCTAGTTTCCTAGACAGGGGCTTTGTCAACTAAGCCATGGCGCCCTGAGAAGAGCTTGTCAATTCTGTTTTCAACATTAGTGAGTGTTATGGAGAGTATAGAATCAACCCCATTTTCAAAATGAGGCACCACCGAGACTCGAACTCGGGATCTCCTGTTTACTAGACAGGGGCTTTGTCAACTAAGCCATGGCGCCCTGAGGAAATAATGTCAATTCCGTTTTCAAAGAGCCAATAATTTGCATCTCTGACAATCCTAGCTCGCAGCTTTTACCGTCAACGGCACTTCGCGAATCCGCTGAATCTGCCTAAGACCGTGGCAAACCTAACGTGTGTTTTTTTATTGACATCCCTAATACCTCATTCATTCGGACGCGGGTACTGGCTTGCTTGCTTATGGCTTTTTTATTAGGCGTTCTGTGCATAGCACCTTTGCCCGCCTCTAAAGGAGTGTGTGGGAGAATTTTAGAATTTAGTGTGAGGGCAAGCTACGTTAGTCTGTTAAAGCAATGGGAGTTATTTCAAGTAATGGGTTGCAAGATGTTTTAGCTTGCAAGTGGACTGTCGTGGCAATGGCATAGCCATGCCAAGGGAGGTCTTTTAATAAGTTTAGACCCGCAGAGTGCGAAGGTTATTTCTGTGGTTGAAGACCTTATAAATTTAGAGTTTGAAATTTAGAATTTGGAATTTGGAATTTAGAATTTAGAATTTTGTGTGTCAGCTATTGATGTCCGCTTGTATACGTTACTCGAAAGCCTCCGTTAACTCAATAATTTCGTATTTTAGAAAGTGCGCTAAACACCTGGCCAGGGTGCCGCGAATTTACCCTGCAACCCGGAGGTGAAGTTGCAGCTCCCCTCTTCGGCTGGGCAGCCGCCGCGCAGAGAAAGAAGTGTGAGAGGATAGTTAGATTGTTAGTAAGAGTATAGGTGTGGTTAGTATAGACCCGCAGTGAAAGGTATCACTGCGGTGAAGAAATCTAACCTATCTAACCTAACCTGATTTCAAAGTTAGCCTAACATAACCTATCCTTAGCCTAGAACGAACCATTTAAAGGTTACAAAACTATTGCTTAAATTTCGCAGTGGATCAGCTAAGGTTAGAAAATGGGCAAGTCCTACTTTGGGGGTGCACCATGCACCCTCATCATATATACTGGGAGGAGTGATTTATAGAAACTTCTCTAGCCCAGAATCCTTTAGAAATGTAAAGACTTTTTCGAGAAGTTCAGGATGGTCGTTACCGAGCAGAGTTTTTAGGTCTACAGGGATGTTTTGGATTCGGCAGTAATCTAGCATGGGTTGCCGATGGGTATTGTGCTGGGGACAATCGATGAGAATGTGATGGGGATTCTCCATTGCGTCGCAGGTACCACAGGTACCCGCGTTCCAATAGGCATTTAATTTTGTGTGTCCATTTCTGAGTCTGGTTAGAATAACCTCGCGCCGGCGACTCTTTTGGTTGGAACTGGGCCAGTAGCCGATGTTAGGCTTGATATAAAATAGGTGGGCGCTATGGTTTGTGGTCCAGTTATGTTGAATTTGCTTCCGGATGGTGTCCTGGAGGAGAGCTTTGCTATCGTCTCCAGACCACTTTAAGGGTGCAATCTCTCTAAGTTCTAGGGACTTTTTTGCCTGCTCATCGGCCTTCTCATTTCCTTGAATTTTGCAGTGGCCCGGGATCCAAAGAAAAGAGACATCAGGGGTATCATCGATACCTTTCTGAATATCTGCTATAACGTGGTGGTTGGGGTTGACTACGTTACTGATGGCCTGCAGGACAGATTTAGAGTCTGAACAGATGACGGCTGAGTTGATATTTTGGGTTCTGATTATGGCTAATGCATTTAGGGATGGCAACAGCCTCGGCTGTGAAGATGGAGCAGTTGTCCGGAAGTCTTTTCTGAAGGCAAATGTTTTGCCCCCAGATGCCGAGGCCTACTTTTTCGCCTATTTTGGAGCCGTCTGTAAATATAAAGGTCTTTTCCGCGTTACAAGATCGGAACTCTAGGAATTTTTGGGAGACTTCTTCCTCTGAGAAGTCCGTTTTACGGGAAGTGAAAGAAATTCCACTTTGGGCTCTTTTTCGAGTCCAGAAGCGGGAGAGTGGGGGGGTTTGCCTATTGTCGCTGGCAGTGCAAGATTTAGGCTTTCCAGGGTTTTCGCTACTCTGTGCTTAAATGGGGGCCACTTCTGTAGAGTGGCTTTATTTGCTCGTCTGGGATGGGCAAAACATTGTTTTGCCGGGTGATTTTCGGTGGATTGAACCTTAATGTAGTAAGAGATAAGCTGGGCGTCGCGTCTTGTCTGTAGAGGGCACAGCCCGCTATCAGTTAGCAGGCTGGTGATGGGGGATTCTCCGAGCGCGCCTGTGGCTGCCCGGATACTGGCGTTTTGGACTCGCTCTAGCTTTAATTTATTGGTCTTGTTCGTCGAGTCAAAAACGAACGAATTATATTCGAGAATGGACCGAATCAGGGACTTGTAGAGCATAAGCAGGGTCTTTCGATCCCCGCCATACTCTGTGCCGCCGAGCATGCGGAGAATGTTGACTCGCTTTTGACAGCTAGAGACGACTTTGGTGATGTGCTCATTGAAACTCAATCGGGAATCTAGGGTGACGCCCAAGAATTTGAAGCTATTGGTGCATTCAATAGGTTTACCCGAGATTTGGAGCCGTGGAGGGTCGTGTCTGGAATGCGCTCTGGCAAAGACAACGACTGATGATTTTTCCGCCGAGAGAGATAGACCCATTAAACTACACCAATTATTGATGTCGTTTAGGCTATCCTGCAACTGCGTAGTTGCTTGTTGGAATTCTGGTTCGTTATACCGCCTGGTATCGATTGCAGTGGTTTTCCAAATGGCGACATCGTCCGCAAAGAGGGAGTAATTTATTCCAGGCGGTAGCTTTTTGGCGAAGAGATCATTGATCATTACTAAAAAGAGGGTGGGGGACAGAACGCTACCCTGGGGTGTGCCTTGGTCCTGGGTTGCCAGGTAGGAGAATGTGGTGCCACAACGGACTTTAAATTTTCGGTCCTTGAGAAAGTTTTCAATGAATTTTGCAAGGTGGCCACGAATTCCTAGCTTGCTTAATTTAAACAAAAGGGCGTCTTTTGTACGCGATCGAACGCCGATTTAATGTCTAAGAATGCAGCTATTGTTACTTGCTTTTTGTAAAAGCCATTTTGGATGTCACTGACTAGTTTCACCAAATTGTCAGTGGTGGCTCGCCCGCGCCGGAAGCCTGATTGCATAGCATCAAGCTTCTTTTCGAGGATCTCGTGAAGTCTAACGTTTACCATGCGCTCGACAAGCTTGCTAGCACAGCTAGTAAGCGAAATTGGGCGATAACCTTTGGGTCTGTTTTTCTTTGCCAGGTTTTGGAAGGGGATGATAATACTCTCTCGCCACGATGTGGGGAAAGAGTCGCTAAGAAACATGTTGTTAATGGCCGAAAGCAGGTACTTTAGTGCTGTTTGGCTGAGGTGCCTGAAGAAAGAGTAGTGAATTTCGTCAGGGCCCACTGCAGTGTTTCCACACTTGCTAATGGCGTAATTTAGCTCGGTCATTGTAAATGGTACATTATAATACTAGGGTACTGGCTTGTAAAATCCATAGAGATCTACTATAACTAGAGCGGACAGCACACCTGTGCCGACGTCAAAATTGAACGTTTTGTGAGTACAAATCTGGGCCTCTGTGGGGAAGCTCGTGACGTTTTACCGAAACACCTCTCTGCCAAGCGTCTGAAAACTTCTGGTTACCAAATAAGTCCTAAAGTTCGTTAAAAAGTTCGGGTTCTGTAGCATATAGGTGAGGCTCCTGGACCAGATCTGAAAATTGAAAATGTCCTTATTCATTTCATTTTCCTACATAGAATAAGGAGGCCACTGAAAAACACGATGATGTTTTACTTATCGTCTTCCGGCAAGGTTGGATCTTGTAATAGATAAGATAGGACCATCCAACGGTAAAGATCAGGACTGGTGTACTTATCATAAATTTGATGCTTTTGACGATGATCCTTATTCTTAACACATTAAAATTTCAATCATCTATTGAAGAACACTAGGCGCTCAGACTTACTCATATAGGAATACATTTTCTAGGCTCCAACAGCGTTGAAATTCACAGTGACTTTTGGCCAGGTCGGATGCCGAACTTAGATAAGTATCAAAATTAAACCCTTCTAGCAGCGGCGGGCTTCGGCATCCATGATTCATTCATCGTGCAAGCTTTCATGCTTACTTACTTGAACTTATCGGAGTCGGCTCCATCTAGTAGATGCACAGCTGTCTGCTGCCTTGGTTTTGCGCTGTTCCCATTCACCTCATGCTCCATGCACCACAAGCCACCCATTAATCAAGGAGGCTGTCAGGTTGACATCATATATATATATATATATATATATATATATATATATAAAGTAGAATCGGAAAGCACTGGAATATATATATATATATATATATATATATATATATATATATATATATATAGCTAGAACTGAAAGACATATATATATATATATAAATATATATATATATATATATATATATATATATATATATATATATATATATATATATATATATATATATATATAGTGGACTACAAGACTTTCAGAGGTATTTCGCTTGTAAGTATTTGCTCCATGGCTGAGGTTCTTCCTTGGAGGTGCGTCTGATATTTCTGCTGTGCAATTGCTCGCTCCTCGGACAACGTTGCACACTCAAATATTAGGTGCTCCAATGTTTCATCACCGCTTTGACCGAGGAGGCACACCTGGTTCTCCTGAGTGTGTCTCCTTATATGTAATGCTAGTCGCAACCCAGGAGTGTCCAGTCAGCAGATTCATCTTCGTGAGTGTTGCTTGTCTTCCAATACTGCTGTATCGACTTGCAGGCCAGAAGAGTTCAGGAGCTGCGAGTGCATTTTCTTCGGTTACTAGTCTGGGCAACCAGTGAA
>JAOTON010000486.1:0-105438 GCA_034440635.1 Lepas anatifera | reverse complement strand
TTCAGTCAGCTCAATATTTTCGCTGTTGTTCTGCTTCAAGCAAGGTTTCTTATGCACCTCATTTATTTGGTTGCTTCTGCAATATTATGCAGCATGACTAGTACGAGTTTTATATCATGTTAGTGGGCTGTGATTAAGTTTCATTTGTTACTCGGTATGTGTTTCATTTTATGTGTATGCTCAAATGGGTTGGACATTTGTTGTTTACAAATTGTTATACTATTGTTATACAATGAATGCTCTTTTACTGCATTAGTATGTTTTCTGGACGTCTGAGGTATGGCGCGTCGCTCTAAATAGCAGAGTTGCACGGCGACGTCCCTGCACAATGCGCGTGCGGTTGCGGGGAACATCACGGGAGGCGGTGCCCGTTACATCAGGGGAGCTTAGAGAGCCCGGCACTGTGGTGTACACATCACCAGGTGTGACCTGAGCTAATTACAACCCTCTCCAGGTGGTTATTCTTCTTTGAGTGTGATCCGGGCTCTCTCCCTTCACCCCTCCCCCAGGTGCTGGTGGTATTCTCCAAGTGTGACCCGGGCTCTCTCCCTCCACTCCTCCCCTGGTGCTGGTGGTATTCTCCAAGTGTGACCCAGGCTCTCTCCCCTCCACTCCTCCCCAGGTGCTGGTGGTGTTCTCCAAGTGTGACCCGGGCTCTCTCCCCTCCACTCCTCCCCAGGTACTGGTGGTGTTCTCCAAGTGTGACCCGGGCTCTCTCCCTCCACTCCTCCCCCAGGTGCTGGTGGTGTTCTCCAAGTGCGACCTCAGCTCGCCGGCTGAGCTGGCTGAGTACCAGTGCCTGCTGCGGCTGGCGGAGCTGCGTCAGCTGAGCACGCAGCAGCTGACGTCAGCCGCCGTCAGCTGTGCCTCCTGACGAGGGCGTGGAGCAGGTGCTAGACTGGGTCAAAACCTGCAGCGCCGCCAGAAAGCCCGCCTAGGCACGGCCCAACGCCATGCGCGGTGAGGGGTGGCCTAGCGCACGCACTGTGCTCCCGAGGGGCCATCTATAAACTATCAGTCTCCGGTTTTGATGGCCCGCTGAGTAAGAGCTGGGCATTCGTGTCACATAGAAAGCACGGAACGTAACCAGGAAATGTGGCACGGTTTCTAGAATGTTCTTCCTCGGGTTTGAGTCGCGACACCTACAGAGGGGAAATTCGCGACCAAAATTCCAGAACGTCGTAAATCAAGCTCTTGATCGAGCGAATGCTTCCACCGTTTCCGATTTGGGATTGCAATGAGCAAGGACAGTGTCCAATCAGTCGGGACAGTGCCATTGGAATTTGGTATGCTCCATGGGTCAGACATTAGCTGGCTCTAGTCAGCTGTCGGGATAGTGTCCCAATAAAACCAGATGACTGTCACAAATGATATATTCACCGCCTTGAGTTCATGCATGTCATCGTTTCAACATGCTAATACAGCTCGCACAAGGAATCACACGAGAGAGGTTGTCACCTGCTGTAGGTCTGAAGATGACGACTGCGATTCACAACCGGCGCCGTCCACGTCTATACCACAGCGTCGCCGAGCACACCCCTAAACACGACTGCAAACTCGGTCCAGCCTCCCGTACAAGTACCGGCGCCAACTCCGCCGCAAACAAAGAACTGAATCACAGAGTCTGCCCTCACACAGCCAGCCCCAGGGCGACTTGTTCACAGCGCACGTCCTCCTACAAAAACACCTCCCGTCGCCAGGCTCCCACACGCTGCAAACATTAACCAGCCATACCGCTCACCTCACACCACCGGTCACAGCCGACTGCGAGGCTAAGGGTCGCCCTCAACGCCTGCTGGCCACACGCGTCCGCCGGCGGCCCGCTAAAACCGTCCAAGCCAGACTGGCAGCATAGTCCGCTGGCACGTGGCCTCCGGGTCCGAACCGACAGAGGATTCTTGGTGTCAGCATCGCGCGGCCACTCACAACCCAGCTGGCACTGCGCCAGCCTCCGGGCCTCCACATCGCACGCTGCTGAGGGTTCATCCGGCGCTCTCCGAGATCCCTGACCGCCTTAGAGGACAAGTCCACACGGGCGGCGTCACTGTTGTATAGCAGTCCCGTGACTGACGAGGCCGCGCCTTGCCCCGGAGAGCGGTCGGTAAGGTGACGAATCCTGAAGACGCCGCCTGACTGGGGCCGGTTCAGTGTATCCTGGTCAGCTCCTCCACGGCCTTAATGATGTCGTCGACGGTGGCCGGCCTGCGCTGGCCCGCCGAGTCCGAGATCTGAGCCCAGCGGGAGGAGGCGTTACAGGGAACAGGACGGCGCTGACGGGCGCCGCGCTCCACGCCGCCGGGAAGGGCAGCAGCGCACATGCACGGCCAGCAGTTATACAGTGCCAGTCCGCTGTTCTCCCCGAGTCTACGGTTCTAGACAAGGTGTAGGTATGTTGTTGACAGGTCTGTTCAACATGAGTGTCTCGGGTGATTTATCCAAAGTGGGAATAGTTAACAAAACAAACATCGGTACAGAAAAAGCATACCTCGTGGTCCTCGACAGGTTGGACATAACAACTTGGTATACTGAGATTAAAGACGGGTGTTCTGAGGTTAAAGAGCGTATACTGATATTTAAGACGCTCCATTAAAAAGGAAGGAATCCAAGGTCTGAACAAGATTTGAGATCCTAAATATTCCGGACTGGAAATAAACTTTAAATACTTTGAACCTGAGATTGAATGGAGCCTGTGCTCTAAAAATATGCCGGCCTTGTAAGAGCGTAACTTGTTACATCGATCAATCTCATTGCCACGGCCTTCAGTTTCTAAGATCCAGGAAGGAAGAACACCAATTCATATGACATGGAAATGGGCAAGGGAGCCTGATCGTAATGTAAATCCCCAAACCAAATAAATATCTGCCCCTCCAGCACGACTCGGAAATGATCACACATACAAACGAGAGTTTCGGAAAGATACCGGAGCCCAAGAAAGGCTATGATTCGAGGACAAGTTGTTAGTTATAACTCTCCCCCTGCGCGGCGTATGCGCACCTCTCGAAGGCTGCATCACTGACCGTCATGTTTCGCACCACCTCAGCCATCTGGTCACGGTTGAGGTCCAGGAAGCTCTCGATAAGGTCGCCGTCGATGAAGCCCTCGCAGGGCTCGGTCTTTCGTTCGCAGCGGTAGGCTCGCCAGGAGGCGTGCTCGATTTTGCCGACCGGCCGAATCACTCGAGCCAGCTGGTCCTGCAGCTCATTGATGAAGCTGTAAAACTCCCGTTCCAGCTGCGTCACCAGACCTGGCGGACAGAAAAGTACACTGGTGAAGCTTAGTCACCACATCTGAGGAACAGAGAAGTACATTGATGAATCCGTAAAACTTTTTGTTGTGTGTGTTGGGGTTTAGGGCGCTCGAGCGACTAGGCTATGTCGCGCCCATAAAACTTTTCGTTCTTTGATATAAAAATATCATTTGTTTCACATGGTTGTACGCGTACAATCGCTCTGCGCGCGGTCCCGCTCGTCACTGACCGATGGAGCCCTGGACGGTGCCGAAGAGCACGCAGCCAGAGGTGGGCGCCATGTTCTCGGTGACACCCTGCATGACTAGGGAGCCGTGTCTGAAGACGTTGATCATGTCGCCCACGTGGTAGCGGCCCGTCTCCTGCATCTGCATCCTCTCCTCGTCCGTGGTTGCCGCGCTGCCGGGGAGAGAGGTTACATGAGAGAGACCGGTAAATGAGGGTAAAGGGGAGATACGCGGAGAGCCAGGTTACATGAGAGGAGAGACCGGTAAATGGTACAGGGAAGAGACGCGGGGAGTGAGGTTACATGGGAGAGACCGGTAAATGATACAGGGGAGAAACGCGGGGAGTGAGGTTACATGGGAGAGACCGGTAAATGATAAAGGGGAGAAACGCGGGGAGTGAGGTTACATGGGAGAGACCGGTAAATGAGGGTAAAGGGGAGAGACGCATGGAGTGAGGTTACATCGGAGAGACCGGTAAATGATGGTACAGTGGAGAGACGCGGGGAGTGAGGTTACATGAGAGAGACCGGTAAATGGTACAAGGGAGAAACGCGGGGAGTAAGGTTACATGGGAGAGACCGGTAAATGATAAAGGGGAGAAACGCGGGGAGTGAGGTTACATGGGAGAGACCGGTAAATGAGGGTAAAGGGGAGAGACGCATGGAGTGAGGTTACATCGGAGAGACCGGTAAATGATGGTACAGTGGAGAGACGCGGGGAGTGAGGTTACATGAGAGAGACCGGTAAATGGTACAAGGGAGAAACGCGGGGAGTAAGGTTACATGGGAGAGACCGGTAAATGAGGGTACAGGGGAGAGACGCGGGGAGTAAGGTTACATGGGAGAGATCGGTAAATGGTACAGGGGAGAAAGGCGGGGCGTGGGGTTACATAGGAGAGACCGGTAAATGAGGGTACAGGGGAGAGACGCGGGGAGCCAGGTTACATGGAAGAGACCGGTAAATGGTACAGGGAAGAGACGCGGGGAGTGAGGTTACATGGGAGAGACCGGTAAATGATACAGGGAGAAACGCGGGGAGTGAGGTTACATGGGAGAGACCGGTAAATGATACAGGGGAGAAACGCGGGGAGTGAGGTTACATGGGAGAGACCGGTAAATGAGGGTAAAGGAGAGAGACGCATGGAGTGAGGTTACATCGGAGAGACCGGTAAATGATGGTACAGTGGAGAGACGCGGGGAGTGAGGTTACATGAGAGAGACCGGTAAATGGTACAGGGAAGAGACGCGGGGAGTGAGGTTACATGGGAGAGACCGGTAAATGATAGAGGGGAGAAACGCGGGGAGTGAGGTTACATGGGAGAGACCGGTAAATGAGGGTAAAGGGGAGAGACGCATGGAGTGAGGTTACATCGGAGAGACCGGTAAATGATGGTACAGTGGAGAGACGCGGGGAGTGAGGTTACATGAGAGAGACCGGTAAATGGTACAAGGGAGAAACGCGGGGAGTAAGGTTACATGGGAGAGACCGGTAAATGAGGGTACAGGGGAGAGACGCAGGGAGTGAGGTTACATGGGAGAGATCGGTAAATGATGGTACAGGGGAGAGACGCGGGGAATGAGGTTACATGAGAGAGACCGGTAAATGGTACAGGGGAGAGAAGCGGGGAGTGAGGTTACATGGGAGAGACCGGTAAATGGTACAGGGAAGAAACGCGGGGAGTAAGGTTACATGGGAGAGACCGGTAAATGGTACAAGGGAGAGACGCGGGGAGCCAGGTTACATGGGAGAGACCGGTAAATGGTACAGGGAAGAGACGCGGGGAGTGAGGTTACATGGCAGAGACCGGTAAATGGTACAGGGGAGAGACGCGGGGAGTGAGGTTACATGGGAGAGACGCGGAGAGTAAGGTTACATGGGAGAGACGCGGGGAGTAAGGTTACATGGGAGAGACCGGTAAATGATGGTACAGGGGAGAGACGCGGGGAGTGAGGTTAAATGGGAGAGACGCGGGGAGTGAGGTTACATGTGAGAGACGCGGGAGTAAGGTTACATGGGAGAGACCGGTAAATGATGGTACAGGGGAGAGACGCGGGGAGTGAGGTTACATGGGAGAGACGCGGGGAGTGAGGTTACATAGGAGAGACCGGTAAATAAGAGTACATGGGAGAGACGCGGAGGGCCAGGTTACATGAGAGGACAGACCGGTAAATGGTACAGGGAAGAGAAGCGGGGAGTAAGGTTACATGGGAGAGACCGGTAAATGAGGGTACGGGGAGAGACGCGGGAAGTGAGGTTACATGTGAGAGACCGGTAAATGAGGGTACAGGGGAGAGACACGGAGGGTCAGGTTACATGGGAGAGACCGGTAAATGGTACAGGGAAGAGACGCGGGGAGTAAAATTACATGAGAGAGACCGGTAAATGGTACAGGGAAGAGACGCGGAGAGTGGGGTTACGTGGGAGAGACCGGCAAATGGTACAGGGAAGAGACGCGGGGAGTAAAATTACATGGGAGAGACCGGTAAATGGTACAGGGAAGAGACGCGGGGAGTAAAATTACATGGGAGAGACCGGTAAATGGTACAGGGAAGAGACGCGGGGAGTAAAATTACATGGGAGGGACCGGTAAATGGTACAGGGACGAGACGCGGAAGGTAAGGTTACATGGGAGAGACCTGTAAATGGTACAGGGGAGAGACGCGGGGAGTGGGGTTACATGGGAGAGACCGGTAAATGGTACAGGGAAGAGACGGTTGCACGTGGGCACAGAGAGTTACGCGATGGAGTGAAGACACAGGGGAATGAGATTACAGGGAAGATGGACGAGAAGGTTACAGTGGAGAGGAGTGAAGACACAGGGGAATGAGATTACAGGGAAGATGGATGAGAAGGTTACAGTGGAGACAAGGCTAAGTGATGGTAAAATGAAGATATATGGGTGAGGGTGTAGGGGAGATATGCGGGTGAGAAAGGGTACCGGGGAGGGACGTGACCCCGATACTATTTTGGACCTCTGGAGTAACCTCGAAGGAAAGAAGTAATACATTCTGACGGTTTCCACACAGATTCAGTTCGAGAGCTTCATAGCGGTAAACAAACCCAGTATGTTAACACTTAAACCAACACAGCAGGCAGATGAACGCGTTTCGACAAAAATTGTCTTCTTCAGCATCTATGGTAGGAGGGATAAGGAACCCGTCATCAAGACATTCAGCAGTTTCATCGTTTGGATTTTTGTGCAAAATTATCGTGCGATAGAAATATACAGGCACCGTTTTTGAGGATATTCCAATAATGCTTCTTGAATTATTCTAAAATGTATACAAGCAAGCTTTGATATGAGACAATCTAGCCTTATCACTGTTTTAAATAATGTTCTATTTTTATTTTATCATCATTATTGTTTTGTTATTATTATATAAAACTTTTTTCTCTCTCTTTGCTTAACCAACTCCTAATACAGCCGCAGATTTTGCCCATTTCATGAAGCCTGGCCTAAGATTAAAAGTATCATTTTTAGCTATATGTGCTGCTTCTGTAGCTTTCCTATTACCTTTGTTTTTACAAACTGCTATAATTTTAGCTCTATCCCAGTTTGGTAGATGATTTGTTTTCATGGAATGTATGACAAATGCACTGAATTCTGAGTTGTTTCGAAGGTCTCTTCTATGTTCTTTTAATCTTGTTTTTTAGGCCCCGTCCTGTTTCACCTATGTACGATTTCGTACACGACCCGCACGGCACCTGGTACACTACACTTTTTGGTTCTGAGTCACCTGATCTTTCTTTTTTCGCTAAGATGCTACTAAGTTTTTTACCGGAACAAAATGCTACTTTGCAACCCGTTTCTTCAAGTTTGTTTGCAATAATTTCAGCTGGTTTGGAGTAAGGTATCGTAACACATCGTATCTGTTCCTTTTTGTTGGATTTCGCGGATCGTTTTCTTATATCTAGAGCTTTCTTTTTCATATTTATCAGAAATCCTCTCGGATATTTTAGCTTCGTGAACGAGGTCATAATATGTTCTATCTCTATTCTTGCAGGTATTCAGGAACAAGGAATGCTATGTACATTATTACTCAGGTCACAGTGATAGGGGTGAAACGAGGAGTAGTATTAGGATTTTTTCTTAGGGCCTTCCGTATTTGTAGTGATGAATACCTGCAAGAAGAGATAGAACATATTATGACCTCGTTCACGAAGCTAAAATATCCGAGAGGATTTCTGATAAATATGAAAAAGAAAGCTCTAGATATAAGAAAACGATCCGCGAAATCCAACAAAAAGGAACAGATACGATGTGTTACGATACCTTACTCCAAACCAGCTGAAATTATTGCAAACAAACTTGAAGAAACGGGTTGCAAAGTAGCATTTTGTTCCGGTAAAAAACTTAGTAGCATCTTAGCGAAAAAAGAAAGATCAGGTGACTCAGAACCAAAAAGTGTAGTGTACCAGGTGCCGTGCGGGTCGTGTACGAAATCGTACATAGGTGAAACAGGACGGGGCCTAAAAACAAGATTAAAAGAACATAGAAGAGACCTTCGAAACAACTCAGAATTCAGTGCATTTGTCATACATTCCATGAAAACAAATCATCTACCAAACTGGGATAGAGCTAAAATTATAGCAGTTTGTAAAACAAAGGTAATAGGAAAGCTACAGAAGCAGCACATATAGCTAAAAATGATACTTTTAATCTTAGGCCAGGCTTCATGAAATGGGCAAAATCTGCGGCTGTATTAGGAGTTGGTTAAGCAAAGAGAGAGAAAAAGTTTTATATAATAATAACAAAAACAATAATGATGATAAAATAAAAATAGAACATTATTTAAAACAGTGATAAGGCTAGATTGTCTCATATCAAAGCTTGCTTGTATACATTTTAGAATAATTCAAGAAGCATTATTGGAATATCCTCAAAAACGGTGCCTGTATATTTCTATCGCACGATAATTTTGCACAAAAATCCAAACGATGAAACTGCTGAATGTCTTGATGACGGGTTCCTTATCCCTCCTACCATAGATGCTGAAGAAGACAATTTTTGTCGAAACGCGTTCATCTGCCTGCTGTGTTGGTTTAAGTGTTAATATCTGTCAACCACTGTTATACAAACCCAGTATGTGTTGGTTACATTCAGCAGACAGCTCAGTATCGTAACTACATGAGGCTCAAGATCCCGTTATCACCCGAGGTCATGTCTAACCTTTGTGAGGCGCTTCATAACGCACACGCCAGAATAATTCAGGCCGGCGTTTGTTTGGCAACCAGCAAGAGCAGATTACCTGTCCTTCTGGCAGACGAATAGATTGTGACTATTCTCGGCGCCCAGGTAGGTTTCATCATCCAGAATCTCCACCGCCGTCATGTACTTGGCGTTAAAGTCGCGTGCCATCTGCCGAGAGCTCAGTTTAAAACGCCAAATCCTCCGCCGTATCTTAGTTCAGATCGATACTGTGGTGAAAATATTGAAAAAAATGTTCACACTCAAAGCACAGTTGCATCACCGATACAAGGCAGCAACTACGAAGGAAACGACGCATCAAAGCAGAAATTTTTCTCAAAACAATAAATGAATGGAGACATACATAACATAGCGCCCGCAAACTTGAAATCAATCCCGCGCTAAATCTCTGTTCAGTCAAAAAGGTCACCCTCATCTAAGGCTTCCATCGATACGATAGGATGAGGTGAGACTCACCTCATCGAAGTTGCCCTCCATGGCCTTGTACTGCAGCGCGGTGATGGAGCGCATCAGGTCGCCCACCAGTACGAAGTCGCCCTTGGTCTTGAGGTAGAGTGCCACTATGTTGTTGAAGTGGCTGCACTCCAGCCTCAGCTCGCGCTCTGCCGTCCACTCGAACAGCCGAACCTGAGCGCGGCGCAAATTCCCCCGTGACTGCCAGCCGCGCCTATCTACATCCGAGTGCGACCTTCACATGCCGGGACAGTTCGGCACGCGTCAAGTTCACGGAGGTTCACCCAGGCGTGACGCTTTGACTCAAGCAAAAATAACATTCTCTGAACGTTCTACGGGGAGATGGAAGACAGTATAACTATTTTCGACAAACCACTATGTGTCAACCCTGAACATTTTCCGAGCAATTGGATGACTTGACAGTCCCAGTATGCATCCACTGTCTCTTACCGTATTGTTGATGCTTGCCAACAGTTTTCCGTTGAAGGCGGCCAGGCTATAACAGGCGCCCTTGTTTTCTTTCTCCGCTACCTGGGTAAGTTTCTGGTCGTGGTACTGGAACACCACTATCCGACCCTGCCGGAAAACTGAGTCAGACTCTGGTCGACTGAAACACCACTATCCTACTCCATTGGAGAACTGGGTCAAATCCTGGTCGTGATACTGGAACACCACTATCCGACCCTGACGGAGAACTGGATGAAATTCTGGTCGTGGTACTGGAACACCACTATCCGACCCTGACGGAGAACTGGGTGAAATTTTGGTCGTGGTACTGGAACACCACTATCCGACCCTGATGGAGAACTGGGAACTGGGTCAAATTCTGGTCGTGGTACTGGAACACCACTATCCGACCCTGACGGAGAACTGGGTCAAATTCTGGTCGTGGTACTGGAACACCACTATCTGACCCTGACGGAGAACTGGGTGAAATTCTGGTCGTGGTACTGGAACACCATTATCCGACCCTGACGGAGAACTGGGTCAAATTCTGGTCGTGGTACTGGAACACCATTATCCGACCCTGACGGAGAACTGGGTCAAATTCTGGTCGTGGTACTGGAACACCACTAGTCGACCCTGACGGAGAACTGGGTGAAATTCTGGTCGTGGTACTGGAACACCACTATCCGACCCTGACGGAGAACTGGGTGAAATTCTGGTCGTGGTACTGGAACACCACTATCCTACTCCATTGGAGAACTGGGTCAAATTTTGGTCGAGGTACTGGAACACCACTATCCGACCCTGCCGAAAAACTGGGCCAGATTCTGACCATTGCACTAGAACACCACAGCGCACGTGACGGTGCCGCCCCGTGCGACAAGCTGTCGCCCACGCATCCACACCCCCACGAAAATATCTGCCGGCGGCGGCGACTGCGACCTTACCATCCCTGCCGTCACTACGCCATCCGTCCCGCCCCGCTACAATAGCTCCAACATTCAATGAATCCTCGAGCACCTCTGCCGCGCCCAGACAAGTGTAAGCTGCTGCTGTGGTGTGGACATCACATTACCTGACGTGGGTCTGGTGGTGTGATGCAGATGTCTCGCAGCGGAAAATGTTTTTGGCTGCGTCATATAGTATTCAGCAAAGGACTCAGAAACAGCAAGGCATCAACTTCCTCATTAAGTTCTAGTTAGATTCTGACACCTTTTGGTCGATTGACTGTTTTCTCGAAAATGTGTTTTCGCTCCGGCTTAATGCGTGTACCTGCCTCGCTTGTTACATGCCACCGCTCCCAAGTAGAGCACAGCAGGGTTTGCGCTGTGCTGGGTTTATGTTGTGCGGGACGGTCGCCGTCTCCTGGACGACCGACTCTCCGGTACTGATATGACATTCGGCTGCAAAACCGAGCCCGAAATCAGGCAAAACGAGGAGCTGAACCTTAATTTATGTAGAATAAATTGAACCCACGAAGAAATCGAACGGTGAGACTTACTTTTTGAGACAGCTAATCATCTTAAATAATTCAGGGCTCGGTATTTTCTAATGAAAAAACCGGCAACCAATGATGAGTTTAAAGTGGGGTAATCCCTAAGGTCATTTCTGGGAGCTTTATCAAGTTCCACATAAACTCTAGTTACAGCAGTTAAAAGGCAGTTGTGTTCAATTATTTTCATTCATGTTCTCACAACTGAGGCTCTAGAATCATGATTACATATTTTTTCTGCGAATCACGCCAAGCAACCAGTGGCGGATCTAGCCGGTCGGTTGGGGGGCATGCCAAAGTCGAAAAGCAAAAAAAAACGTCACCGGGTGAAATATTATGTTCAAATTTGACTACACTGTACGTTTTCGGGGTACCTAAAGTCAAGTCGAAAAGGAAAAAAGGTCACCAGCTGAAAGATGTGTCCACAAAATGTTTGTTTTTGCTATCCAAGGCACAATGCTTACACTGAAGTTGACTGGTTCTGCATGAAGTTCAGAGTTGAAGCACCAACTCATTTTAGTCCAAGTTGTGCTCAGGACTTTGCTTATGAACTAAAAGAGAGGCCGGTGAAAAAGGAGGTCGACAGCTTTAGGGGGAACATAGTTTCGCCCCGAGCTTTTCCGCTGGGGGAATATCTCCCCTCCCCTGGATCCGCCACTGCACGCAACGGAGCAGAATCGGCGAAGGTTTACGAAAACACGGCAGTCAAAGTATACGAGCCTCATAATTTCTTCCTTACTCAGCCAACAACAGACAGAATGATTGGCTAATGAATGATTGGTTACAAAAAGAAGAGCTTATAGCATAACAGAATACGATGGATGTGAATACTGTGCAAAAACAAACATCAAACAACCAGGTCGACAGAGGGCTGGAACCATAAAAGGCAGCGCGGTGGGTGGAGCAACAATATCAGAATCATCGCACTGAAGCTATGTAGGACGACAAACAGGAGGTTCACAACAACCCGGTCGGACTCCAGCCTATAGTTTTAGTGCGGTGGCAAAGCGACTGCAGTGAAGTTGTTGGGTATTTTAAGCCGCTGCTACTCCTCTCTGCTATAAACAAATTTTCATATAATCGGGAATACATGGTCTACTACCCAAGGACGAACCGCTATTTTAGCGACTAGAATTCGTGGTAAACCATTCATTTATCTGTATTTGGGCAACTGTGTCCTCGTCACGATGGTAGGAAGACTAGCTCCGCTTCTTGTGGCCCTGTTTGCCAGCCCGCCTCTGGCTGAGAGAATGTTTGTGTTCTCGATGTTGCCGGTCCCACCAGAGGAGCAGGGTTCCAGTTTGTCGGAGGAGAGCTCTGAGACGTCCAGCGAGGCCGAGGCACCAGATCCGCCTCCGAGCCCGGCGGACGTCTGGAGTCTGGTGCCGGACCAGACGCTCGTGCACCGACCAGACGAGTTTCTCACCGCTTCGCTGGCCAGCAGGACCGACGCCACCTCCCTGGTTCACTGCGGCATCCTCTGCGGTAGGGATACGGCATGCGCCGGCGTCAACTTCGACGAGACTGAGGGCGGTCTGTGCGAGCTGGTGTCAGACGTGTCGTCGACGGAGGAGATACCGGAGCTCAGGGCCCAGTCCAGAGCGTTTGTGGTCGCCTCTGCAGAAGTATCCACCACCGAGCCTGAGGACATCAGTCGGCCCCCGTGTCCGGAGCACTTCCAATACTACCGAACGGACGACAGTGAGCTGTGTCTGGGCAAGACGCCGTCCCACTACAGCTGGGACCACGGTGCAGAGGCGTGCGGCAGGCTGCTGCTTGGTGCCATCCCACTGGTGGTGCCCAGTCTTGACTTTATCCGCACGGTCAGGAATCTGGGCTACGCCCACTGGACGGGCGTGCGTCGCGACAATAACGTCGGCACCGACGGCGGGGGCAGCGCGGTGCAGGTGTACGACGCCTACCGCACCGACACCGGCCTCACCATCGGCTGCGAGCTGATGGCTGAGCGACAGGAGACCCGCAACTGCGCCGAGTCGCACCCGGTGCTGTGCGAGACTGCGGCCCTCGGCCCGGCCGGCTGCCCCGCCGGCTGGAGCGGCCTCTTCACATTCTGCTACCTGCTGGAGGAGACGCCGCTGCCGTGGATGGCCGCCCGCCAGCGGTGCCACAGTCTGACAGCGCTGCTGGCCTCGCCGCGGCAGTGGCGGGAACTGGCGCTCATCCGGCAGGCCAAAATTCTCCAGGGCGATCCGGTGTGGTCCGGCTGGAACGACCTTGAGGAACAGGGAGTGTGGAGGAGTGCAGACGGTCGCCTGGGTCAGCCCGCGTACTACACGGCGGAGGAGAGGGACGGCTGGGCTGAAGGCCAGCCCACTGGCGGAGACGGGGAGGACTGTGTGGAGCTCAGCAGGGAGGGAGCCGTGGACAGGAGGTGTACAGACCGACTGCCCTACATCTGCCAACGGCCCATACCAGTCATGGAGGAGGGGGACCAGTAAGTGGGGGAAGGCTCATGATCACGACCATGTGACTCCGCATCCGAGTTCCCGCCTTTGGGATCAAGTCGGTTCCACGTCCAACATCTTCGCAACGATGGAAACTCTTATGTATCCTCACCAAATTTTATGAAAACCATTCACTGATTACATTCAACTGCCAGAAAACTCGCATGCCAACTGTTGTTCCGTACTCAATCCACCAGTGAAACACAACAAATCATAATGAACTAGAATTAAGTTTTTTTCTCTTGGGACTTGCGCGTCACGTTCTCATCTCCTGGAGGCCACCAGGTCAGTCACTGTACCCATGGCGACATCCCTGACGGCACCATCTGACCTAAATAAAACCAGCCAGACGACAAAACCGGATGGTGTATTTCGATGCAAACCCAATGTTGAAAATGCGACAACTTAGCCGCCAGAGAAAACCTGCACGCCCATCGTGAGTGGGGTAGATCAAGTACAGGCACTGCCTCCCAGCCCAGTCGTAAAGGGACAGCCCCTGCGCCAACCGATGATTTTCTACTGAAAGCGGCGCACGAGTTCCCTTAGCCTTCTCCAAACGTGAACATTTATTGCAAAGCACACAGCAACAGTCCAGCCGTGCAAACCCCACATCTAGATGTCCAGTCGTGCACACCCCATTTGCTAGATGTTTGTGATGACAAGGACCTTAGAATGGCCCACAATATGGGGAACGGTCTGCTTCTGTCAATACATGCATACATATCAGTGTGAATCTCGTTCCAGTGCTCAGTGTGCGAAGCGGTGACCGTGCTCTGACGAAGTTCTAGGTGTACAGAACTGGATTGTTCTCCCGGTCTTAAACACAGGACCGGCGTCCGTAGAGAAGAGCCTTGATGTGGCAATAACTACTGCACAGGCATTTCCGTGACATGTATCCCAACATGTATTTGTATCCAATCATATGTTTGCACTGCATTTGTGTACGGAGAACTTCACACCGTGTTCGTTTGATACTCTTATCGATGATCCTCGCGCCTGCAACTGGCAAGTCTCTCCATTGATTAGCGTTATATGTTAACTGTGACTCACCCATTATGCAACACATCTAATATACTGTATCATTTCAGGAATAAAGTGTCTGATTTAAAGGGTCGGTAGATAGCCCAAATACACACTCTGTTGAAAAATGGCACGCGGGGTCTGGGCAGTGTCCCAGAACCTGGGGTGCTGGGTGCAGAACGACACCCAGTCAATCAGAATTTTCCACTCACTTTTATTTTTTTTTTTGCTGAATTTTCCACTCACTTCCAACAATATTTACTACTACTATTGAATAACTATTGAACAATATTTTACTACTATTGAATTTTACTCAACAATACTTACTACAAAGCCCAGTTCCATTGCCTCCTCTACTAACGTCCACTGGAAAAAGAGAGCAGCAGAATCGACTGGAGGATCGCCAAATTAACTCGGCTCTTATGCGCTTCTTTTGCTTTTCTGAAAGAGAATCTGGCGATTTATATTTTTCTGGTCAATTATACCTGGCATCCTTATCTCCACCGATTTCAGTGGAACAACAGAATCGAAATTCTGGCGCGGGCAAGACGCACAGTGCCCCCTCCCCTGCCCCACCGGAGAAAGTTCCAATGGGTGAACACCGCCACTAAATTCCACCACTCGCAAAATTGTTGAGTGGAAAATTAGACACCCTAGCCTTGTGTTGCCAAAAAAATGAGCTGACCGCTTTGAAAGATACATTTCTGGAAAGCAGTTTATCTGTGCATATGATTTCTAGGCTTATGTCCTTGAAAAGTTGTTTTTGTATTTCTGGTACCGAGAATAGTGAAAAACCAGTTTTGGTCATCTTGCTGTTAAAAGCAATTATCTTGAAATTTGTATGGTAAGCAGCATATTTTTTTGACATTGTATCGTAGAAAATTAACCATTTATTGCGTAGAAAATAATTTTTATCCATATTAGCCCTTCATTGCTGCGTCCACGCCGTGTGACACCCAAATCCACTCACGACACCCTACGACACCCTAGGCATAAATACGCTGATATTTAAGTTGAACTAAAAGTGTCCGGTACTTTAATACATTGAAACTCTACATTTTCATTAAATGATTTTTTTGGGCAACAAGAATGCATCCAGTTACCCTTCAAACATCGGCACTTTTTTGTATGGTTGGTCTACGGCGTGGACTTACCAAAACGCCGTCTTTACATCTAGTAAATAAAAGCGGCATCTTTAGGCTTTTTGAAAGGCTGGTTTCGTATTCGTTATTGACAAAACATTGTTAGTCTTCCTCTTGGTGTGCTTTTAGTTGTATAATTTTCTAGTCTATAAGGATTTAGAAAATTGATTTAGAGCAAGTTTTGAAATGCAAATTATGTTGCTCATGCGACCGGCAACTGGATTGCGATCAGAAATTTAAATTAGTAGTTGCTTCGACGCTGTCGCAACCCGCCGCGCCTGGCTGATTGTAGACGAAAGGAAGAAACAACAGAAAGGAGGCTGCATCTATAGGAACCGTGGCTGCAGCAGCTTCGATTAATATTGATAGAAAGCAGCATACTCATATGAAGGTGAGTATATATGTGAAGAGAAGCAGGGGAATTGACAGGTAAAGAAAAGAACCTTTTAGCAAGAGTCTGGAAGAGTTTATTGCCATGATAGAAAGTTTGTAGTTTCGTCTGGTTAGTTAAGTGTAAACCAAGGCTCTACTGGGCCCTAGCATAGGTGTATGCGAGGTGCAGTGATTGAGGCCAGGAGTGGCCTCCAAAATTCCGATAGCTATAGGTATAGGTATAGGAGGGGCGTTGTCCCGGACAGGAAAACTATACAGTGTATGCGTAGATAATTAATTTTGGAACTAGGTATTGCATGAAAAAATCCCTTTTCATTTTTCACCACCTGCCGATCTCGGAGGCCCCTCTGCAGAGTTGTCTAAGGGGGCCCTGATATTTCGTCTCAGGGGCCCTTAAAAGCTGGTCGTGTGGGAGGGAGGGGCACAAGAGTTGGTCTAGGGAAGCCCCCCAAGAGTTTTAGTGGCTCCCAGAGTTCTTTCCCCCAAAGGTTGGTCTCAGAGGCCCCCAAAAAGTTTTTTATTTGTGGAAATTCACCAACTCCTTAAAAAAATTGGAGACTGCATCAGGGGGCTTCAGCTGGTAAAGATTTACCTGCTTAACCCAAATTTCTCACATGGGAATGGTCAAACAATGCTGTTTGGGGATGATTTAAAAATATTTACTTTGAGAAAATTAAAGGAAATATCCATCCTTCAGTTCAAACAAGGGCTCTGAGAGTTTACCACCTGAGTACAAAATTTGAAATTTTTCACTCCGCCATACATTTTGTGAGGAATTTTCCACTCACTCGCCATACATTCCGAGCTGAATTTTCCACTCGACACCCTAGCGCAAAACCTATTTTGGGTCACTGGGTCTGGGCGGCCCAGTTGTCCAGCGCGCTCGTTCGGCCTGGTCACGTGACCTTTGCAGTGAGGTCACCACGAAGATCGCGGGATCGAGTCCGCCCCGAGGTAGGATTAGGCGCCCTGTCCTAGCCCCAGCCTAGTAAGTGCCCACTCTTCTGCCCGCGGTATCGCCTCAGTGCCTTGTACTGAATTCATCAGACACTTTTCGCGTGGCGGATTGTCATTGGGGTTTACCGTGGCACATACTACATTTCGTAAAATATTAACATTCCCCTCGCCGTTTGTTTATATTTTAACATGAGAGCTTTTGTTTTAGAAAACGGAGACGAAAACCGGGACAAAATAAAAATTATTGGATACGAAGAAAACCACACAAGGGAACTTAAACAGACGGCTTTCATGACGGCCGAGAGTTTAAAAAAGAATAAAAGTGTGTTTGACTGTAACGGCCCAGTAATAATTTGGGTGATCATTTGCCGTAATTGTATAGTTGTATTTTACTGACTTTCGAAGCCCCAGAGGCGAAATATAAGTCTGAAAATAAAGAGGTATGACAATAAAATATTATAAACAAACAGTGAGAGATAAACGAATATGAAAAGAATTTAAAATGAACCGCAAATCGGCACTTGACACTTAATTCAATGCGCTTGTGGCAACTACAGGAAACAATAATACGTGGTCGTGTCAATAGCAGCAACGATCCTGAGCTCAGACGTACTTACCTCTCCACATATTGCACAACCACTTCCAATGTACTCAGTCACAGTGCCAACTGAGCGCACCCTCAGCGGCACCCACCTGCTTAGCCTCCGACTCCTCCGGGTTGACGTAGGCGGTGCCGACCACGAAGTAGACGGCTGGGTCGTTGTCGAACCTGGTTGAGATGAGACTGAGCGCGTACTCGGAGGGCACGAACGAGTGCGCGTGTTGCACCTCGAACGTGTGTTGGTCGATAATGAGCAGACTGTGCACCTCCATCTGCCGAGACGGACAGGAGTAAAACTTGTACTTCGCTCCACCCACACTCCCACAAAAGTAATCACTTAAAATGATGCATGTATAGACAAATGTCCATTCTGCCAGTCCCTACACTCCACTCAATTTCCTCCGTTTCCGTTTTGGCATCCAGAACTTGTGTCGCAGAAGAGGTAAAACCCGGACATGTGGTTGGCTACGCCGCAGTGGCAGCCCCTGGCCTGACGCACCTCCTGCCCCTGCTCCAGCTGCTGGAGGCTGGGACGGTGCAGCTGCGCCACCGAGGAGTGACTGGTGGCCTTAGCCTCGGTGGAGGCTGAAGGCCGCCCCACCACCAGGCCACTGGCCTCCTGAACGTCCAGCCGCATCGACAGCACGCCGAACGTCTGCGGCAGAAAAGCAGCTCATAAGCGCAGCACTCTCAAATGTACAAACGGCACCGCGCCACTCGTCTGCGGGAGGGGACTAGCCCATGGAAGTACAAACGGTAGCACGCAGCACTTGTGTGGGAGCGGGAATAGTTGGAGTATGACGTCTGAAGAAGACAGGGAGTCATCGAAACCTGCAAATCGACATGCCAAACGTCTCAACGGAAAATGATAACAGTTTTAAGGAGTGGTAGCAAATCGAGCCAAACAGGGAAGATTTGGAATGGAGGATAAAAAGGATATCACCTCAGAAATCTGAGGAAACGAAAATGCTGTGAGAGTCAAACAAGTCCTGCAACACAATGAAATGCAAAATCGTAAGGTCAATTTGTTGTATCTCCCCAAAAATTCACTGCAAACTTGTATCATTTAGAGGAACTTAGAAAAAGACACAAATCTGCCCAGCCGCATTTTTCTCCAAGAGAACCATACATCAGGTAACTTCTATTTGAGTCATAACATTCAAACTGCCCAAACTTGGGGGAGAACATAAATTTCGCACACGCCAACAATTATTTTCCCTAAAATGAATACTGATCTACACAATGGAAGAAACAGACATACCAGTCCCTCAAGATCAATTAGTCAAAACAAAATGCACGGTTTCACATGAGAATATGCGGCATCCTAGACCTGCACACTACACGAGTGAGTCCCAGCCGAGCGCGCACCTCTGTGGACTCCTGGTAGGCGATACGTCGCGGCGACTCGTACAGCTTCACAGTGCGGATGTGCAGCTTCTGGATGTCATCCACCACGCCGATGGTGATACAGGTGTCGGTGGCGAGCGCCAGACTGCCGGACACGGGGGCACGTGATACCAACTGTCGGACACGGGGGCACGTGATACAAGTGTCAGTGGTCCGGGTCAGACTGCCAAACACGGGGGCACGTGATACCAGACTGCCGGACACGGGGGCACGTGATACCAGACTGCCGGACACGGGGGCACGTGATACCAGACTGCCGGGCACGAAAGGCACGTGATACCAGACTGTCGGACACGGGGGCACGTGATACAAGACTGCCGGACACGGGGGCACGTGATACAAGACTGCCGGACACGGGGCACGTGATACCAGACTGCCGGACACGGGGCACGTGATACCAGACTGCCGGACACGGGGGGCACGTTATATCAGACTGCCGGACACGGGGGCACTTGATACCAGACTGTCGGCCACGGGGGCACGTGATACCAACTGTCGGACACGGGGCACGTGATACAGACTGTCGGACACGGGAGCACGTGATACCAGACTGTCGGACACGGGGGCACGTGATACCAGACTGCCGGACACGGGGACACGTGATACCAGACTGTCGGACACGGGGGCACGTGATACCAACTGTCGGACACGGGGGCACGTGATACAGACTGTCGGACACGGGGGCACGTGATACCAACTGTCGGACACGGGGGCACGTGACACCAACTGTCGGACACAGGAGCACGTGATACCAGACTGTCGGACACGGGGCACGTGATACCAGACTGCCGGACACGGGGCAAGTGATACCAGACTGCCGGGCACGAAAGGCACAGGATACCAGACTGCCGGACACGGGGGCACGTGATACCAGACTGCCGGACACGGGGGCACGTGATACCAGACTGTCGGACACGGGGGCACGTGATACCAGACTGCCGGACACGGGGCAAGTGATACCAGACTGCCGGACACGAAAGGCACGTGATACCAGACTGCCGGACACGAAAGGCACGTGATACCAGACTGTCGGACACGGGGGCACGTGATACCAACTGTCCGACACGGGGCACGTGATACCAGACTGCCGGACACGGGGCACGTGATACCAGACTGCCGGACACGGGGCAAGTGATACCAGACTGCCGGACACGGGGGCACGTGATACCAGACTGTCGGACACGGGGCACGTGATACCAGACTGTCGGACACGGGGCACGTGATACACGTGTCAGTGGTCCGGGTCAGACTGCCAAACATGGGGGCACGTGATACGTGGTTCGGTGGTTGTCAGCCTTCAACAGCTGCAAACCAGTCAAACGCCAGCGGGGGAGGCAAAAACCGAGCGGACCCTGATATCGGACAGTTGAAGCTGAAAGACAATGAACAAATGTTTCCTGCCGCGGACCCCACGAACGTGACATTTTCGTTTTGAGTATGGTACTGACCGTGCTGAAGCTCTTTCGAAGGCTAAAAAAACTAACCTTGTGATGAAAACTGCACATAGCTAATGACTTGGAAAATATTTGCCTACAGGCAAAATAACCTTAAAATTGTGTGGCCCACGTTTCAGAGATTGTGAACATCATATTTTCCTAGGAGCAATGCCAATGAGAAGGCTTTAAATTAAAGACGAAGAAATGCTTTGAGATGAATAATTTCGTTGCTTTAATTTTTGTTAAAGTTATTAGATGTTGTGGTTTTGCGAAAATAAAAAAAACTCCATCGGCAGTGATAATTTCATTGTTTTTTTCGCATTCTTATCACCCGCCATGTGCCTTTTATAGCTGAAAAGGAACTAAATCCACAAATCAACAGCGCTTTGCTTTAATGTCCTAAGGGCTGACAAGTGCCCTGGTTATTATTTGAAAGTTATTATTTTCCCCCTTTTTTCAAAGTTATTATTTTCCCTCTTGTTTTGAGTTATTATTTTCCAACTTTTTTGAAAGTTATTATTTTTCCTTTTTAAAGTTATTATTTCCTCCTTTTTTAGTCATTATTTTCACTCTTTTTTAAAGCTATTATTTTCCCCTTTTTGAAAGTTATTATTTTCACTCTTTTTGAAAGCTATTATTTTCCCCCTTTTTGAAAGTATTATTTTCACATTTTTTGAAAGTTATTATTTTCCCCCTTTTTTGAAAGTTATTATTTTGACTCTTTTTAAAGTTATTATTTTCACTCTTTTTTATTATTATTTCCCCTTTTTTTGAAAGTTATTATTGTCATCGCGCAGACGATACGTGGCTGCTGATTTGGCTCGCTGCTACCCATAACCGAGCAACAATAGTTTCGGAAATAATCACCCTCAGTTTGACGACAAAAATAGTCGCTAGGTTTCACCGTTTTTGCGTAAAAAATATGGGACCAGAAGTTATGTGGCCACGATCCATAGTTCTGGAGCAATGGGCGAAAACACTAAGATTTAGAATTACGTGTCATACGCCGGAGAAGCTGTCTCTGCTAACGCTAGGCGCACGCGACCACGCGATGTGGTATCCACCGTATAGCCAGGCATTCATAAGACGGTACAGTGATTATTTGTGGTCTGGGTTCTTCACCCACACAATACTGCATTTACTTGTTTCATTCAAACTTGTGTAAGCTTAACTAACATATTTGGTGGAATGCTGTAAGCATGACAGGCTTTCGGAAGCGTAACACGAACTGCGCGCGGTGTGTTGTGCGAATGTCGGAGCTGTTTCAACGCCGCCGTTGTGGGTCGCGCAGGCGCTGCTGGTTTGCACGCTGACATGCCGGCCGTCCAGCCATGGCCCATTGGTGCCTGCACTGGGCACTCTGGGCCTGCATTGGCTCTGCCTGCTGCCCCAGCAGCATCTCTGCTGCATCGTGTTCAAGCAGATTCATTTTTCAAACTGGTCATTCCTGAAGCGGTCGCGATCATCTGCGAGCGTCATTATGGCACCACAGAGCTTGAGTGTCACTCAAGATCGAGGGACTGCCAAATTATCACTGGGATTCTAGTTCGGGGAAGGCGCGGATGAATCCGGGGCGGCACTGCCTTAGAACGGTGCGAACGATCCGAAGGTGGCACCAGCTCCCGTGCCGGTACTCCTACTTCACACTCAGCTATGTTTAGCCATGGACTTGGACAGCACCCATGAAGTCCGGGGGCGGCAAATAAACCTGAGGTAAGACAAAATTCACCAGGGACAGTGATATGATCCAAAGGCGGCATCAATGCTCTCAAGATAGCGCTGAGGATCCACGGGAGACCCCGCTGATGCTGGCGTGCCACCAACATCCGGGGACGGCACAGCTGATAGTCACGTGACGATGCTGGTGACCGACGGTGGCATTATTCAGCTGAAACTCATGGTCTGGCGCACCACCAACGGCCCAGAAGACGTATAAATACATATTTAATGCAGCCCCATTGATTTACGACTGACACATTTAAGGCGCCTTACCTCGAGCACGCTTTCTTAGACCTGAATACATGTTTAATGTTGAAGTCATTGGGACAAAGGCAGAATTCTTTGGTTTCAGGACGTAACGTTCAGGAACAATTTTTAACTTCCCTTTTTCCAGATTTCGAGCGATTTTTAATCCTAGCTATGCTCAAAGAAGCTGATGTCATTCCCGACGACTTATTGATGTAAAGCAGATTTTTCGACGATGGCGGTATTCTATCTGAGGAGCTATGGGAATCTGGAGAAATATATTTTCGGTGTGCCTTGCTCGCCATTAGATCAGGATTGAAAAATTCTTTTAAAAAAATAAGCCAATATATGTGCGTTTGTGCGCCTCCCACCTTCCTTTCCATTGGAAAGAGTAATGTTCCCGAGAAAATACAAAAAGAAGTGCAGCCACAATTTTCGTAAACATTTAACCTTTAACTATATTAATTTTCTGTTATTTCTATGTATGGAGTCGTGTGGTCTTGTGTGGCCATACCACAAGGAACTAATAAGATAGATCCACGATAAAAGCAGGCCTTGGATACACCAGTCCATCTAAGCAATTCAAAAGGGTTGGAGATGCCGGGGTTTGAACCCGGGGCCTCTCACATGCGAAGCGAGCGCTCTACCACTGAGCTACATCCCCACCGAACGCTTCCGCGTCAAAAAGGTTGAATGATGGTTGTACACAAATGGAATTGCCAGTGCCTATTGCTCCCATATCAATTTATTCACAACGCTTTTGACAGTCAGAAGCTAGCCCAGTATTTCCGACTGCGAGGGAAGAGCACATGGCCGAGGGAAGGGGCGTCAAAGCCTGGGGGCGCCACTTCTGGGCGGCAAAATTGCGGGGGTACCGATACTCGTATCAACGGGGAGGGAAATTTCAGGTCATCGACCTTTCGGAGGGGGGCAGTGACCATTTCAAGGGATGCCGTGACCACTTCAGGGGGTGCCGATGGTTGATCGAGGGAAATTCCCTTCCTTGTACCCTGGATCCGCCTGTGACAGTGGAGTTAAAGTTCAAGTCAAGCATGAGGAGACTAGCATTATTCTGCACCTTTACGTTAAAGGGAGATACGCGAAAAATGTTATTGGCTAGATCAAAAGGTCACACAAAGTTGTTTCAGAAGTCCTATTCTCATTTTTGCGAATTCGGCCTGCAAATACCTTAAAATTGCTCTCAAAGTCAACATTTCTAGCTGACTTTACCGGTACACCTCATATCGGTGTATATGACGTACACACGGCTAAGGCTATCAATTTCTCTAAGAATTAGGTCATATCTATCCTAAACAGTGATGTAGAACTTTGGACTACTACAGAAAAAAATTGCTTTAGAAAAACAACATTCCAAAACTCTTTTGAAACAGAAATATAGGGCTTAAAAGAAATCACAATTGACCAATCAGAAGCCTAGGAATTCTCAAACCGGGGTCACGTGACCTATCTGACGCAAAAGTTTTGTCAACCTGGGGCTGAAGCAGAAAATGACTCAAGACCCGAGGTACAAAACCGCTGAAGACTTGAGTAATTATGTCTTTTCCGTTTCTAGGGCAAACTAATTCATTTTGTAGTTTTTAAAAACTTTTTAAAATTAATTCAAATACAAATAGAGGATAACAGACATTTGCATTACAAAAAAACATTGCTTTTCAACTTTAAATAGTTTTTGAAAAGTAAGTGATGGGTGAAGGTTTCGGCATTTTATCGGAACTGTTAACCTATTTCGATAATAAGTGAGTGGCCTCCCAAAATGTTGTCCCGGTAGCTCAGTTGGTAGAGCGTTGGGCTCCGGCCCGCTGCTCAGAAGCATGCAGTGGCAGTGCATGTCCAGGCTTGGGATCGGTTCCCCTGAGACGCTCCGGCGCTCAATAGTTTACCCGACGTACAGGTGGGCTGGCAACTGACTGATGAGAGGGTGACCTGAGCGGGGCGGCCGTCCCTGTGCTTTGTGGGACGTTAAACTTTGGCTTCTAAATTGACCCTCCATTGAGGGAGTTGCTCGTTCGGATGGTGGGGTCGGGGTCTCCGTGACAAGTCCCTTGATGACTTTAGTGAGACTCCGACTCCGGCAGCCGTACTAGGAACAACTTGAACCAAATTTATAAAAAAGATACAAAAATAATTGAGTTTCGTGATCAGGATTTTTCAAATAGCAAGAAACCACAATAATAATTTTTCGCGTATCTCCCTTTAACCGAGAGGAGACTATTACTAAACAAACGGGTGCAGCAATTAACCCACAGCTCGTGCGTCACCGCGGAGTGTCAATGTAATCCGCACTATAAGTTGAACCGACCCAAAACGTGTCAAGGGTTGGAAATAAAGCGGAAAAAGACCGAACCAAATCTTGAATTCGACCACGGGGCATGAATGCGTCAAACTTCGATACGGAGCCTCCCAACAACGAACAAAGCTAGAGTCCCCGCAGATTAAAAGTTCGAGCGCGGACAATACAGGTGGACGGCACCGACTGGGAGACTTCAGCCAACAAATCAAAGGCATTGCGAAACTGGGCCACAACAGCGCCTGCACCCGGCCAGACAACGCTCTCTTGATAGTACATACGATAAGGCAAAGGCACACCACAACCGTCCTGTCCACCTACTGCAGGGGGAATTACACGGGGCGAGTCTGAAGAGAGGAGGTCTAGCCGCCCTCTCGAGGCTGCCCCACCTGTTGCGGTACGCCCGCGTGTTGAGCGTGCACATGTGGCTGACTTCGCGCAGGTTGACGTTTGAGAATACCAGCTTGTAGTTGGAGGAGTAGATGACGGCCGGCCGGTCCGAGCAGGCGAACACACTGCTGGTGGCGTGAGGACGGAAGGCACGCAACACCGTCGGCTGAGTGCCCAGGGTCACCTGGGGGGAGGGGGAATAGCGTTACAAGGCGTCACACAGTGTCACAGAACGCCAGAGCACGAACACACGGGATTGCACGCAGCACGGTCGGGTAGGGCGCACGCCTAGTGTCACCTAAGGTCGTGGTACAACAGCATCACATGCCACACGGACTTTATCTAAGAACAGACGCGAAATCAACACCACACTCGCACCGTTTCTGACATTTTACTCCATGCACAATGTGGAAAAACTAGGCACTTTTGAAGCCGAATACTAAGACGAGATAACAATTTAGCCAAACAAAAAATTCCCACGTGGTTCTAACGTACGTCAAAATGTTGAAAATACTTTTTTGTTCCAAGGTGGTAAATCCTATTCGCCCATGGTCACCGCAAAGCGAAACAGAGAGAACCCAAACCTGGTTTGCCCCCCCCCGCCGTCTCAGAGCAAACTGTCACTTCATAATTAATCGTTAGTAAAATCATTTTCAAAAAATTTTTCGTTTAGAGGGTACCACTTTCAAGGTGAGAGAAACTTTCCCTGAAGAGGAAGCAAATCCGAAGATTTTTTCCGCTTTTCCAGTGGTCGTTTAGGGCTTGATGACGTTGATAAAACATTGACGATGCAAATAATTGATTCAATCCACCAGCCACCACCTCCACCGCTCAATGTTTTTCTAGAAGCAGAGGCTGACATGGGTTTGCCTCCCTCTCAAGCCAATTAGCTGGATCTGCCCCTGCATAAAGGCATTTCGAAATGCATTTACCAGGTTGCAGCATGATCCTCACATAAGGCACCAACAATAGAATAAGAAAATATCTCCCAAGACCCACAGAAGAGTTCTCGACCCAAAATAATGGGTTACCTTTTTGAGAGAGAGAGAATGCCCTATATTTCACACACCATTCAAACATGACAATACAAGATGACAGACCGACGGACGCCGATCAAGGCACAATAAATCCGTTTATCCGACAGAATCGTTAATGATGGAGACGATCTAGGCCCGTACACAGCAGGAGAGGGCCGCTTTCAACGCACAAAATTCCAACCTTCTGAGATCGACCACTGTACCGCCCAAAACAAGCGTAAGCAGGTAGTCAAGTCGAAGCAGGTGACGGGTGGGACCGGGAAAGACCTTGGCAGGGGCCAAGGACCTTCAGCATGGACTGAATGAATTCGGGGTAAATATCGAGAAGACAGACAGAAACTCTCTACGTGCCCTCTGTTTCGATAATTTTCTTCCTCCGCGTACCTTTTTCTTTTCGGTGAGCTGGCCGCTTTTGAGGTTGACGTGGAAGTAGAAGAGGGAGCCGTCACCCATAGCGACCAGGCAGTAGGGAACTCCCTCAAACTCGGCCAGAAGGATCGACCTGCGGACGGCCGGGCCAGTCAGCAGGCCGCATCTAAACCAGGACAGTGCACTGACCAGCACAGGTGCACAACTGGGGCTGGCAGGGGCACTGCATTTGCACATTTGCAGTCGCGCAAGGGAGGGCGATTTAACATGACGAAAACTATATCTGCCGCTTTTCGGGTACTGTGATGATTGAGCAAGAGTGCTTTACTATAAGGTAGACATTATCAAATAAAAAAGTGCTCAGATTACAAAGACAGGCTCGAGCAAAAAAAGTACACGATAAATTCTGCCGGGGACCAAACCTTCTGCACTCCTTAGATAGCATGTGCTTCCCCAATGTGCGATCTCGCATCTCTAACCGTCTGTTTTCATCCCGGATGCTCGCTCTTAGGCCCCCTGAAACATCACTTATCATCACTGGCTCACTCATAATGCAATCCAGTCCCCTCCACCCAACAAAACGAAAAGCGTACCGAATTTGTTCCATCCTTAATGCTATCTACACACTTATGCCCTTGAACCCCTTGATAACAAACCAGTGAAATACTTTACGGCAATAAGCGTACCGAGTCTTCAACGTGATCCAACAGACGTCTTTACACTTCTTCAACGGCCGCTGACAAATTAAGCTACACTTCATCCAGTGTGACATAGTTTCCATGAGCTCTCCAGCGTAGCACGCTGGGTTTTGTCTCTGTCCATCACCTCTTTCCTGCCCCCCCCACACCACAGTACCTGGGTATGATCTCGCCTCCGAGGTTCTCCTTGGCCAGCGGCTGCAGGGCCGGCAAGGAGAGTGTGCGGGCCGATATGTCGGTCCACAGCGCCACCGCCACCAGCTCGGCGCGCGTGCTGCCGCCGGCCGGCGTCAGGTCTATACAGGCCACCTCGTGCTCCAGAGTGGTCGTGCTGCCGGCAGCGGACGGGGGTGAGAGAACAGCGACTGCCCAAACAGGTGTCTCCTGTCGCCTGGAGCAGCATCTCGATAGTTCATGTACTCACTGGCGTAGCTTGTGCATATGCGCATTGCTCAACATATCAAAATCTAGAGCTAAAAACACCACAGAATGTCACACCTAAAATTCCCCAAATGTGCACAAAATACAGCATGGGGCCGCAAAGCTAGATACGAGTGATGCAGCTTCAGGGTTCACCTTTTCTGTACCACCTCGCCGTCTTCCACATCCAGATAGAAAAGATCACTGCCCACCGCACACGCCATCTGTGAGCGGTTGGCCGTAACTACGCTTATGTTTCTGCCGCCAGGAGGCCGCCACTCGCTCAGTAGGCGTCCGGACTTGTCGCTTATCAGCCGTGCCGAAGAAGCCGTGACCTGCAAGGTGCGGAGAATGTATTCAACATTTCACATCAAACTGAGCAGCAAACTATGGTTAATACCGACAAAATAGCCGATGAAATTGTCGTCTAAGAATAATATTGATGCTAATAACAGATTTATAGACATCTTTACGCCCACGATACGATTACGTACAAATCAACAGTCCAATAACAACTGCAATAATCGAGTTAACCGAAATTTATGAAATATCATGCCACACATTCTTGGTCATTTCGAGGCACAGAAGAGCCGCCGCCTTTGGATGGGAGATGCCAGCCGGCATCACTGAGCGGCACCCACCTGCAGGATTTGACCGTGTACCACGTTACTGCAAAAGAAGGTCTGCTGGTCGCTGGCAAGGCCGGAGATCTCCGTCTCCTCAACTTCCTCCCCCACCAGACTCAGCACTCTGGCGAGAACAGTCAAATCAGAGTCCACACTGGCGAGAACAATCTAATCAGACTCAGCACTCTGGCGAGACCAGTCAAATCGGGCTCCACACTGCGAGAACAATCCAAGCAGACTCAGCACTCTGGCGAGAACAGTCAAATCAGACTCAGCACACTGGCGAGAACAGTCTAATCAGACTCAGCGCTCTGGCGAGACCAGTCAAATCGGGCTCCACACTGCGAGAACAATCCAAGCAGACTCAGCACTCTGGCGAGAACAGTCAGATCAGACTCAGCACACTGGCGAGAACAGTCAGATCAGACTCGGCGCTCTGGTGACAACAACAGTCAAATCAGACTCAGCGCCCTAGCGACGAGACGCGAGAGAACCAGACCGGGGACATGCCTGGCGAATGATGTGGCCAAATGAGCAAAATGGGAGCAATGCAGAATCAAGCTAGTTTTGTGGACAGGTTTGGTACAATTATACGTGTCTAAGAGCATTCATGCTCAGAAACACCACAAGCCGAGCAATTTCCACATAAATTGGCCAGGCAAATATCAAACATACTCGGCACATCTTTGTTTCTCTAAAATAGGCGCACAAGGTTTCGTGTGCCCGAAATGTAAATCGGGAACCTTGAGGTCAATTACACCAAAACTTTAGAAACTAGATTAAATTGACTCCCATGGGCTATAAATGGCCCTGAAGAGGATTGGAACATTTCCAAGATTCTCAGATAAACGGTTTCGGGGTCATAACCCAGGAAATGTGATTTTGTGTGCGTACGGATGCTTCTTTGATGCACATTTCGGGATTAGAACTGTAATTATCCGACACATTTTGATTTGATTTTGTAGAAGACAGTAACGATAATTCAAATACTCTGCCCCACTTTCCCCGATGGTAATACCGCCCCCGTTCAGGTGCCACTACCTGGCAAGCTGACCACAGGGAGAAAATCCTGGCAACACCCTGCATTCCATACAAATACTAAATATCTTGCACCCAGTTTAGTGAAGCGTCCATTGGTACATAACGAAAATTGTTCTTACTCTTCTATCGGTGCTACCCCCCCCCCATCCCACCTTCTCCACACACAAAGGCCTGCATAGAACATTCGTTTCCCTCTCCACCCTGGCCCTGTTTAGCCTATCACCCGGCACCACTCCGACCCCATTCGCCGTAACCTCACACTGCCCCCGCCCGGCCCGTACCGCGTCTCGCCGACGAAGGCGATGACCAGCGTGTTGTCGAACGCCTCCTCTCCGTCTCCGTCGCCGTCGCCGGCGCCCACGTGCAGCGACCACATGGACTTGATGCCGGCCAGGTCGATGCTGGCCAGCTCGTGGATGCCGATGCCGTTGCGAATGATGCGCAGACTGCCGTCTTTGAACGCGCCTGTCCAAGGGTGGGGTGTGAAGGAATTGCAGAGACAGTGTCGATGCTGTCTGAGACAGTGTTGCCCAGATTCGCCCTTCACGTGAAAACTATCTTCTATGATGGATGTTTCAGAAAGATAAGGCGCTTGATAATCACACTTGAAAAACAAGATGTTTGTGCTGTTTTTAATCGCAAAAATAGAAACATTCAAAAAATAGTTTACGGCAATAAAGAAGGGTTCTGCAGAGCATTGCTGACGATATTCATGCCGAAAATTGGGCTAATTCACTCCTCAGTTTAATGTTGCTTTCGCTTCACATTTACAAGCTTCGCAAGTTTCTGAAAGAATGGCTGGAGACATGCGGGCAAAACAGGATCAGATACGAATATTTAGCCAAAAAAGAAGACTATGATAGGGCACCTGCCTAATAAAAGAAAAGCGACGCGAGTGAACTGAAGGTGGAAAAATAGGTGGAAATGAGAATTTGAAACTCATCCGGAAGAATATGAAATACATTTGAAAACAATACGCAATCCAAAAACACGAAAGCTTGCAAGCTCTTTTTGATCATTTTCGTAAAACACGAAACTTTATCAACTGCACCACACTGCAAGAAAATTGATTTGAGTCGGTCTACTTCGGAAAAGGGTAAATCATTGCCATATCAAACGGACACCTATTGCAATACTGCCGTTGTGTTCGTAAAGTCCAGAACGACCACCATTACCCTTGGCTTAAGACTTCCGTGCCAGGATGGGAAAACGCTGCCCACATTCCCCACCAGTCTATCACCGCGCCACTCCCGCCGGTGAGCACCACCACCAGCCGTCTCTCACCGGAGCAGGTGACCAGCTGGCCTTGGCCCTGCCTCTCCAGGTCCACCACCACCATGTCGACGATGGGCGCCAGGTTGGTGTGACTGTCCAGCACGGTGAGGTAGGACCCGTTCTCGTCCGGGGTCACGCGCAGCCGCACCAGCTGACTGTCGCCCAGCCGCGAGCCCACGAACACCACACCGTTGTCCAGGTAGTTGACACACTCGGGCACAGAGCACTCGCCTGAGACGGGGGGAGGTGGTTAGAGGGAGCTTTATACAGGCAGGAGAGCTAAGCATGTGTAAAACAGACGAAACATAAGAGAAGTGTGTGCATGACAATGATCCATTTTATGCCTGTATACATATAAATGCACCGACTTTGCCACAGCACTGGTTGAGAAAAGATAGCATCTCTTTCATTTCAAAATAATATCGGCAGTCTGGTGGTTTCAGTTGTGCACCACACCACATCACGTAGAACCCCAGCACTGACCGAGCAGTTCGACCTTGATGCCGTGCTCGCAGCCGTCCGGCTTCTCGTCCCGCTCTATCAGCACCATGAAGAGCCGACCGGCCATGTCGCCCATCAGGTACCTGCCGCCGGTGGGGTCCACCCGGCCGTAGCACGTCATCGTACTCTGCTGCAGGATAGAGACGGGCGGGGTGAGCTTCTCTCACAAACACATCGCACGTCATCGTACTCTGCTGCAGGATAGAGACGGGCGGGGTGAGCTTCTCTCACAAACACATCGCACGTCATCGTACTCTGCTGCAGGATAGAGACGGGCGGGGTGAGCTTCTCTCACAAACACATCAAACGTCATCCTACTCTGCTGCATGATAGAGATAAGCGGGGTGAGCTTCTCCCACGAACACAGCACATGTCATCGTACTCTGCTGCAGGATAGAGACGGGCGGGGTGAGCTTCTCTCACAAACACATCACACGTCATCGTACTCTGCTGCAGGATAGAGACGGGCAGGGTGAGCTTCTCTCACAAACACATCATACGTCATCGTACTCTGCTGCAGGATAGAGACAGGCGGGGTGAGCTCCTCCCACGAACACAGCACATGTCATCGTACTCTGCTGCAGGATAGAGACGGGCGGGGTGAGCTTCTCTCACAAACACATCGCACGTCATCGTACTCTGCTGCAGGATAGAGACAGGCGGGGTGAGCTTCTCTCACAAACACATCAAACGTCATCCTACTCTGCTGCAGGATAGAGATGGGCGGGGTGAAGTTCTCTCACGAACACAGCACATGCCATCGTACTCTGCTGCAGAATAGAGATGGGCGGGGTGAAGTTCTCTCACGAACACAGCATCCGTCATCGTACTCTGTTGCAGGATAGAGATGGGCAGGGTGAGGTTCTCTCACGAACACAGCACATGCCATCGTACTCTGCTGCAGAATAGAGATGGGCGGGGTGAAGTTCTCTCACGAACACAGCATCCGTCATCGTACTCTGTTGCAGGATAGAGATGGGCAGGGTGAGGTTCTCTCACGAACACAGCATCCGTCATCGTACTCTTTTGCAGGATAGATATGGGCAGGGGTGAGGTTCTCTCACAAAAACAGCACATATCATCGTACTCTGCTGCAAGATAGAGATGGGCAGGGTGAGCTTCTCTCACGAACACAGAATCCGTCATCGTACTCGGCTACAGAATAGAGATGGGCGGGGTGAGGTTCTCTCACGTCCACAGCACATGCCAGCGTACTCTGCTGCAGGATAGAGATGGGCAGGGTGAGGTTCTCTCACGAACACAGCATCCGTCATTGTACTCTTTTACAGGATAGAGACAGGCGGGGTGAGCTCCTCCCACGAACACAGCACATGTCATCGTACTCTGCTGCAGGATAGAGATGGGCGGGGTGAGCTTCTCCCACGAACACAGCATCCGTCATCGTACTCTGTTGCAGGATAGAGACGGCCGAGGTGAGCTTCTCTCACAAACACATCAAACGTCATCCTACTCTGCTGCAGGATAGAGATGGGCGGGGTGAAGTTCTCTCACGAACACAGCACATGCCATCGTACTCTGCTGCAGAATAGAGATGGGCGGGGTGAAGTTCTCTCACGAACACAGCATCCGTCATCGTACTCTGTTGCAGGATAGAGATGGGCAGGGGTGAGGTTCTCTCACGAACACAGCATCCGTCATCGTACTCTTTTGCAGGATAGATATGGGCAGGGTGAGGTTCTCTCACAAAAACAGCACGTATCATCGTACTCTGCTGCAAGATAGAGATGGGCAGGGTGAGCTTCTCTCACGAACACAGAATCCGTCATCGTACTCGGCTACAGAATAGAGATGGGCGGGGTGAGGTTCTCTCACGTCCACAGCACATGCCAGCGTACTCTGCTGCAGGATCGAGATGGGCAGGGTGAGGTTCTCCCACGAACACAGCACATGTCATCGTACTCTGCTGCAGGATAGAGATGGGCAGGGTGAGGTTCTCTCACGAACACAGCATCCGTCATTGTACTCTTTTACAGGATAGAGATGGGCAGGGTGAGGTTCTCTCACAAAAACAGCACATGTCATCGTACTCTGCTGCAGGATAGAGATGGGCAGGATGAGCTTCTCTCACGAACACAGCACATGTCATCGTACTCTGCTGCAGGATAGAGATGGGCAGGGTGCGCTATTCTTACAACCATGAAACATTACACTGTTCTCTGCCGAGGATTAGAGGTGAGCGAAGTGGAGTATTCTTGCAAATATGAAACACTTTACTGTTCGCTGATGAGAAATAGAAATGGGTGGGGTGGGGTAGCCTTGCAAACATGATACATAGCACTATTCTATGCTGAGAAATAAAGATGGGCGACGTTCTCTGTATCTTTATGATGGGCGGCGGTACAGTGCTGTAAGTGCGGTAGGTAGCTATTCTGTACCTTTATGATAGGCGGCGGTACAGAGTTGTAAGTGCGGTAGGTAGCGACTCTGTACCTTTATGATGGGCGGCGGTACAGTGCTGTAAGTGCGGTAGGTAGCTATTCTGTACCTTTATGATGGGCGGCGGTACAGAGTTGTAAGTGCGGTAGGTAGCGACTCTGCACCTTTATGATGGGCGGCGGTACAGAGTTGTAAGTGCGGTAGGTAGCGACTCTGTACGTTTATGATGGACGGCGGTATAGAGTTGTGAGTGCGGTAGGTAGCGACTCTGTACCTTTATGATAGGCGGCGGTACAGTGCTGTAAGTGCGGTAGGTAGCTATTCTGTACCTTTATGATGGGCGGCGGTACAGAGTTGTAAGTGCGGTAGGTAGCGACTCTGCACCTTTATGATGGGCGGCGGTACAGAGTTGTAAGTGCGGTAGGTAGCGACTCTGTACGTTTATGATGGACGGCGGTATAGAGTTGTGAGTGCGGTAGGTAGCGACTCTGTACCTTTATGATGGGCGGCGGTACAGAGATGTAAGTGCGGTAGGTAGCGACTCTGTACCTTTATGATGGGCGGCGGTACAGAGCTGTAAGTGCGGTAGGTAGCGACTCTGCACCTTTATGATGGGCGGCGGTACAGTGCTGTAAGTGCGGTAGGTAGCGACTCTGCACCTTTATGATGGGCGGCGGTACAGAGTTGTAAGTGCGGTAGTAGCGACTCTGTACCTTTATGATGGGCGGCGGTACAGAGTTGTAAGTGCGGTAGGTAGCGACTCTGCACCTTTATGATGGGCGGCGGTACAGAGTTGTAAGTGCGGTAGGTAGCGACTCTGACTTGTACCTTTATGATGGGCGGCGGTACAGAGCTGTAAGTGCGGTAGGTAGCGACTCTGTACCTTTATGATGGGCGGCGGTACAGTGCTGTAAGTGCGGTAGGTAGCGACTCTGCACCTTTATGATGGGCGGCGGTACAGAGTTGTAAGTGCGGTAGGTAGCGACTCTGTACCTTTATGATGGGCGGCGGTACAGAGTTGTAAGTGCGGTAGGTAGCGACTCTGTACGTTTATGACGGACGGCGGTATAGAGTTGTGAGTGCGGTAGGTAGCGACTCTGTACCTTTATGATGGGCGGCGGTACAGAGATGTAAGTGCGGTAGGTAGCGACTCTGTACCTTTATGATGGGCGGCGGTACAGAGTTGTAAGTGCGGTAGGTAGCGACTCTGTACCTTTATGATGGGCGGCGGTACAGAGTTGTAAGTGCGGTAGGTAGCGACTCTGTACGTTTATGATGGACGGCGGTA
Source organism: Lepas anatifera (assembly GCA_034440635.1). Lineage (NCBI taxonomy): Eukaryota > Metazoa > Arthropoda > Thecostraca > Lepadidae > Lepas > Lepas anatifera. The sequence continues at coordinate 70,627 of JAOTON010000486.1, read as the reverse complement.
TAGAGTTGTGAGTGCGGTAGGTAGCGACTCTGTACCTTTATGATGGGCGGCGGTACAGAGATGTAAGTGCGGTAGGTAGCGACTCTGTACCTTTATGATGGGCGGCGGTACAGAGCTGTAAGTGCGGTAGGTAGCGACTCTGCACCTTTATGATGGGCGGCGGTACAGTGCTGTAAGTGCGGTAGGTAGCTATTCTGTACCTTTATGATAGGCGGCGGTACAGAGTTGTAAGTGCGGTAGGTAGCGACTCTGTACCTTTATGATGGGCGGCGGTACAGAGTTGTAAGTGCGGTAGGTAGCGACTCTGTACCTTTATGATGGGCGGCGGTACAGAGTTGTAAGTGCGGTAGGTAGCGACTCTGTACCTTTATGATGGGCGGCGGTACAGAGCTGTAAGTGCGGTAGGTAGCGACTCTGCACCTTTATGATGGGCGGCGGTACAGTGCTGTAAGTGCGGTAGGTAGCGACTCTGCACCTTTATGATGGGCGGCGGTACAGTGCTGTAAGTGCGGTAGGTAGCGACTCTGCACCTTTATGATGGGCGGCGGTACAGTGCTGTAAGTGCGGTAGGTAGCTATTCTGTACCTTTATGATGGGCAGCGGTACAGTGCTGTAAGTGCGGTAGGGTAGCGACTCTGTACCTTTATGATGGGCGGCGGTACAGAGTTGTAAGTGCGGTAGGTAGCGACTCTGTACCTTTATGATGGGCGGCGGTACAGTGCTGTAAGTGCGGTAGGTAGCTATTCTGTACCTTTATGATGGGCAGCGGTACAGTGCTGTAAGTGCGGTAGGTAGCTACTCTGTACCTTTATGATGGGCGGCGCCACGGTGCTGTAGTTGCTGCCGTTGTGGTAGGTGACCGACTCCTGTCCGACGATGAGCGCGCCGTGCAGAGGGCCCGGGATGGGCACTATCATCGCCGCCTCCGGCTCCACGTTCTCCTGCTTCCACGGACTCTGCCAAGTCACGCCGCGCTGTCAGCATAGGCTCGGAGGAAACGGCACGTGTGCGCGTCACGAGCCAGCTCAGACACTGGGTCTGTGCCAGTGAGCTGGTGGTGATTACGCGCCATTCGTGAGACGCTAACGGAGAAGCGAGCAGACCTAGCTGAAAGGAGCGCAGCTCCTATCATTATTTGAGAACCCAAAACAAAAGAACAAGACAACTCTCACAATCGCGCGCTTTCTGTTTTGGCATTACGGGCAAGTGGACCGCGAGCACTTACCATGATGAACTCCTTTCCCTTGAGTGAGATCTCGTGGGTCTTGACATGCCGGCCGTGAGCGTCCTGGTGGATCAGCACTACCGTGGGATTGGCACAGCCATACAGAAACTCAATGTCCTGCACCTGGGGGCACAGAAACACACCGGGTCAGCGTGCACCGGTCCAACCTGGGTACCCCCAAACAGTGGTACTTCCAACAGCCGAATACAGATGGGATCAAAATTCTTTCATATTGGTTTGATAATTTCCTGTTAAAGTGATATGAGCTGTCAGAAGATTCATATCAGACAAAGAAAATGATGAAGGAACATTGTCCAAAAGGACGTGGAAAAGATGATAATTGCAATACAGTCATAAATACGAACAAAAAGTAACAAAACGAGGGAGGAGGGGCAGAGCTTTGGCAAGGCTTCTCTGCCCGTCTCTGAACACTGAGCGCTCACCACCAGCTCCTCCAGGCGGATGTTGTAGGCCTTCAGTTCGCCGCTGTCCTTCTCCAGCGGGATGATCTTCAGGATGCCGTCATAAAGTCGCAGCGCGATACAGCGCGCCTCCGGGTCGATAATACCTGACACCACACCCCACGTGAACAAACACCGTCACAGCAGAGCAGAAACGCAACGCCGCTCCAAATTATAAACCTTGACGGAAAACGGTACATTGCATAATGACCAAAGTACCCTGAAAAGAAATAGAAGCCTCTCAAAGCCATCAATCACTTCCTTTCTCTTTGGGTTCATGTTTTACTTCATTAAAGGACGTTGGCGCAACGGAATTCAGCTGGATATATATATATATATATATATATATATATATATATATATATATATACATAATTAATATGAAATGTACAACTTCTATTACCCCCCCGCTGCATCACTTCGTTTCCATTTATACAAGGCTATTGTGCCTGAACAATCCGCTCCTTCCAAGTGCCCTGTTGTTGGCAGGCCGAGCTTCTGGCGCGGCGGGTACCGACCTATGATGCCGGTCTCAGCCGGCTTGCCGATGCGGTCCGCCACGTTGCCGTGAACCTTGGTGACGATCTCCAGGTTCTCGCCCCGGCCCACGCACTCCAGAATCATGGCATTGTAGTGCTGCGTCACGATGAACAATAGGTCCTTCTCCTCATCCTGGCGAGCGACGCCTCAGGTCAGTCTGTGGTATGGCGCAGTGGAAAGGGGTTTCCTCATCGGGAACGCAAGGCAACGAGAAAACAAAGGGCATGGAACGTAAAGATTGTGAAAATTGTGGTAGAACCCAGATTGAGCCACTGACAACGCAACACAAAACAACAAAGACTAATACCACCCAGAATTTGAACGGATATGCAGGCGTTATCTAGGCATGAATACACATCTACAAACACCAAAGTATATCTTACTGTTCTTTTGGCACCACCCCCCCTCCCCAAACGCTAAACCAGGAATCCAGGCCCGATTGGGACGCACCTGAGGCCTGAAGAGCTTCATGACCGCGATGAGGCCGTAGACCCCGATCTCCTTCACCGGCTGCAGACCCTCCGGCGACACAATGTGCACCTCCAGCCGGTTGTTCTTGGCCATGATCAGGTTCAGGTCCTTCGGTGATGTGAAGTTCCCTGTGCGACCAGACAATGTGCTGGGAGCGTGTCTACGCCGGGGAAATGACAGGGCGATGCAAAACGTTCGGATCTCTAGTTAACCTTTTTTATATAAACTTTGTTCAAGTTTTTCCTAGTACGGCTGCTGGAGTCAAAGTCTCACTAAAGTCATCAAGGGACTTGTCACGGAGAACCCGACCCCACCAGCCGAACGAGTAACTCCCTCAATGGAGGGTTAATTTAGAAGCCAAAGTTTAACGACCCACAAAGCACAGGGCGGCCGCCCCGCTCAGGTCACCCTCTCACCAGTCAGTTGCCAGCCGACCTACGTCGGGTAAACTATTGAGCGCCGGAGCGTCTCAGGGGAACCGATCCCAAGCCTGGACATGCACTGCCACTGCATGTTTCTGAGCAGCGGGCCGGAGCCCAACGCTCTACCAACTGAGCTACCCTTGACCTCTATCAATTTCTAGTTAACCCTTGACATTCAAGAAACACATTCCGCCACGAAAAAATAATCATGCTTAACTAAATGTTTGCAGAAATGCAGTATCGTTGCAGCAATGGCACTAGATAGATATCACCATAGTCTAAAAAGTGAAACAGTGACCCACATGGGAAAAAATTGTTGCAGTTCAATCAAATATGCAAAAGTAACGACTCTAACGAAGTCATTGAGCTCCAGCAACTTGAAATCTGCCTGGGGGTAGATTTCTATCCCCACAGTCCCATTTCTGGTAGCGCACTTGTGACGCAGTGGTTGGCTGCAGCAGATACTTCATTAAAACAGCAGCTGTTCCGGTGCCGTACCTGTGACGCAGTGGTTGACTGCTGTTCCGGTGCCGCACTTGTGACGCAGTGGTTGACTACTGTTCCGGTGCCGTACCTGTGATGCAGTGGTTGACTGCTGTTCCGGTGCTGTACCTGTGATGCAGTGGTTGACTGTTGTTCCGGTGCCGTACCTGTGACGCAGTGGTTGACTGCTGTTCCGGTGCCGTACCTGCGACGCAGTGTTTGACTGCTGTTCCGGTGCCGCACTTGTGATGCAGTGGTTGACTGCTGTTCCGGTGCCGTACCTGTGACGCAGTGGTTGACTGCTGTTCCGGTGCCGTACCTGTGATGCAGTGGTTGACTGCTGTTCCGGTGCCGTACCTGTGACGCAGTGGTTGACTGCTGTTCCGGTGCCGTACCTGCGACGCAGTGTTTGACTGCTGTTCCGGTGCCGCACTTGTGATGCAGTGGTTGACTGCTGTTCCGGTGCCGTACCTGTGACGCAGTGGTTGACTGCTGTTCCGGTGCCGTACCTGTGATGCAGTGGTTGACTGCTGTTCTGGTGCCGTACCTATGATACAGTGGTTGACTGCTGTTCCGGTGCCGTACCTGTGACGCAGTGGTTGACTGCTGTTCCGGTGCCGTACCTGTGACGCAGTGGTTGACTGCTGTTCTGGTGCCGTACCTGTGATGCAGTGGTTGACTGCTGTTCCGGTGCCGTACCTGTGACACAGTGGTTGACTGCTGTTCCGGTGCGGTACCTGTGATGCAGTGGTTGACTGCTGTTCCGGTGCGGTACCTGTGATGCAGTGGTTGACTGCTGTTCTGGTGCCGTACCTATGATACAGTGGTTGACTGCTGTTCCGGTGCCGTACCTGTGACGCAGTGGTTGACTGCTGTTCCGATGCCGCACTTGTGATGCAGTGGTTGACTGCTGTTCTGGTGCCGTACCTATGATACAGTGGTTGACTGCTGTTCCGGTGCCGTACCTGTGACGCAGTGGTTGACTGCTGTTCCGGTGCCGTACCTGTGATGCAGTGGTTGACTGCTGTTCCGGTCCCGTACCTGTGACGCAGTGGTTGACTGCTGTTCCAGTGCCGTACCTGTGACGCAGTGGTTGACTGCTGTTCCGGTGCCGTACCTGTGATGCAGTGGTTGACTGCTGTTCCGGTCCCGTACCTGTGACGCAGTGGTTGACTGCTGTTCCGGTGCCGTACCTGTGACGCAGTGGTTGACTGCTGTTCCGGTCCCGTACCTGTGACGCAGTGGTTGACTGCTGTTCCGGTGCCGTACCTGTGACGCAGTGGTTGACTGCTGTTCCAGTGCCGTACCTGTGACGCAGTGGTTGACTGCTGTGGGCTTCTGAGCTGTGACCACGTAGTTGTGCGACATGGTGGCAGCGGACTTCAAAAAGCGGACGAAATACCTACTCAACCTCTTCCTGACTGAGAGGAGCGTTCAAAAGAGATGCCACAAGCGCAAGCTGAAGTCAAATGGTTGCCAACAGTAGAAGAACAGCCTGTGAGAAAAAGGACATTAGCTTCATCATGCCTGTACCAAATTTTTACTGTTTTCTTTAAAAATAAATAATAATTTAATAAATAAATAATAATTAATAATTTAATTTAATAAATAATTTTTTTACTGTTTTCTTACAGTAAAAATTTGGTCCCTTTGCAGGCAAAAATGTTATGTTAGATGTTAGTGGGCCCACCACACCTTTGATCCCCCTTGGGTCTGCCAGTGGCAAGATTCTCAGTGTTGGGAGCCATAAATCTGCTTCAGCTCATACTAGGTCAATACACACCAGATACCTATCAAACACTTCTCAGAGGGCCGCTTGGAAAACGAGGGCCTCAGTTACTCTCAGACATTTCTGTCTGAGTAAGACTGACAGAATACTCAGCTGTGCCCAAGCTCGTCAGAGATCAGATCCAACAGACCGAAATGGACGGGACAAATCTGTAACTTTGGGTATAAGCATTGATGGTGTAACTCCACTGGTGTATCCAAACTCAAAGTGTATCAACAACTCCATGGTGTATCCAACCCAGATCACATTTAGCCAATGGAAACAAAAAATCAAAGTCATTGATCAAAGTCAGGATACTCTGTTCCAACAGCTCACTTATAGACTTGAAATTTTTCTGACAACTTTGGGTGTGGAAGGGTAAGGCAGGGTCTTAAGGTAAGGCATGGCAATACCTCGGGGCCAGTGTGCAATGTATGGCACTTTCAACGAGAACTCGTTGGTGCAAGTGCCCTAGGAGACAGGAGCGAGTGGTCCAATTTTATTACCTAGTGCAAATTTGCAAGACTGGTGCGAGGGAGGCGACACTGAAACCACAAAAAATGAATGAATGGTTATAAAGACATGAATGGGCCATATAAAACTAACTAATTAATAAAAGGTAGCATTGCATCATATGGATAGCCAGTCTGCAAAGTATGGCAACAGGCCAGACGAGTCGCACCAGCCATCTTAAGTTCTTGCACCGCCAGCCACAAAAATTCGCACCAATCTGTCATATACCAGGGATAAAAACGCACCCATTCCTACCCACACGATGCAATACTACCTCTCTTATTGATGGATGTGGTGCCTAGGGCGAATGACACGGTTTGGCTTGTGCCTGTTTAAGAGCGCACTGTCAGATACTTGCCTGAGTTGCACGTTTGCATGGTTGTTATGCTCGTGCATGATCAACTGGCGTTACGTGGTCTGTTTGCATCTGTATGCTCGTTGGGCAACTCAGTCACTCCAGATCTGCTAGCGCTTTCTAATGGCTTGTTTTCTGTCCAGCAGGCACAAGTTCCCATGTGAATAAATCTACTGCCAACACTCTTCATGTTGATCTTACACTTATTAGTTAGTGAGTTAAGGAATTTTTATAAGGCCCCCTCTAGTGTCTTTATAACCATTCAGCAGTTATTTGTTTGGTTTTCAGTGTCACCTTCCTCACACCATTCTCACAAATTTGCACCACTCGCTCCTGTCTCCAATGGCACTCGCACCGACGAGATCTCGTCGAAAATTCCGTACTTGACTTTGCACACTGGGGTAGGATGGGTGTTTTTCCTTCCTGGTATATGAGGGATTGGTGCAAACTTAAGGTGGCTGGCAGTGCCAATTTGTGCAAGAATTTGAGATGTCTGGTGTGACTCGTTTGGCCTGCTTCTGCCATATCTTGCAGACTGGCCTCGGGGAAACTGGATTCTCTGTGAATTCTGGTATCGCAGGTCAAGGTGCTGTGCAAGCAAGCAAGGCCTACAAAGTAGTTTCCTCCCATAACTTGGCCAAGCGACACACGGATTTTGTAAGAATGTGTCATCCCCCAAACATCTCAAAATAGTTATCACCCAGAAATTAGTGTATTGTCTCTGCGAAACAATTCAAAACACACAACAAAAAAACAGAACTCAGCGCCCTCACCGGCCGCGCTTTTGAGGCGAAACATTTTTTTGTGTGGCTTCAAAGACTCGCCAAGTGATGAAAGTCAATGTCCTTGTGCCGACTGCAGCTCGGTACTCCCCGCTGGGGAAAAAAGAACCGGACCTAAGGACAGGGGGGATGATCTAGTTGTGATAGGAAAAATGGCCAGACATGCAGAGCACCCAAAGAAAGAGCCTGGGTGAAGGGCGCCCTGTGTAGATGCCACGACGCCCCACACCCGGGGTTTCCAGAGGGTCCTCCAAAAGCAGGCCCTAATTAGAGGTGGGACTTTTTGGTTCCGCGGTCCCGGCGCCGGGACCACGTTTGGTCCCAGCGAGACTAAAGCAGGGACCAAAGGCTAGACGCCGGGACTGTGCCGGGACCAGAGGCAGTCTGGACCAAGCAAAATTCATGATAATGGTTTCTACATTTCAGTTGTTAAGATGTTTCCTGGCCTCTCCCCTCGAATCCGGAAATGTAAAAAACACTGAAGATTCTTCAGTGTTTTAATCTTCAGTGTTTTTTACATTTCCGGATTACAACCATACAAGTTTATTTGAGCACACAGATCACCTGGCCACAGATGTCGGCATACAATGGGTTTACATTTTGGAAGAAACCAGGATGGAGGCGGAGGTGAGTCACCAGAAACGGTCACTGGTGAGGGAATTCGAGAGAGACAGGGTAGATATGCGACGGACCCACGGCAGAGCGACGCCCCGGCAACGACGGCGACCCCGGGGCGGGCACCGCCGGCCCGAAGGCGACCGGCATCTCCGAGCACGGCCGACGCGAGCAGCCGCGGAAACACCGAGCTCGATCGACGAATACGGCGGCGGCCGCGCGTCCGACGGCGACGCGAGCACCCCACCAGCGCCCCCCAACGGCGAAACGAGCGCCCCCCGGCGACGCGAGCGCCCCCAGCGGCGGCGGCAGCGGAGGTGCACCAGCAGCGACGACGCGAGCGCCCCCCACGAAGCGGTACCGAAAATGCCCCTGGTGGATGTGAGGAAAGGAGGACTCAAGAAACAATGAGGGCATGCGGGTGGTAAATTGCACGACGGTCTAGAAAGGAGCCACTGTTGCTTATCTGGAGTATTCCCCTAACATGACGACCGTACCAGATACATGGCAACATGACACAGTTTAGGTCCTTCTTCCAGCACAGATAAGTGTGACACAGGTTTTTCTTCTTCAAAATATTTGGGTGCCTTCTTACATTATCGAGCCACGGAAACATACATCACAGAAAAAATTTAAACAACAACACCTTACATGCCTCGAGTGGAATATGTGTAGCAATATTGCCGATCAGCTCCTCGTGTAACTCCAGGGCCCTGGCACTAATAATCAGTAATCTAACACAGTAATCTAAGCACAGTAATCAGAAATCTAAATTATACATGTTGTACAGTGTTATACACGTTGTCTACGTTATGCATGTTGTAAAGTGTTATACACGTTGTACATAATGTAGCCGCTTAAAAAACCTCGAGGAGACGCAAATTAAAGGTGACATACACACACAGAGACATAATCAGACCAAAAGCGCCCTGGCAACGACGGCGATCCCGAGGCAGCTCAGCAGCCATCAAACGACACAAACCAGCGCATATTCCGGGGGTCAAGCCAGCACACCGCACGGCACCTCGCCGGCGCTCCGCGCCACCGCCGGCCACTGACGCCCGCCACGAGTTAGTCGGCCGCCCCTCGGCATGATGGTCTCGCGCTAGATAAGGACAGCACACATGTCGATGCATCAGGACAGTCTGGGCACAGGTCACATGGTTTCCCGTAGATTCATCGCAGGCAATGCAGTCCAGCAGGCAGAACTAACGTACCACACGCTGTAGGTGCAGCCGGGGGAAAAGCGACTCCATGGTCCCACTGCAACGGTGGCCCGCACACAGAGCCACAGCACAGTAGAACCCAGTCACACAGTACTCCTCCCAGGATGCCACCCCATGGACCAGGATGCCAGGCACCGCCCCCCCGCAGCGCCGCCGCCCCGGGCACCCGCTCCGCCGCCCCCGCCGCCACATCACGAGAGCCACCTCATTGCACCCCAGCTGCCCAGCAGGCAACACTCAACGCACCATACGCCGTAGGGGCAGCCGGCGGAACAGCGGATCCACGGGCTCCCCCCGATGACCGCCCCCCACAGCGCCACGAGCGAGCAGGGACTCGGAGAACGCCGGCAGTCAAGCTCCACAAGGACAAACCGACGGCCAACCCATCAGAGGAGGACGGCCCAGCATGTCGCTGCCCGCCAGCCAGTTGGTGAAGCTGCGCCGGGCAAACCAGGCGGGGTACCTGCGAGACACCTGGGCAGATGGAGAATGTCTGTAGACCGGGTTATAAGCAGATGTTGAGTGGCTTACATAATGCAGGCTTTTTCTTTGTTGCGTTCAAGTTGCAGGCAGTGTGCTGGCACTTATCCTACTCTGATATGCTGATGGGCGAAGGACCAGATCTTCACACACTGATATGCCAGCCAGTCGGTGAAGCTGCACCGGGTAACCCAGGTGCGGTACCCGCGAGACACCTGGGTAGATGGAGATGGTCTGCAGACTGAGTTATAAGCAGATGCAGAGTGGTTGACATTGTGCAGAATTTTCTTCAAAGTTGCAGACGGTGGGCAGACTCTTTCTTTCTCTGATCCGATGATGGGGGAAGGGCCAGATCATACTCAGTAGGGGGCAGCCAGCGGAACAGCGGATCCACGGGCTTCCCCGATGACGGCCCCCGCAACGCCACGGCACCGTGAGCCAGCAGGGACCAGGAGATCGGAGGCAGTTGAGCTCCACCAGAACACACCGGCGGCCAGCCCATCAGAAGAGGACAGCCTGGCAGGTCGCCGCCCGCCAGCCAGTCGGTGAAGCTGTGCCGATGTGGACTCCTGAAAGCGATCATGGTATGAATGAGGAGTGGGGAACAGGGGGCCAGGTGCAGACAAGCAGAGAGTGGGTAAACATAGGCAAGACCGGGAAGGGCATACAGCAGACGTGTAGTGCAGCTAACAAGGGACGGGAAGACTAAGAGCCTGGCGTCGGCCCCAGCCAACAGAGTATGGGACATAATTTTACCCTTCAAAAACTATTTTAGAAAGGCCACTCTCAGCCACATCAGGGCCCCCTATCGCCTAGAAATAAACTAGTCCCTAGGAAAGAGAGGGGGAGTCTAGACTACACTACTTGAGACACAATAGGAGGGGAGAAATAGTAGTACAGACAGTGAAAACACAAGACGGTCGGCCGTGCAAAGGCGAAGCCACACTTGTCCCAAGGTTTTGTATGGAACACACGCAGCTCCACCTCTGCACGGCACAGAGGCACGAAAAACTGGCACAGAAGCAGAATAATACACATCACATGAGACAGACGACGATTCGCGCCCCCCAATATAACACGCACCAGTCAGCGACCCACACGTTTCAGAAAATTCAGGTACGGATGGGGGGAACTCGGCTAGCACAATTTAAGAACAGATCAGACTTAATAGCAGACAAGAGATGGAGCAGATTCCATTGGGTTACGAGAAACCCCGTGGGATAAGCAAAACGTGGGTTCAACAGTTAACAGCAAACCAAATCTCAGTACTGGTCGAGGTAAATCTTCTTAACAACCCTTTTGAACACGCTTTTTGCTTCTGGGAACATCTCCAATATCTCTAATTCTTGCAGCAATTTCAACGTTCCAGGTTTTTGGGACCGACAGGAATAAAGAAAATGTTCTGTACAGGACAGAGGTAAAGGGGACTTCGAAATGTTGGGGACGTCGTGCAATCCGGGCTCTGGAAGGGGTGGAGAGAGTAAACTTTGAGGCCAGAGGGGATGGCAATGTGTGGTTGAGAAAATCATGGAGAATTTTGACCTGGACAAACTTTACCAGATCTGGCAGCTTGAGGATGCCATGTTTCTTAAAGATGGGGCTAGATGGAGCCAAACGGTCTGAGAAGTCAATTATTCTAACAATTTTTTTCTGAAGGACTTGAAGTCTCCTAAGTTTGGAGGGGTAGGAGGCTCCCCACACCTGAAGGCCATATGAGAGATGGGAAAGCACTAGGGAGTTGTATAGGAGGAGGAGATGATGGGACTTGAGATATTTACTAATCCTACCAATCAGGCCAATATTGCGGGAAACTGTGGACTCGACGCTCCTGATCTGAGGGTCCCATTTGAGTTTTTCGTCAACTAAGATCCCAAGGTATTTTGTGGTGGGCTGTCTAGACATGATTTGGCCATGGATAGAGATATTCATATCAGAATGTTCAGAAGTGTTGGAGAAAAATTTGATAGGTCGATTTTTTTAGCGTTGATTGTGGAGTCGATTACTGTTTAGCCATGTGGTAATTTTGGGGAGATTGATTTGAATAATTTCCTGTAGGTCTGATGAATTTTTGGCAGAGAAAACTAGTACTGTGTCGTCGGCGAATTGGAGAAATTTACATGCAGTGGAACTAATATTGATGTCATTTATGTAGAAGAGGAAAAGTAATGGACCAAGCAGAGAACCCTGCGGAACGCCAAAGGGCATATGCAGTGGGAGTTGGGAAATAACAGAGTTATATTTAACAACTTGTGATCGATTTTTAAGATATGTTTTGAAGAAATTTAGAGAAGAATTATTTACACCATATGCTTGCAATTTTTTAGGAGAATTTCATGGTTAACAGTGTCGAACGCTTTGGAGAAGTCGAGATAGATGGCAGCACTAGTTTCCTTATGACTTAAAGCAGAAGTAATAATTTCATGAAGAAGGGCTATGGGCATGTACGTGCTATGGTGTTCACGGAAACCGAACTGGTGATCATGAAGAATATTTTGGGATTTAACAAATTCAGACAATTGGACAAAAACAATTTTTTTCAAGAATTTTGGAGAGTAGACTGAGTAAGCTTATGGGTCGGTAATTGGTAAAGCATTGTGGATCGCCAGACTTGAAAATGGGGACAACCACAGACTTTTTGAAGACTGCGGGAAATACTCCGTCCCTGAGACAAAGATTAAATGCATGATTCAAGAAAGGGGCTATGGTTGATGAGATCAATTTCAAGATTTTCGGGGTGAGACAGTCTGATGTGGCTGATGAGGTATCCATGTTGTTGATGATGGATAGGATGGATGGGATATTTGTGCCATTCAGTTGAAACGGTTCGTTAGGAGTAGGAATGTTGGCCAGGTAAGACATTGGGTCTGTTTCAGGTTGGTGGAGCTTCCCCTCCAAGGTTAAGGCTATGGAACTAAAAAATTCGTTGAATTTGTCTGCAATTTGCATTGGTGAATCAATGGAGGAGTTTTCATGAGCAAAGCGGAGAGGGAGAGGTGGTTTTGATCTGTTTTTGTGTACAAGGGAGTTCAGAACTTTCCATAATTTTGCAGGGTTTGACCTACACTCAAATAGTTTACGCTCATAGTATAGCTTTTTGGATGCACGAATAAGATTGGAGAGACGGTTTCTGTAGTTAATATAGGTTGTTCTGCTTAAGTTGGAGGGATCACGGATCGACTTTTTATAAAGTTCGTTCTTTTTATTTATGCTCCTGAGTAATCCAAAAGAAATCCATGGTTGAACTGGGATATTTCGTCTGTCTGATTTCTTTTTGCTTAGCGCAGTTATTTCTGCATTAATTGTATTCACGATAAAACTAGCTGCTTGTTCAGGATCCTGCATGTTAAAGATACACCTAAGTTTATGAGACAACACTAAATTGAGAGCATCAGTTTTTCTAAAGTCAAAACAGAGATCATGGGAGGGGGTGTACTGTTTCTTCATGTGATTGGAAACGTTGATATAGGCAGAGATGGGGAAATGGTCACTAATGTCCGAGATTAATACTCTAGGGTTTTTTAAGATACCAGGGTCATTAAAGAAAAAGTTATCAATCAGGGTACTAGATCCAGAGGTGACTCGGGTGGGCAGCGAGATGGAAGGGAAGAGACCAAGGGCGGATAGCGTGTTGAGGAACAAGGCAACCTGGTCATCACTATTGTGTTTTAAAAGGTCTATGTTGAAGTCCCCTCCTAGTATACAAGGTTTAGATTCAGAGTTTATAAGAGAAATTACAGGCTCAAAAAAGTCCAGGAACTCAGCGAGGGGATATGAAGGAGAACGATAGCAGCAGCTAATGATGACATTTTTATTGTTTGGTATTTTGAGCTCAAGGCAAACAGACTGGAATTCAAGTTTGTCAGTGCAAAATTCATTTCTCTTAACATAGGATACTGAATTGTGGATGTAAATTGCGGAGCCCTTCCCTCTAGTATTGCCTGGTGATGCGACTTCAAGTTTGTAGTTAGTGAGGTTGAATGATGACACAAGGGCTGGGTCAAGCCAAGTTTCACTTAAAAGGATAAGTTGGGGTTTGTCGTGTAGTTGATGTATAAATAATTCTAGTTGATCAAAATTTTTTGGGAGGGACCGAATGTTAACATGTAGTATTGATAATTTTTTAGCTGAGTTATTTGATGTTGAGGGGGAATCATGGGAATCGTTGGGTTGTATGAACTCACAGTTATCAAGAATGACCTGGAATTGATCAGCTGAAGAGTCCGTGTCACCACTGAGGCATGCGTAGGAGGGACGGAATCTAGAACCTATCTCTAGGTTGTGAGGTTAATCACAGAGGAAAAAAGAGAATGAAAGAAAAAAGATCAATTGGTAGGAGAAACAAGGAGCCTAAGGGAAGAACAGAAGATTTAAGGCTAAAAGGAGTATTGAGTAACAAAAACAATATTGACGGAACCTAACCAATGAAAAAACAAAAAACAGCAACAACAAAAAACACGTGACTTAGAAGGCAAAAAAAACTAAGATTCCCCCAAGTTGCTGGGCTCAGAGTTTAAATGTCTCTGAGAGGGTTCGGCCCCGGGAGTCAGCCAGCCAATATAAGTACCCAGCAGCTAGCTGCTGCTGTATTTGTGGGTGGGTGGGCGGACCGGGCGACCGCTCCTACTCCTCCCCGTCCAGAGGAGTCAGCCGCAGGAGACCCACCGACCTCCAGGCGTGTGCTGGAGCGGAATGTTCCAGGTGAGCTGACACCAGACCCATGAGCCCGGTCAGCAGGGAGACTCACCACTTCATCACCCGGATGCACCCCGGACCCAGCGCCCTCCAGCTCAGGTAGCAGGACAGAGGAGGGAGGGGCCGCGTCAGAACCCGGGACAGGCCGGGTCCAGCAGCCCCGGGCCCCAGCAGCGGCCCCAGGATCCAAGGGACCGATGGGAGGCGGGACCTCCCCAGGCTCCTCATGGTGCGGGGAGCTGTCTCCCCCGGCCAGCAAGGCCACCCGTCCACATCCCCACAAGCAGCTGTGGACGGCACCGCACACCCCTTCAGCCCAGCAGAGCCAGCGAGAGGAGCACCACCACAGGAGGAGGGACTAGTCACCCCAGATGCCAGGGGGCCAGTCGTGGGGACCCGAAGCCCAGGGGCGGCCGCCACAGGTCCAGGACCACCGGATGGAGCCCCAGAGATCAGACACACAGATGAGTTGTTCGCCGAGCCCACAGGAGGTGTGGCGCTCAGGGGAGGGAGATTCGAGGGGAGAGGCCAGGGAACATCTTATCAACTCATCATCATGCTCCTCGCCGCAGCACTTCAAAACTTATCAACGTTTCTACATTTCATCCAAAACTAAAATATGAGGCAAAATATAACTGTGACTTTCCGGCACTTCATTGCCTCCTTGATAAAATTTCCAAACTTTATAAGATGAGAAAAGTATCAATTTAACCAGATGAAAGAGCAAAAATAATGCTGCACACACACAGTACAGTTTTGTTTTGTTTGTTTGTGGGTTGAGACACACAACCCTCTGGGGTTCAGGTGTCTGTATCCTGAAAGCACCAAAAGGGGGATGGGGGTGGCCCGCTGTGGCCAGTCAATAGGGAGTCAACACGTCACATGATAGTTTGAACATTTTCAATCACTTTTTAAATTATCAGAAACTTAGTCAAACATAACATGTTAGATACGTCTGTACAGGTCACATTCTTTAAGAAACAGCAGGAAGTGATCAAATATTTTCTCGTTATCCCCTAATAATGATCCAATAGAGAAATGGGTCGCTGACACTGAACACACTCTTTCTAGTTTTCGTCTTTGATCATCGAACTTCGGGCAGAGCATTAGGATGTGTTCCATTGTCAATCTTTCGTCACATTCATCACACACTGGGGGACTGTCTTTGTCCAATATATAACTGTGGGTAAGTCTGGTGTGTCCCAGTCTTAGCCGAGCAAGAATCACTTCCTCGCGTCTGTTTGTTCGGTACGAGGACTGCCACTCCCCAGTCTGTTTTTTAATAATTTTGAGGTTAGTCGTGGGGTTATACTGTTGCCATTCTTTGTTAATATATTTGTCCATACATCTTTTAAGCAAACTGTAGTATTCAGAATAATGAACCTTTACCTCTGTTACATGGTCATATTGCAGAGACAATTTGGCTTTTTTGTCTGCTATGTCATTGCCCGGAATACCTTGATGGCTGGGTATCCAGATCATCTTGATCTCAAAGCCGTCCAGAATCAGGTCGTGGTGAAGTTGACGGATTTTACCCGAGATTGGCGACGTGTCCTCTGGGTTTATACTTTTTTGCATAGCTGAAAGTGAATCTACACAGATTATCACTTTCTGCATGTTTCTAGATTTAATAAATTCTAAACATCTCATTATAGCATGCAGCTCCGCAGTACAAATTGTCACGTCATCAGTTATTCTTTCCTCGATCGCCCCAGATCCAAAATAGACAGCACAGCCTGTTTTTCCACTCATTTTCGACCCATCAGTGTATATGAATTTAAAGTCTATAAATTTGAAAAGGAGATCTATGAATTTTTCGTGGACCTCCACTGGAGAGACATTTTGTTTTTTAACACTTACAAGCTTGTGAGTCTCAATGGGAATCAGATCCCAAGGCGCCGTTTCTTCTTCTGTGGTTCCAAAGTTACCGGGCATCTCAAATTCGAACAGTTCAAGGATGCGTTTCAGTCTACATGAAACTGGGGGACCACATAGAAGTTGAAGACGTCTCTCACCTAGATGTTCGAGGGAGGCTAGTGTCGTGAGATGAGCGTAACACGGATGATCCCTATCTGATATCACCTTTAGACCGTACCTTGCCGTCAGGTAGAAGCGTCGATGCTGCAAAGAGGGTATGTTAGCCTCAACCAGCATTGCCTTAACAGGAGTTGTTCGAAGCGCTCCCAAGGCTATGCGGATGCTAGAATTTTGAACACATTCTAAAGACTGAGTAATTTTGTTAGTTGCTCCATCAAATATTTGACACCCATATTCCAGAATCGGCCTTATTAGTGCAGAATAAATACGAATCAGGGTCTTCCGATCTGCTCCAAAACCTGGCGCAGATATACATTTCAAAAACAGAAATTCTTTTTCAGCTCTGGCCCTTATGTAGCGTACGTGGCTTTGCAGTGTCAATCTTTCGTCCAGAATGATACCCAAAAACTTGGCTTCTGAAACAAAAGGCACCATGTTGTTCCCCAATTTTATACAGTTGTGCGGCCCATAATAATTGTGCCGCATTCTCCGTTTAAATATGATGACCTGCGATTTTTCAGCTGAAAAGGTAAATCCGTTGTTATTAGCCCATTTTGAAACCCCAGTGACCGCATATTGCAGCAAGGACACCGCTTCATTAACATTGTCATGGGAGGTCCACAAGGAACAGTCATCCGCATACAGGGCGCTGGATACACGTTCCGGAAGGCTGTCAAAAACGTTGTTAATCATACACAAGAACAATAGGGGCGAAATAACACCACCCTGGACCACACCGTTTTCTTGTGCAAAACTGTCAGAGAGTACCCGAGTCTTCACCTGGAAGGTACGATTACTCAGGTATCCTTCAACGAAGCTCATGAAATGTCCTCTGAAACCCAGATTGAAAAGTTTGTTAAGAAGAAGTTTTTTATTTACCATATTATATGCTGACTTTACGTCCAGGAAGATTGCAACAGTACATTTCCTCTCGAAAAAACTCTTTTCTAACATCCGACTCAAGTCTAACAAGGTGATCAATAGTGCTTCTGTTCTTCCTGAATCCACATTGTACCTTGCATAACATTTCATTTTTCTCTATATACCACATTATTCTTTTAGTAATCATTCGTTCATAGGTCTTCGCTAAACAGGAGGTCAATTGAATTGGTCTGTAGGAGTTCGCAGAAGAGGCCAATTTGCCGGCCTTGAGTATAGGCACTATAAAGGAGTGGCGCCACTCCGGGGGATAATAATCGTTCTCCCATATCAAATTGAAAAAATCCAGTAACTTTCGCATAAAAGCTGGCGGCAAGTGTTTCAGGAAATCATAATGAATCCTGTCTGGCCCAACTGAGGTCGAACCAGTCGCCAAAATCGCTTTGTTCAGTTCTCCAGCGGTGAACCTGGAGTTATATATTTCTGTGTTGTCAGAACTGTAATTCATGTTGTTTATTTTTTGTAGTTGTTGCCTGAAAAATAAGCTGTAGTTGTCAGAGGAGGAAACATCAGAGTAATACAGACCCAATAAATTTCCGACCTCATGAGGGTCAGAAATGATAACATTATTTTCTTTCAGGATGATTGGTGCCTGTGGTTGATATCGTTTTCCTGAGAAACACTTTATTAAGCTCCAAATTCGGGTTAGTGGGGTCCTCACCGTAAATGTACACAGCAAAGTTTCCCAACTTTTCTTCTTCGCTTGACGGATGATTCGGCGTGCCATAGCTTTGAGATGTTTATATTCCCACAATAAAGTTATATTTTGTCGATTTCTCCGAAACCTATTCAAAGCACGTTTTCTGGCAGCCACTGCCCTCCTACATTCTGGGGTCCACCATGGACAATTGTATTTGGTTGTTTGTTTTTATGGGGGGTACTCTGTTCGGCCGCATTGATGATGATTTCTGACACAACTTTGCAACTATTTTCTTTGTTTGTCAATTCTGCTTGCACATCACACTTCTCCTGAAATTTAATCCAGTCAGCCTTATTGGTATTATATTGTACCGTTGGTAGTATATGGGTTGTTCGGACATCTTGTGTAAATGTAATGTGGATTGGGAAGTGGTCACTGTTGCAGCAGTCATTGTCAACAGTCCATGCCAGCAGTGGGGCCAATGTACTAGAACATATTGATATATCAATGTGAGAGAATGATCCTGAATATTCATCTAATCTAGTGGGACAGCCGTTGTTAAGAACATGTAGTGTTTGTTCATTAATTATTGTCTCCCAAACATTTCCTTTTGTATCATTTCTTGGTGATCCCCATATCATATTTTTACTGTTGGCATCAGAGCAAATAATGTATGGTAGATGAAACTGGGACAACAATTCGTCCAGTTCACTTTTTATTAAAGGTAAGTTGGGCGGTAAGTATAAGGAGCAAACAATAATTTCCTTTCTGTTTATCTCAGTCACACAGGCTACGGCTTGGAAGTTCGTATGTATGGGTAGTTGGTAATGTGTAATATTGTTTGATATATAAATAGAAACACCGCCTTGCCGAACTCCAGAACCGGCATATTCATGATAACACGAGTAATTTCTTAAGTTGAAGTTGTAGGGATCATTATGTAAAAAGTGTGTTTCCTGGAGACAGACAATGATGGGTGATAAGAACAATAACATTGGTTTAACCTCTGCCCACTTCCCAATCAGTCCTCTACAGTTCCACTGTAGTATTTCGTGTTTCATTATTGTATCAACAAATATATATGTCCCTCTCAATCGATTCAGGCCTCCAATTGTTGAGGGCAGCACCTGCCATGGAACGGTTAATACCGGAGGTCCATATGCCACTGGTCAAATTCTGCCAGGGTTTCATTCCTGTCAGGCATCCTACACCCCCCAGCCAGGGGGCTCTGGGGTGCATGGGGGATCACTGGCTGGCAGTGATAAACTCCAGAGTGTCAACAAAAACACCTGAAAGCTCTGGAAATGGTTACATAATGATCGTTTTGAGGATTTTATCGCTGCCCAACTGAGGTTAGTACTGAAGATACCGTTAGTACTGGTGATACCCAGTGTTGTCATAATAAGCATTGGTTTGATGTACCTGAAGACACTGAAAAGGATTATTTCAAATAGATTTGAGGTTAAGCCATACACAAGAGGGCCAGGGTTGTCCTCTTGATATGAGCGAAACATTAGTGTCAATATTAACACATACATGACACATATACTCACAAGGACCTGATCAACAAAGACCTGAGCTATGTCAGGGATGGCATACATTGCATTGGTACCAACACTGTATGCCTCGCAAGGCATACAGTGTCTATACCTATATCCAAGCCCTTGCAAGGGCGCCAGAGCATAGCTCAAGGTCCCATACCCAAAGGCTCCATGATTACAATGTGCAGCACCACCATCTGATATTGGGCACGAAATGACTGACACTTGTTTGTGGTGGCAACCGTAGATGAAGCAGCAAAAACATAGCAAAAACGAGGAAACTGTCCGAGATTTGAAGAAAAACATAAGAAACATCGTGTTTGAGCCGTGTAGGTTCGAAGCCCGTAGGCACTCGGTTATTGCTGCAAACCAAGGAGCAGGCAATAACACAAAAGAACGAAACAAAGAAGCAGTCGAGAAAAAAAGGCTGTAAGCCAGGACACACTGTCCACCGTTAGCTCCGAAACTCGCATGATTGTAAACATGCTGGCATCGAAAAAGAAACCACGATTCTACACATACACCCACCGCATCACCACCGCACCGCAGCGCCGCAACACACACACGCATCAAATCACTACCGCTCAGCAGCGCACCAACCCGTGCATGCATGGAGGCAGCACAGGACAACAATGGTGTCCGTACCCAAGAAACCAAACGATGCGCAGGGACTGCACTGGTACCGACATTGCATGCCTCGCAAGACATACAGTATCTATACCCATACCCTATCCCTCGCAAGGGCAACCGAACATAGCTCAAGGTCCTATACCTATAAACTCTGTGAATACGATGTGCAGTACAGTCACTTGATATTGGATGCGAGAAGAATGATGCGATGAATGACGCTTGTTTGTGATGGCAACCGCAGATGAAGCAGCAAAAACATAGCAAAAACGAGGAAACTGTCCGAGATTTAAAGAAAAACATAAGAAACATCGTGTTTGAGCCGTGCAGATTCGAAGCCCGTAGGCACGGAGTTATTGCTGCAAACCAAGGAGCAGGCAATAACGCAAAAGATCGAAACAAGGGAGCAGTCGAGAAAAAGAGGGCTGTAAGCCAGGTCACACGGTCCGCCGTTTGCCACGAAGCTGGCAAGATTACTAACATGCCGTCGCTGTAAAGCAACCTCAACTCCACCCATACATGCACCGCAACACCACCGCGCCACAGTGCTGCAATGCATACATGCATCACACCACCACCGCTCAGCAGCGCACCAACCCGTGCATGCATACAAGCACCAGTGCATGTATAGAGCACCAGTGGTGTCCACACCCATAGAATCAAATGATGCACAAAGCGCATGTCTGGTTGGCAACACACAATGAGCAATACAATGGACACTCGTTTGTGGAGGGGCCCGCAAACAAAGCAGAAAAAACAGGGCATAATTGAAGTGTGCATTTGGAGAATGAAGCAGAAATTGATTAACATGACCAAAATTGTGCAATAAATGAACAAAGCCTGTAGCCATACAATTATTGTAATAAACCAAAGACCAGGCAGGAGCAAAAAATAAATAATCAACCTCACACCTGAAAAAGAAAAGGACATTGACCAGCTCCAGCCGCTGACTGATTGTTCAAGCTCTGGCATGTTGGTTGAAATCATGCTGCCTTTGACACCAGAATGACACCAGACCGCTGGTGGGGTCAGTACCTTGAGCAATCTAAACAAATCAGAGCAGTGCAGAGCCATACACATAATTATTAGCAAAGAAGCCAAAATAAAAGAAGCCATCTGGCACCACAATGTGTAATTGTATTCTGTCATACTGTTTTAAGTAAGTGTCTGAGTTTCATGGTGTTGCTAACTTAAGTATTATATATTTCTTCCTCTTGCATTTTTTCTAATTCCTCCAGTGTTTTCGCTGAGAAAAACTGGGAGCTGGTTGTCAATGTGAAAGAACTCTCCTGTGATGATTGAGGTGGGGTGTGGCCACCCCCTCGTCCACTTCTACGCCCTCTCGCTGAGTTCCAGAACCCAGTGCCATTGCTGGGAACATGAGAACATTTTGTCATCTTTTCCTCTGTTACTTTGTTTGTACTTTCATCTGTTGTGTTGCTTAAACCTACTTTTATCTGGGTGTTCTCACCTAATCCCATTCCCCTTGTCTGTTCCTCTACCACTTCCTCCACATCTACCTCATACTGGGGTTCTGGGACCTCCTCCACTATCTCATGAGGCACCCCCACCTGCTTAGTCTCTGTCCCCTTCATATCTGCCACACACTGCACCATCTTTTGGAAACCATCTTTGAACATTTCCATCATCAAGACCATTTGGCGTTCAAGTGATGCCAGCCTCTCACCTACAGCGTCTGGTTGGGCCAGCGGCCCCCTCTGTGCCTGCTCTCTGCCAGCCACTGATGCGTATGACACCTTTTGGTGAAGGTCTTCTCTGTTCCATCATCTGTCTAGCGACTCTGTAGCTTACATCCTTATCCTTTCGAATCCTCATGATCTCCTCCTCCTCCTTATATTTCTCACACTCCTTACTCCTGCAGCCATGCCCGGCACTCTCACAGTTAACACACCATCCCTCACACTCACCCTCATGCATACCTTTCCCGCACTTTAAGCACTTTTTTCCTTCTTTACATCCAGTGGCAATGTGGCCAAATTTACCGCAGTTCCAGCACTGCTGGGGTGTTGGCAGAAACTCTCGCACCTTGTAGGAGATGTAATCCAGCTTAAGTTCCTGTGGGACCTTTGGTCTTTCAAAGGTCAGTATGAGGCAGGGAGTGGGGACCTTCCTACCTTTCTCATCCCTGACCACTCTCTTCACCTCAACCACTCCAAAGTCTGAGAGCCACCCCTGGATTTCAGCTTCACTCAAATCTGTCAGGTCGTGCGCATAGATAGAACCCCTGCTTCTGTTCAGTTTGTCATGTCGGTAGCATTTCACATTCTGTCCGTCAAAGCTCTTAGCTGTTAGTATTTTACCTGTCTGTTTTTTTGTCTTTGTCTTGATCAGTAGGTGTCCCTCCCTGGTGAAGCTCACCTTCTCCGCCTTCTCCTGTCCAAACACACCCCTCAGGCATGTCTGCACCCATGGCCATCCCTTCCTTTTCATCTCCATACTACCCTCAAGCTCCACTACTACATAGGATCCAAAATCTTCCTCCCCTCCTACTTCTACCATTTCGTCAAATGCTCTTTTCTTAGACCTTGCCATAGTGGCAAGGTTCAAAGAACCCAAAAGCTCAAAGAAAGTAGTAGAATATAAGGCGGTTCCCTACTCGGCGACCCGCCGAACCTCAACAAAGACTACTACTACCAAACCAAAAGAGAGGAAAAAAACACTACACTCAACTACAAATTAGAGAAAGGTAGTCTGAATGCTACATTCACCCCATCGTTATTTTCGGTTAATATTCCAGAAGAAAAAACCTCCTAACACCCAATATCAGGCTCGCAATGTTCGGTACAGTAAAGAAAGATGGCGATCCTTTCGCAGCGTGGCACAACGAACGCTCGGATAGGGAACGGAAGAGAAACAACAACCGCGCCGCAAAAGCCTCAAAAACAAACGAAACTAACCACCAGTCATACTCCTATCACTCACCCAATCACTCCACACAGCGCCTTCCACACTCCACACTCTCACAACTCCACACAAAACTCAAACTTCACGCACCCCCAATCACCGCGCCTTCCAACTCCTACGATCAAAGAACAACGCGAGATCAAACCGGTCCGATCGCCACGAGGCCAACGAAACGAATGACACACAGTACAGAACTTGGCCAGAGGAATAATAAAGATAAAAACAACTGTGCGCCATTAAAAATTCAACCAAGTAGAGACTAAAGCCTTAGTAACCTCAGGGTAAAAAAGTATGAAAAACCACGTGATAATTCAACAAATATTAGCTCTGTTTTCTCACCAAACGTGAGAATTTATTATTTGTCTTTAGTGCGCTGTCTGCGGCTGCTTTAATTTTTTTGCCTATTACAAGCAAATATCGTTATTGCCGTTGATAATTTACAACTTTGATTTGTCTAAAATAATAGAGAGCCGTTTTGACACGAATCAAAGAAGACAGATTTTGCTTCTAGCTTTTCCTTCTCACAAACCTATGCTTGGCCTCCATATTTGGAAATCCATGCATGGACGACAATAGCCGTAATATCCTGCCGGCAGAATGCATACTAGTATGCCACACGCATGCGCAGTACGGTATCTTGTGGTCCATGATACCATACTGCGCATGCGTGCGGCATACTAGTACGCCTTCTGCCGGCAGAATAACACGGGTATTGTTTGTGTGCACGGTCACGGTCACAGGGAGGCACGGTCACGTGCCATCAAAACAATTTCATGCCAGCTGATGATTGAACCTCGTATTCCGGAGATGCTCAAATGGGACAAGCAAAGAGCGTAAATGTAAAGTAAAGGATGCAGTTCGACGTAATTTTAGCAATGCCATCAGCGGAGACTATTCTAGTGCACTGAATTTTCACCGACGCTTGACAAAAAATTGGAAAGGTAATAGTACCTAGGAAAAGTAGCATTCGCATAGAAATAATATGCGGAACGGTGGAATATATATATATATATATATATATATATTCCGACGGATTTCTACCATACTCAGCGACGGTGGAACGTCCAAATGTAAGGGGGGCGGGCACCATGAGCTTTTCAACCCATAGGCGGATGCAGGGGGTGAAAGGGGGGCACGTTCCCCCGATCGACTCTCGCCCCCTGAAATGTCGCTTGTTCCCCCCTCCTCCAGGATGCGAAAATCGGCGCCCACCGATAGAATTTTGCGCCCATCTGATAGGTTTTTTCGGTCAAAAGTGGCACCCCCAAGCCGGATGGCGCCCACCCGGAAACGCCCCCCCGATCAGCAATCCTGGATCCGCTTATGTTTCAACCCATTTCTTTCCAGTCAACACCATTGGGTTATTGTTAAAATTTATGATTTAAGGGAGGGTAACGTGCCCCGGTGCTCCCCCCGTTCCGCCGCCAGTGACCATACTCCCGTCATTATATAATCGGGTAAAAGTAAAAAATGTCCGGAGCAGCGACGGATCCAACTTCCAAGGGGGGAGAGTGAATAGAACATTACCCACCCCTCCTTGCCCCCATTGGCAGACGCAGAGGGGCTTAGGCGGATTCAAGACTGTCGATCGGGTGAGGGGGGGCACCATCCGGACCAGGGGGGTGTCACTTTTGACCGGCAGAACTTAGCAGGTGGGCGCAAAATCATATCCGTGGGCACGGATTTTTGCATCAATGGGGGGGGTAAGAAGCGACGCTTCAGGGGACACCATTGGCCTTCCAAGGCGACGCCGTGACCATTTCAGGGGGCGACGAGGGTTGATGGGGGGCACCTGCCCTCCTGGATCCGCGTACGGAGGGGCAGAGGCCATCCCCCCAAAATGGCAATTTTTACCGATCTTTTAACAGTACTATGTTTTTACTATTTCTCCTGCGTTGCCCCACCCCCCCCTAAACAGCACTCGTGCGTCCGCCCCTGTCCACCCCCACCTACACATATGAAGCTCGATCACTTCGATGACGGGCGCCGCAAAATGTGAGACTGCGGTGCAGAGGCAGGGGCGTCGCCACGGAATTTTTACCGGTGGGGATGGACCATGACTCGGGACGACCAGAGGCGGGGAGGGCGCTGGGGCGCAAAATTTGGAGCGAATGGGCTGTATCTGAAAACGATACTGGCAATACACTTCACCGACAAACTTAGCGAGTTGGGTTGCAGAATTCCACGCAATTAACGAAGGTAAACGCAAATAATAAGAGGATCCAAATAAAAACCTAGGACGAGTCACCAAGTTTTTGCGGGACTGTCCCCCTCTGATCCGCGAGTAGGGGGACGCGTCTCATCATCCCCCCGCTTTCGACGTCCATGTGTACGTAGGCAATCCAAATCTTGTCGGAGGTTGAGAGGCCATGGTCTCCTCAAATGACTATATTCTAGCTGATTTATAAAACACCATACTTGCGGCAATTTATCGCCGAACACCTTTCTCAAACGTGTTGCCCCTGTGCCTAAGAATGGCTTTAGATATTGGCACCGACAATGAACAGATTCAGAGGGTGAGGGAGCACTTGTTGGCCGATCTATACGAAGCTTCCTGAAATGCCCATCAAACCACAATGCAGGGGCGCAACTTTATGTTTTCGATTGGGGGGCACCCGGCTCGAAAGGGGGCCCGTACATGATGGGGGCCCGTACATGATGGGGGGCCCGTACATGATGGGGGGCCCGTATTTTTTAATGAAAATGTGACGGAAAAAACGTATTTTCGACCGTTTGTTGTCGAAAACTGACTGCAAAGGTTAAATAACAATTTTTAGCGCACTATTCGTCACTGTTCCTGATTTGCACTATTTAGCCTAAAAAGTAGACAGAAGACCCAATCTTTTGAACGAGCTGCCAAACTATGTAAGGATATTGGACAAGTAGGTGTCTACTTACCGTCTTCGTCGTCCACGCGGATGCTCTCCTCCGGAGGTACAACGGGATCAGCCCCGGACGACGCAGGAGGGATGGATGCTGGAGGGTCTTTTAGCAAACGGGATCCAGCTGGTGGCCTGGCCGAGGAAGGCAATGATCAGGAAAAAGAAGGATTGGAATTATAACCTTACTTTACCGTTTTGCTGGAAACTTTACACATTGCACTTCTCCGAGTTAGTTTTAAATTGGGGTTTTAATTTTTGCGGTCGATAAATGAACGTAGCTTGCAAAGTACCGAAAATAGTAGTGATATGAACTACTTTAAGTAGACGCGTACGTTGCTAGAGATTAAATACAAATATGATCGGGTTCATTTTGTAACAGTTTGCAAAATAAGCAAGACGATTCTAGATTCATAGGTTACCTGACAAAAGAACAAAGTTTCGGTAGTTTTGCCAGAGCAGCCCCTCGGTATTGAATGTTCTTTGTTTTACGCTTTTGTGCACCCGACTTATGTTTATACTGTCCAACCATTTTAACATTCACACCTGGAACAAAACCGCATTATCGCGAATAATTTGATACAAATGAAAGGTAGAGATCGAAGTACGAAATTCCTTTATCAGCGGGGAAATCGAACCTACTGATATTCATTTTACATGATAAAGACACCTTTTTCTGATCCATTCACCTTGCCAGTTCATTACATTTTACAACACTGGGTACTGGTCAAGGGGTACTATGAATAGGTGGTACTGCCTATTTCCCTTTACAATCCTCATATAGGATCAGTACAAAAGGAATGGAGGGCCTGACATTTTTCCCCGAATGTTCCAAGAGGCATGGGACCGGCCGCACGTTGCCCGGGAAAACCACAGGGGGCCCGCAAGCATGGCAGGGGGCCGGTTTCGGCAACAGGGAGCACGGATACACCATCTGGGGCACGAAACTGCTAACAAATAAGGAACTCCTGCAAATATGCGACTAACACAACAGCTTCAGTTTCTGCACGATATTCTTAGACCACAAGGGGCCCAGACAGACCACAGAGGGCCTGAGTACACCAAAGGGGCTGGGCAGACCACAGGAACCCAGAAAACCAAAGGACGCCGGTATGCCCACAAGGGGCCCGGAGCAGACCACACACAGCCAGCAATTTGGCTGGACTCTGCCAGATATATGCTGGGCGTTGACTGGGCAGAGCCCGCGTACATGGGCTCAGCCCAGGTCCGGCTCCGCTGCGCCTGGGCAGAGCCCATGGTCAAGCAAGACCGGGCTCTACCGCTCGGGCAAGTTGTCATCCCCCGACCTAATGTCGGGCTCAGCCCGAGTCTATGTGGCTTAGCTATGAGTCTTAGGGCTCGGGCAGGGCCCGGCCCAGCCCGCTCTGGGCTCGGTCGGAATTGCTGGCTGGGCAGCGGGCCCGGGCAGACCACACGGGGCCTGGACAGATGAAAGGACCCGGGCAGACCACAGGGACCCGAGCAAGACACAGGGGCCGGGCTAACCACAGAGGGGCCCCAGTCTGGAAAGTATGGCAGCAGACCCGACGAGTCCGCACCAGCCTTGTAGATTTTTTGCACCACCAGCAGCCTAAAATTCACACCAAGCATTGGTGAGAAATTTCACTGACCCGGAAATTTCGATGTTTTTACCAGTTTCTCCCTTCTCAGACCTCTGTGGGTGTTTGAATTGAGCTCCCTCGCACCATACAGCAAAAGTGGGCATTTGTTTGCTCCAAAGTTCGAACCACCTGAAGGGTGTCCGCACCACAAGATCTCGCCAAAAGTGCCATACTTTGCAGACTGGGAGGGGCCCGGGCAAACCACAGAGGGCCCGCGCAGACAAAAGGGGCCCGAACGGACAAAAGGGGGTCCGCAGAGGCCACACAGAAGCCCGGACAGACCAAAAGGGTTCCAGGAAAACCACAGGAGGCCCGGGCAGACCTTAAGGGGCTCGATCAGAACAAAATGGGCACTAGCAGACAAGGAGTCCGTGCAGACCAAATGGGACCCGGCCAGTCTGCAAAGTATGGCAGCAGGCCAGACGAGTCGCACCACCAGCCTAAAAAAATTCGCACCAATCTGCCATATACCAGGGAGAAAAACGCACACATTCCTACCCACACGATGCAATACTACCTCTTATTAGTTAGTTAAGGACTTTTTATAAGGCCTCCTCCTGTGTCTTCCTAACTATTCAGTCATTTTTTTCAGTGTCAACTTCCTCGCACCAGTCTTGCAAATTCGCACCAGGCTGATAAAATTCGCACCACTCGCTCCTGTCTCCAAGGGCACTCGCACCGACGAGATCTCGTCGAAAATGCCATACTTCGCACTCTGTGGCCCGGGCAGACCACAGGGGCCCAGGATACCACAGGGGCCCGCATGGCAAGCATGGCAGAGGCTGGTTGCAGTTACACGAACCGCATCCATGGCAGGCCCGTCTGCATCCACAGGGTATTAACTACTGGGAGTAGGGACCCGCCTGCAGCCACCAGGGGGCGGGGCGAATGGGGTGGCCACCAGGGGGGGCGAATGGGGCAGCCACCCCTTAAACCCAAGAGCCTCTGAGGACAAAATTCCGCCCCCAAACTCTCCCCTCCCCGGGATGCGACGATTGGTCGCCCTTTGGGTGAAAAGTGCGCCCTTCGGGTGGCTAAGTGTCACCCTGTCCCCTGAGGCTTTGCCCTTCCCCCTTCCCTTACCCAAATTCTAGATACGTCACTGGCGGCCATAGGGGGCAAAATATTCTCCAAGTCTTGGTATTTAGCCATCAGGGGAGCCAGACAGGGGATCATCACTCATTAGTGATTTAGCCCGACAGGAGCTAATAGCAAACAATCACTTCACTTGCCATTCAACACTGCGCATCGGAGCACGATTTGGATTGACACGAAAAGCCCAAACGTAAAATCCAAATCAGAGGCTAACGAAACTTTTCCAGAGTAGACACAAGCCGATTGAATCATAAGCATGCCAATTTTACTGTTCAAGGCAAACTTTGTGCAAATCATTCGCCTCGGCGAATGCGACAAGAGAGCCAGGAGCATGCCTTAGCTTCCTTCGCGCTACGCTGACAAGCCCGGGAAATTAAGAGGCTACCATTCGCCGGCGGACGCACATTATTTGACCCAGATTTGACGACAAAATATGATACACTTTTTGACAGACAAATTTAAAAGACTTAAATTTGTCTGTATTTAAAATTCCACTAGAACAAACAAAAATGGAAAACTTTATGCACATTTCTGACAAAAATGCCTAGAAATATATCAATGAAGAAAAGTAGTGCCGGCGGAGAGATGCCAAAATAACAAACATGTCAATTTATTAAACCAGTACTTATCGGAAGGGGCCCGGCTGCGTACGGTGGGGGCGGGGGGTGGTGAACTACGGGGGGTCGTAAGCAAGGCAAGGAGCCCGGCTAGAGCCAGAGGAGGCCTGGGTAGCCCAGGGGGAGCCTGAAATTATAGCACGGGTTCCCGAATACAGCGAAGTGGGAGGAGTGGAATCAGGGGCGGATTCAGGCCGATGGTGGAGGGAGGGGGCAACGGGGCCCCAAATCGTGAAAAACATAAAGTTTTTGTTTGAAGAAAATCCGTAAAAATCGGTAAAATCGGCGGATTTGGGGAGGGCATCAAATCCCCCCGATTTTACCTTTACCCCCCCCGTGGATCCGCTAGTGCTGTGGTTCCTTGCAGACCATAGGGACACGGACAAACCATAGGAGCCCGGGCAAATTGCAAGGGGCCGGGCAGACCACAGGGGGCTGGGAAGACCACAGGGGGTCCGAGCAGACCACAGAAGGCCCGGGCAGACTAAAAGGAGCCCAGACCGCCCACAAGGGGCGCAGGCAGACCACAGGGGCCCGGGCGGACCACACAGGACCCAGGCACACTACAAAAAGCCCAGACCACCTACAAAGGCCCCGGGCAGACTAAAAGTGGCCAAGGCAGAATACAAGGAGCCCGATTGCAGTCACAGAGGAACCAAAAACGTCCCGAGACTGCCAGAAATAGGGCCCCGGATGCAGTCAAAATGGGTCTGAGAATATCGTTAGGGGCCCGTTTGCAGACACAGCGATTATGGGTGGCCCTAAAGGGGACCGCACCCAAGCAAGCATGCCAGGCAAGCATACCAGGGAGGCCGGCCGCAGCCACAGCAAGCCCAGATAGACCACGGGGCCCCGCACTCATGGCAAGGGCCCGTCCGTGGCATTAGAGGACCCGCGCCTCCTGGACCACAGGGAGCTCGGTTGCAGTCACAGGTCCCGGTTGCAGTCACAGGGGGCCCGGGTGGATCACAGGCGCCCGGTTGCGGTGACAGGGGCTCGAGCGGATCACAGAGGGCCCGGTTGCAGTCACAGGGGCCCGGGTGGATAACAGGGGGCCGGGTGGATCATAGGGGGCCCGGTTGTAATTACAGGGGGCCCGGGTGGATCACATGGGGCCCGGTTGCAGTCACAGGGGGCCCGAGTGGATTACAGCGGGCCCGGTTTCAGTCACAGGGGGCCCGGGTGGATCATAGATGGCACGCTTGCAGTCACAGGGGGCCCGGTTTGCAGTCACAGGGGCCCGGGTGGATAACAGGGGGCCGGGTGGATTCCAGGGGCCCGATTGCAGTCACAGGTGGCCCGGTTGGACCACAGGGAATCCGTTTGCAGTCACAGGGGGCCCGGGTGGATCTCGGGGGGCCCGGTTGCAGTCAAAGAGGGCCCGTGTGGATCACAAGGGGCCTAGGATGGATCACATGGGGCCCCGGGTGGATCACAGGGGGCCCAGGTGGATTACAGGGGGCCTGATTGCAGTCACAGGGGGCCCGGGTGGATCAAAGGGGGCCCGGTTGCAGTCACAGGGGGCCCGGTTGCAGTCACATAGTGCATGGCTGCAGTCACAGGGGCCCTGAGTGGATCACAGATGGCCCGGTTGCAGTCCCAGGGGGCCCGGGTGTATCACAGAGGGCCCGATTGCAGTCACAGGGGGCCTGGTGGATTACAGGGGGCCCGGTTGCAGTCACAGGGGGCCGGATGGCTCACAGAGGGCCCGGTTGCAGTCACAGGGGACCCGGGTGGATCAAGATGGCCCGGGTGGATCTTAACTGGCCTGGTTGTAATCACAGGGGGTCTGGTTGCAGTCACAGGGGCCCGGATGGATCACAGGGGCCCGGTCGCAGTCACAGGGGGCCTGAGTGAATCATAGGGGTCCGGTTGCAGTCACAGGGGCCCCGGGTGGTTCAATGATGGCCCAGTTGCAGTCACAGGGGGCCCGGTTGCGGGTGGATGACAGGGGGCCCGGTTTCAGTCACAGGTGGCCCGGTTGAACCACAGGGAATCCGTTTGCAGTCACAGGGGGCCCGGGTGGATCTCAGGGGGCCCGGTTGCAGTCAACGAGGGCCCGTGTGGATCACAGGGGCCCAGTATGGATCACATGGGGCCCCGGGTGGATCACAGGGGGCCCCAGGTGGATTACAGGGGGCCCGATTGCAGTCACAGGGGGCCCGGGTGGATCAAAGGGGGCCCGGTTGCAGTCACAGAGTGCCTGGTTGCAGTCACAGGGGCCCCGGGTGGATCACAGATGGCCCAGTTGCAGTCACAGGGGGCCCGGTTGCAGTCACAGGGGGCCCGGTTGCAGTCACAGGGGGCCCGGTTGCCGTCACAGGGGGCCCGGTTGGATCATAGGGGCCCGGTTGTAATTACAGGGGGCCTGGGTGGATCACATGGGGCCCGGTTGCAGTCACAGGGGGCCTGGGTGGATCAAAGGGGGCCCGGTTGCAGTCACAGGGGCCCCGGGTGGATCACAGATAGCCCATTTGCAGTCACAGGGGGCCCGGGTGGATGACAGGGGGCCCGGTTTCAGTCACAGGAGGCCCGGGTGGATCATAAATGGCCCGGTTGCAGTCACAGGGGGCCCGGGTGAATCATAGGGTGCCCGATTGTAATTAAAGGGGGCCCGGGTTGATCACAGATGGCCCGATCCCAGTCACAGGGGGTCCGGGTGGATGATAAGGGGTCCGGTTGTAATCACAGGGGGCCCGGGTGTATCACAGGGGGCCCGGTTGCAGTCACAGGTGGGCCGGGTGGATCACAGATGGCCCGGTTGCAGTCACAGGGAGCCCGGGTGGATGACAGGGGCCCGGTTGCAGTCACAGGGGTGCGGGTGGATCAAAGAGGGGCCCGGTTGCAGTCACAGGGGGCCGGATAGATCACAGGGGGCCCGGCTGCAGTCACAGGGGGCCCGGGTGGATTACAGGGGGCCCGGTTGTAGTCCACAGGGGGCCCGGGTGGATCACAGAGGGCCCGGTTGGATGACAGGAGACCCGAGACTGCCGGAATTAGGGACCCGGCTGCAGTCAAAGTGGGCCTGAAAAATATCGTTAGGGGCCGGTTGCTGACACCGAGGTTAAGGGTGGCCCACAGGGCACCCGCAAGCATGGGAGGGAGCCTGGCCTCAGCTAATGCTAGCCCAAGTAGACCACTGGGGCCCGGAATCGTGGCAGGGGCCCGGCTCTGTCCGCAGGGGCCCGCAACTTGGGATTGGGGGGGCTCGTCGGGTCATTGGGGGGGCTTCTCCGAGCATTGGGGGGGGCTCGAGCCCCCCCAAATATATGGAAACTTGCGCCCCTGCCACAATGAAAGGTCAATGGCTCTCCAATGGCGGAATAGCGAATCCAATGGCGGGGAGCCGGCGCGACATACAAAAATATAGAAATTTGGCAGTGCAAAATGAGTCCACCGTAAATGTGCAATTATATTGGTAGGCCACTGTTCTACCATACGTATAACTCAAAGTCACTTTGCCATCCTAGGTAGATGACAAATCTAGAGGAGTTGGTCGCTGAGCAAGGCCAAATGACAAGAACAGTGAAGAGTTCCATTGCAGTTATCAAAAGTAGGTATTCGAAAGTTTTGCGAGCCAGGTCCAGCATGGCACCAATAGATCTTCTGTGGGAACTGGGACACAGTATTAATAAAAATACTCATCTAATCTAAAAAGGCATGGGATAAATGTTCACCCCGTTAGTACCACTCGTAGCTTATTCAATATCTCATTGGTATTTATTTTGAACATTTCTTGCAAACGCAGAGACAAGAATCCCAAATTGATTGACAAATCCAGCTATCAATTGAACTGCGGCTACACGCCACCATCAGAGAGAGCACTGGTAGCACAGCGCCTGGATGACGGCTTTGCTGCACGCGAGCTTTGCCGGCACTGCTGCTCGCCGCCGAAGGGTTTCGCAAGTCCAGGCTGCCTCCGCCGCGCGCTGCTGCTCGAGACCGAAGAGGTTTCGCATGTCCAGGTTACCTCAGTCGCGCTGGAAAAGAACACAATACAACACGATTACAATGGGTACCAAATGGGCGATAATTAATATTGGTTCGTGCGCCCGAAAACCCAAATAACTAACAATCGGTACTGAGGGGTATTATAAATAATCAAATCATTTTGATGAATAAGGCTTTTGAAGCCTGTCCAAATATATTAATGAAACGGCTATTAGTGCCCCACCAGCTGACAGGGCTTGAATTCTTATGAAGCCAGGCATCAAATTCTTACCACCCCGGGCACGGTGCCCCCACCCATCGGTGATCCTGGATCCGCCTATGACGGGAATGTCATTTAGTCAAGGGCTGATCTGCAGAATGTGGCAGGAAACTGGAAAATATCATCATCATCAACTTTTTTATTTCATTTCTTATATACAGACAGGGGATAGAAGTAAATAAGGAGACCAGCAAAAGAATACATGAACAAGGCAAAGCAAAAAGGAGCAACAGAATAGAACTATACAGGCACACAGTATAAAACAAGAGGAAGTAAGCGAACAGAATCAGATTAGAGCAAATGTTTAACATAGAATGAACAAGACATAAGTTCCTGGCATGAGGCAGTAATCATGGAGCGGGAATGAACAGAAAAAGTAACACAAAACAGAGACTGACATGTCATAACAAAACAAGAAGAGCATTAAAGAACGAACTGGACAGAAAAATAACGCCAAAAACATACTTGAAGAGGCAAAATAAAACAAAGCAGCAAAACAACAAACAAACAAAAACAGGGGACGCAACAAAATAAGCAATGTTAAGTAATAAGTAGTTATAAGTATAGGGCCCACATATGTTGAACATATTAAATCTTAAAAACAAACCATTAGTAGAAGTAACAAAGACAGTGAGTAAGTACAAGCACCTAATCAGACCAGGGACCTATCAAACATTAAATCAAAGCATGTGATCAGTGCGAATAAAAAGCATGTGATCAGTGCGAACAAAAAGGAAACAAAACAGAACGAAAAACAGGCTAAAAACACAAGCAAAGCAAAGTCACATCTAAGCAGGCAAACAAAAAAAGATGCGCTCGGTGAGATCAAATTAAGGTACTAACGGAAACGAACCAAAGACGAAAAGAACAAAACAAGTAAGCAGAAAGGTGGGCTGGCTGAGAGTCCAAAGAGAGCCAGACAGCGGTGCGCACCGTAGGCCAGCACGTGTCAGCAGAGAGTCTGGAGGGTCGGGCGGAGGCACTAGGTATCTCCAGCATCGCCAGTAGCTGCCCCCAGCATGCCGCTGGTAGAGGGCGGTCACGGACGCAGCTCTCGAGGCGACGATGGGTGCACCCAGCCGTAGCTGGTGGTCACCCCCAGCACACTGCTGGGTGAGGGTCGTCGCGGAGGCAGCTCCCGGAGCGACAAGGCCGGCTGGAGTTTCAGGTGGCCTCTACATGAGCCTGCCGCCGACGGCACGCACCGCAGGACGGCAGGTTACATTCAGGTCGGCATGTGCCGGCAGAGAGGAGGGCAGTTCAAGAGGGCTGGCAGTGCAGCCAAGTGCCTCCAGTCGTCGCTGGTGGCCGCCCCCGCACACCGCTGAGTGCAGGCGGCAGCGGAGGGTGCTCTTGATGCGACGACATAGCCGGCTGAAGCTGAGAATATAGTGCTGTCAATTGTACCCCCTGCACTCTCCAGGCCTGACTGCGCGATGGATAGTGCTGGTGGACTTTTGACACCGCAGCCGCTGCGCGGGGCGGGCTGGCAGAGTCCAACGAGGGCCAGGCAGAGGCAGCCAGGTGCACCCAGCCGTAGCTGGTGGTCACCCCCAGCACACTGCTGGGTGAGGGTCGTCGCGGAGGCAGCTCCCGGAGCGACAAGGCCGGCTGGAGTTTCAGGTGGCCTCTACATGAGCCTGTCGCCGACGGCACGTACCGCAGGCCGGCAGGTCACATTCAGGTCGGCATGTGCCGGCAGAGAACCCGGAGGTCGTGCGCCGAATGCCGCTGGGTGAGGACGGCCACGGACGCAGCTCTTGAGGCGACGATGTCCAGCTGGTCCCGAGTCCCCCAGCCAGACATATGCTTGGGGTAGCTCAAATCCTACCCCAATTGGGGAAGAAATTCAGCAGCTGGGCCAGAGTCCTTTGTACACTGAAGCAGACATTTTCTTTTTCATCAATTTTACCTGTTTTACTAACTTATTGACACATTTATGACTTTTAACAAGGGTCAGCACTGTCCAAGCTGTCACACTCAGCTCCAATATTGTTGTACCTGCCACAAAGAATGACAAGAGTTGCCCCAAACCAGTAATTCTGCCCAAAGGCTACACCAATGAGATCTTGTGTAAATCTGTCAAATTCTACATGCTGAATCAAGCGGCAGTCAATCAGTACTGATAAGAGGAAACCATCCAGTAAGATGGCCAGTTGGCAAAGTATGGCAGCATGCCATAGAAGTTGCACCAGCTATTGAGAATGATCGTACCACCACTCACCTAAAATTGGAACCAAAATGGGCATAAAATCACACTGACCTCTACTTATTTCCAAACAATTTGGCTGGTACTCCAACCACACAACTGGTACTATATCCCCAGCTGCCCTAGGGCATGAAATATGAATGTGATGAATTATTGTTTAACTTAGAATAACAATATGGTATTTTATATTCTTTCGTCCAGTTTCTATACGCTACAAATTCTATGTGAGTTCAGTATTGGCAACTGCCACTCTCATTTATACACTCAGTATTGGTAAATACTGGTCAACATTTCATTTTCTCCAAAATTTGCTTTGCGTGGACCAGTCTTGAGGTACACTTTACACCAAAAACTGGTCAGAATTATCATACTTTGCAGACTGGCAAGGAGGAGAGCCGCCCAACTTCCACAGCCCCATAGGCAATTTTGAAAAGTGTAAAATCATTTTGTGCCATATTTCTTACCTAGTTGGCTCCTTTGGGACCCTGAAGAATGGCAGATTACGATCCTTTTCCTTGGTCTTCGTACATCCAGGCATTGAGCACACCTCTGTGCCTGATATGAAACTTGGGCACCGCGGTGATCACAGCGCTTAGTATCACACCAAAGAAGTTGGCACTACAGGTAGGTAATTTAAAAAGTCAACAGCTTTCCGTCCATACACAAATTCACACACACAAACAGAAAATCAATCCATCCCAACGTCTCAAATTTATTTCAAAATAAGACACTGGTAGATGTGAGAATAACTATACATGAACGTTGTTTGTAAATTGTCTCTTTCACGCCAAGTTGTACGCCAAAAAGTCCCTATCTCTTCAACACACCGCCAGCTCCATAGACAATACACACCGCCAGCTCGGGACCTGGCGGCAATCAGTTGACAATAAAATTTACCTTACCTTACCTTACCTAACGATT
Organism: Lepas anatifera; assembly: GCA_034440635.1. NCBI lineage: Eukaryota > Metazoa > Arthropoda > Thecostraca > Lepadidae > Lepas > Lepas anatifera. Next base: position 34,332 of record JAOTON010000486.1, on the reverse strand, counting down.
TCGGAAATTTTGGGGACCACAATGGCCCGCTGGCTCCGATTCTCCGACGAGCTCAGGATATCAGTATCTCGGCGCGATCCTCCTCAGGAAAAGAGACCTGAGGGTGGCTAAGAAGTTGTCCTCCTGAGGCAAGAGGATAGGATGCATCGGTATCAGACAAGTTCAGGAACTTGGTACATGAAGGTGGCCCAATGAGCGTCAAGCCGATTTTTGAACTGATTCAGGCTTTGAGCTGCGACAACCGACAATGGTAGAGAGTTCCAATCGTTGATCACCCTGGCACCGAAGAAGTTACGCCTAACCCTGGAGACTGCATTCGGCTTAACAAGCTTCCACGGATGGCCCCGAGTGCGAGTTTGGGTGTCGAGTGCGAAGAAATGGGCATAATCTTGGTCGGTTATCCCATGGACAAGTTGGTACACTCGAATCATATCGCCACGTCGCCTTCTGTAGTACAACGATGGGAGCTTGAGGATACGCAACCTGTCTGTATAGGGAATTCCCCGAAGAGAACCGATCATGCGAGTGGCACGCCGCTGAACCCTCTCCAGGAGAATTTGGTCAGCCCTATTAAACGGGCCCCAAATCGCGTTGCCATATTCCAGAAGAGGGCGGACGAGTGATTTATACAGAATAGGAAGCGTGTGTGCATCAAGATAAGCCATGGACTTTTTAAAAACCGCGAGTACTCTAGTGGCTTTCAGAACAGCTGAGGCTGCTTGCTGTTTAAACTTCAGTTCGATGTCAATTAGCACCCCAAGATCTTTTTCCACCTCAATATTCTGGAGGAACGTGCCGTTCATCACATAGGTGTGCCCTCGGTTCAGATTGCCGATGTGAATGGCAACACATTTGTTGTTATTAAAGGGCATTTGCCACTTCAGTGACCAGTGGAGTACATTCTGAATGTCTAACTGGAGGGCATTTACAGAAGGCTGAGAGCTAGCACTGGCATACAGTTTCGTGTCGTCGGCAAACATGCTGATTCCACAGGAGACACAATCAGGCAAATCATTGATGTAAACCAAAAAGAGGAGCGGCCCCAGGACCGAACCCTGCGGTACTCCACTCACAACCGGGACCCAATCAGAGAAAGACGACCGGACGATGACGCGCTGCGATCGATGGGCTAGGAAGCTCTCAATCCACTGAAGTATCTTGCCTCGGACGCCATATGATTTAAGCTTCATGTTCAGTCGCTGGTGGGGGACCGAGTCGAAGGCTTTACGCAGGTCAAGGTAGATAGCATCAACTGGTTTGTTTTCCTCTAGAAGCCTGGTCCAGTTGTTGAGAACCTCGAGAAGCTGGGACTCACAAGAGCGGTTGGGACGGAAGCCATACTGATGTGGGGACAGGAGGTTTTGTGAAACTAGGTGGTGCAGCAAAGCATCTTTAACAATAGACTCGAGAACCTTGCAGGGAATGGAGGTTAGGCTTATTGGACGGTAGTTGCCAGGATCTTGCTTGTTTCCTTGCTTGAAGATAGGCACCACCGTTGCGAGCTTCCACTCCTTTGGTACCTCACCTTCATCCAATGACTTCCTGAAAATAATAGACAATGGCACACATAGTGATGTAGATGCGTCATGAAGTATCCGAGAGTGGACCTGGTCGGGGCCCGGGGAACTTGTAATCTTGAGTGACCTAAGTTTGCGGCTAATAATATCCTGTGAAATGGTGATGTCTTCCAAAAATGGACCAGTGCATCTTGTTTCGAATGTTGGGAAACTTGACATGTCTTCCGTTGTGAATACACTCGCAAAATACTTGTTCAATAGCTTTGCTATAGCACTGTCCTCCGTTTCTAGAATACCTCTATCATTAAGAAGCTCTTCAATTGAGCTTCTTGTCTTTAGTCTTGAGCCCACATACTTCCAGAAGGCCTTCGGGTTTGATTTAATATCCGTTGCTAGGCTGTGTTCGAAATCTTGGTGCAGTTTCCGGGTGAGAGTCCTCAACCTATTGCCACATGCCTTAAGCCTGGCCAAATCAACAGCATCCTGAGTGTGGAAGAAGGTTCTGGCCAGCTGGTGTTTCTTGTCTTTAAGCTTCAGAGCTGCACGTGTCATGTATAAGTTCTTTGAGTTCCTTCTAGCAATAACCTTTGGGATGCATGTGCCAGTGACCTCTGTTAATCTGGCCAGGAACAGGCTGTAAAGTGATTCCACAGTCATGTTCTCCATACATGTCCAATCAGTTTCAAGAATCATGTGGTTAAGGAGCTCAAAATTGGCTCTCTTGAAGTTCCATACAGATGCACTGTTCCCTTGCCGAAAGACATAGCACTTCAGGTGAAACTGCAGTACAACATGGTCGCTTCTACCAATGCTCGGTAAGTAGTCAAGATTGCTCACCATGGCTTCTTCATTGGAGAAAATCAAGTCTAGAATATTTGGACTCTGACCTGGGGAGTAGCGTGTAGGTTTGGTGACATGTTGAAAAAGTAAATGATCATGAACAATATCTAGAAGTCTGTGAGAGGGGTGTCCTTGGCTGGCTTCTGAGTAGTTACCTGCCCAGTTGATTTGAGGGAAATTAAAGTCACCTGTAAGCAATAGATGTGATGGTGATGACTCTCCAACAGTTGAGAGCAAGTCAGAAAAGGAAGACATGCTGAGGTGGCCATCACCCGTGGGACTACGATAGAAGCATCCCAAGAACAGAACATCATTGCAAAGCAGCCTTATTTGGACAAAAAGGTGTTCAATATGGGGAAAATGTGTCAGCTTAATCTGTGATGCCTTGATTGTAGTGCGGACATAGATGGTGATACCTCGCTGCCTGCTGCTTCCTAGATTTACTTGATGTGGATCAAAACTTGTGAATGTATTGAAATTTGGGAGAGCCAGAAGAGCAGGAGAAATTGGGAGACGCTGTGCCTTGGGAATTACCTCAGTAACCATAATGATGTCTGGCTCAATTCCACTTATCGCCATGGCAAAATCTTCACGTTTGTTAACAAATTGGTCACAATTTGTATACCACACCTTGAGGTCCTTCATTTCCTGCATCCTTGGATGTCAATCTTGATTTGGGTGATTTGGTAGACTCAGGTTGGTAGTAGAAGCTGTGTTCCCTACACGGGCTTGGGAGTTGAGGCCTGGTGTCGCAGATAGTACCTAGTACCTAGTACCTAGTACCTAGTAGAAAACGGAGATTGGAGGCCAGTTAAGGCCTATGAAGTCCGGTCACAACGAGCTCTAGTGTGGTGTTTTGATCCTAGTCTGTGTCGGGGATGTGATATTTTATATCGATCCAGAAAGCATCTAGCCTCGATTTGAACGCAATAGTTGAAGGGGCGCAGGCAACCTCAGCGGGAAGGCTGTTCCAGTCGTTCACAACACGAACTCCAAACGCGTTACGCCGGGAGCGAGAATGAGCTCTTGGTTTTATAAGTTTCAGCTGGTGGCCTCTTGTTCGAGCGGATCTGTCGACCGAGAAGAATCTGGCAGGGTCAACATCCAGGGAGGTGTGCAGGATTTGATACACCCTGATCATGTCGCCCCGTCTTCTCCTATAGTAGAGCGATGGAAGATCTAGTTCCTGCAGACGCTCATTGTAAGGTTTATGCCGAATGCTTCGGACCATTCTTGTGGCTCTCCTCTGGACTCGTTCAATCATCTTCTGGTCGCATCTATTGAATGGTCCCCAGGTCAGGTTGCCATATTCCAAATGTGGGCGCACCAGTGTCTTGTACAAAATCGGGAGTGTTGTCAAATCAATTTTGCGAAAGGATCTTTTAATCAAACCTAGTATCTGGTTGCCTTTTTTTGTTGCTGACGCTGCTTGGTCGCGGAACTTCAAATCAGAGTCAACTCGAACACCGAGGTCCTTCTCAACCGTGGAGACCAGAAGGTTTGTGGCGCCCATGAGGTATCGGTGGTGGTTGTTGTTGGGTCCTAAATGGAGTACTGTGCATTTGGTTTGGTTGAATGGAAGTTGCCAGGTTTCGGACCATTTCATTACCCGCTCGATGTCTGCCTGGAGTACTTCAGATGGGGCTGGTCCGTTACATGGTGCGTATATTTTTGTGTCGTCGGCAAAGATCTTGGTCTGAGCTTGGACTACGTCGGGAAGGTCGTTAATATATATAAGAAATAATACTGGGCCCAGCACAGACCCCTGCGGGACGCCGCTGGCCACTGGAGCCCATCCAGATGTGTCTCCACCCACTACAACCCTCTGTTCACGGTCCGTCAGGAAACTACGGATCCAGGCCAGAAGCTTCCCCTGCACACCGTACCCTCGCAGCTTGCAGATGAGTCTTGTGTGTGGCACAGTGTCAAACGCCTTGCGAAAGTCTAGGTAGACACTGTCCACAGGCTGACCATCTTCCAAGTACCCGGTCCAGTCGTCCATAACCTCGAGAAGCTGGGTGTCACAAGACCTGCCTGGGCGGAAGCCATGTTGGGATGTTGAGAAGAGGTTGTTTGTTGACATATGGAGCACCAGTTGGTCACGAATCACAGACTCAAGCACTCTGCAAGCTACAGATGTCAAACTAATAGGTCTATAATTTCCCGGTGACTGTCTGTCACCTTTCTTAAAGATGGGTACCACAGATCCCTGCTTCCACACCTTGGGAAGTATTCCTGTGTCCAGGGATCGACGGAATAGAGCTGCCAGAGGAGCTGACAGCTGGAAAGCTGCTTCTCTCATAACCTGGGGGTGAAGGTAGTCGGGTCCCGGGGAGCCAGTTGGTTTCAGACAGAGGAGTTTCTTACAGACCAGTTCGGATGTAATAGTAATGCTCTGCAGAGGCGGGCCACTGTATCTCTCTTCAAATGGTGGGAGGAAAGCAAGATTCTCAATGGTCCACACAGATGAGAAATAGTTGTTGAGGAGGTTGGCTTTATCGACGTCAACATTGTGTAGGTGGCCTTGGCTGTCGATGAGGTCATCCACCCTCGACTTGGTTTTGAGTTTAGAGTGGACGTGACGCCAAAAAGGTTTAACTGTTTCTTTGAGGCAGCCAACCAACATCTCCTCGTGTTTGTACAGAAGCTTGCGGGTGAGGGAGCGCAAATTATTCCGCAAGACTGAATATCTGGCAAAAAGGAGAGGTTTGTCAAATTCGGATCTGCATTTCCTGTAGTCGTACCAGGCTTTGTTTTTCTTTCTCTTGAGGCAGGTGGCTTCCCTAGTTATGTAAACCTTGTTAGGGTTGGTCTTGGTTTTAATGCTAGGAATGCACTCTTTGATAATATCTCCCAACTTCGCCAGAAAGAGATCATATGCCTGATTTATTTCCAATTGGTCAAGATCACTCCAATCCATATCATGGAGGAGGTGGCGAAGCTGCGGGAAGTCTGCCCTCCGAAAGTTGAGCTTAGCCTTCAGTGGCGCAATAGGGGCTGTGTAGCAGCGGTATGTGAATTCCAATATAAGGTGGTCGCTAGCACCGAGTGGTGGCAGATAAGTCAAGTTGGCTATCATGTCAGGTTCATTAGTGATAATAAGGTCAAGAACCGAGGGAGCAAGCTGGGGCCTAAACCAAGTGGACTGGTTTACATGTTGGTACAAGAAACTATCCTGCAAGAGCTCAATGAAAATGTGTGAGATATGTGCTGGTGGAGCAGAGGAAAGCATACTGTTCCAATCTATTTGTGGCAAGTTAAAGTCTCCTCCAATAAGGAGATGGGATGGATGGGTTCCACAAACTGCCTGAAACAGTCCAGTTAGGGCAGACATTGAGACCTGGTCTTGAGATGATGGGCTCCTGTAGATGCTCCCAATCATCAGCTGATCTGTACCTTTAAGTCTGACTTGGACCCACAAGTGTTCTATTCCTGAAAAGCCTGGAAGTTTTACTTCACTTGCTTTGAGGGACTCTTTTCACAAGTATGGCCACACCTCTAGTTCCAGATGATCCTAGATGAGGTTGATCGGGGTCAAAGTTAGTGTAGCTCACAAAGCCTGGTACTGTCAGAAGTGCAGGAGAAATAGGAAGAACCTGTGCCTTAGGTATAATTTCAGTAAGAATCATGATGTCGGGTTCATTGCCTGCTATGTGCATGCATAAAGTGTCCCTCTTATTTAGAAATTGGTCTGTGTTTGTGTATAGAACACTGACTCCCAGTTCGGCCCTCCAATCCTTTGGTTGTCAGTGGTTGGTCTGGACACTCTGTGCTCTGTCTCCAGATGGGACCCTGGTACCATTGGGAGGCATGCGGGTGGCATGCACAGGTGGCTCATTACTGTGCACTAGTTGGGAAGTGGTTGAGCCATCTTCGGTTGGACCAGTGGAACCTGAAGGGTCACTATCGGCCTGACTAGTCACATGTTCAGCCTGGGGAGGGAATGCTATAGGGGCTTGAGCTGCAACTTGGACAGTTGTCGAAGGTGCATGTGTAGGAAGCTGAGGAGAGGCATGAGGTTGACGTTGGATTTCAAGCCTTGCTTTGGACACAATCTTATTGCGCCTGATTACAAGGTCTTCTTCTCCATTTGCTTTGGCGCTGTCGAAGCTCATCACGCAGGGCTCTATTTTCTTGTCGCTCCCTCCATGTAAGATCTGGACTGAGGTAGATATTACCCCACTTAACACTTGTTCGCAACTGTGGGGCCAGCTTCAGGAGGTCGTGTTTGGTCTGTTCATCTTCTAGTGTTACAATGAGCAGGCGAGGTCTGTTTGGGGTTGCTTTTCCGGCCCGGAACATCTTTCCTACACGAACATTCAGCCTGAAGACTTCCTTAATCAGGCCCACAAATGTTTTACCATCATCTTGAATGGTTCCTACTTCATTTCCACTAGCTCTCTCTGGAAGATTGTGCACCACAAGATTGCGCCTCCTTTTTCCTTGTCAATGATATCATCAACAACACCAGATATGGTATGGCCATCCCTGTTAGACATTATTGGTTGATGGGCTTGAGAGGATTCCATTTTTTTGGAAACTGTCTCCCCCACTTTGTCACAGTTGCCTCTCACAATGTCAGCATAAGATGACTTGAATTCAAGACTTTCTTTCAAGCCTCTCTCCATCAGCTTGGTGTGTTCAGTCATGGATTTAGCATGATTTTTAAGCATCTCGTCCAGACGACCCATCCTTTCTTCCACTTCTTTGCACAGATGTTTAGCACAGGCTTCGGGGTTTGGGATTTGGAGGCCAGAACCCAGGGAGACAATTTTCTCCTCCAGAGTGTCTATTCTTGATTGGATCTGGGAGAGAGCATCATCCTCACGATTCTGGACCTTGAGCCATATTTTGCACTCATGACATAACCACGTCAGTATGGGATGTTTGTCAACTGCCTTCAGGGCCATCTTTGGGACTTCTTGACATCCAGCATGGTACCACTGTGAACATTTGTCACACTGGATTCCGTCATCATTGTCAGTGACTACTTCTCCACAGACTTTGTTGGGGCCACCTTTACAATTATTTGGGTCCTCAGTTCCTGCACCTTTTGATGATTTGGAATGGCCAGCTAGAGTGTGAGAGAAACTGTCCAGCTTTCTGACTTCCCGGGAAACCAAACCCACAGGAGTCAGTGGGGACTGGTGTTCAGGATCTGTCTCCTCCTCTGTAGACTGTTGGGGACCGTGCACGTTCAAGTCTAGTTTCGGGACTTTCTTGCCTTTGCTTTGTCTGGTTTTGGTAAGGCTCTGGTGTGCTGCCACCGTGTTGGGTTGGGATGAACAATCAGCTCGGGTGGGTGCCAAATTGGTCCCTGGAGTTGTTCCCATCCCACTCACCAATGGACGACCTCCGTGTCCTACCTTAATCCATGGATATTGGACCTCACCGTCTACAATATCGTCACCTTCCTGTTTATCCTTACTGCCGGCATTCATGCCCCTATCACTATCGAAATGACTATCGAAATGACCCACAGATCCCTCAGAGCCTGTCCCCGTTTCCAGTCATTCCCCTTGTTGGAGGAACCTCAGCAGGGGATGCAGATCTTGCCCCATCAGAGTTGGAATCAACCACAGTCTTAACAATGGTACTGCATGCTTCTGCTAATTGACCTTGGTGCTCAGCTGCCCCTGATGCATTTGGCCCCCTAATAGAGCTTGCTTGATGGGCCTGTGCCACACCTGATGGGACAATCCTTCCACGCTTGATGGTGAGGTTATTTTCACCAGCCTTGCGACGTCTCCATAACTCCTCCCTAAGCACCTTTTGCTCCTGCCTTTCTTTGTAAGTAAGGTCTGGTGTTATGAACACTCTTTTCCACTTGTGAGTGAGCTTTAACTGAGCAGCCATTCTCAGGACTTCAAACTTCCAGTCCTCGTTTTCAAGGGTCACTATTAGCAGCCTGTCCCTGCCATGGACAGCTTTACCAGCCCTAAAGGACCTGGTGGCCCTCACATTTACCTTCAGTGCATCACGGATCATGGACTGGAATAGCTGAATGTCTGCATGAGACCGCTCCAGCTGTGAGATCCCTTCTTGCTCAGGTAGGTTGTGAATGACAAGGTTGTGTGAGCGTCTATTCTTGTCCATGAATCCATCAAAGACCCTGGATATGGTCTGTGCCTCCCTTGGAGTCACAGATTTGCCTCCCTGAGTGTGCAAAGGTGGATACGACAGCTTCTCCTTTACATCGTTCACCATCTTTTCACAGGTACTCTGCAGGACCTCTGAATAGGAAGCCTTGTGAGCCACACTTTCCTTTAGAACGCGTTTCATCATGTTGGCACTTTCCATGGACTGTTGCTCCTGTTGCCTCATGGAAGCACTAACAAGCTGGATATGATCCCTCAGGGCAGTGTCAAGTTGTGTCAGCCTGTCTCTCATTGTTGTGTTCAGCTCGCTTATCTTAACCTCCATCAGGTCACGATCCTTGTCAGGGCCTTCATGCAACTGGAGCCACATGACTGCTAACCTGAATGCCAATGTCAGCTGTAGGCAGGGTCACAGGAGCACCAGAAAAAGTGAAAATGCCAACTGAGGCATCCCGTCCAGAGCCAGAAGCAGCTGGTCTGCCGGTATGTGCTTTGCATGTCTGACATATGAACGATATGGCGCTGTGTTTTTTTAGTGCATTGTATGCTGGCTTTGTGATTGCCTGGCAAAGGGCATGATACCAGCGGTGACAAAGATCACACTGGACGCCCATCTGACCATCTCTTACCTCGAGCCCACATACAACTTTGCCAGAGCCCCCTATGCATGTGGTTGGAGGAACAGAGTTTTCATCACTGATTGGTTGACTGAGTTGAAGCGAAGGAGAAACCGACAGATCAGGGTCAAGCGGAAGGGATCTTATGGCAGTAGCAACTGCCCCCGTGAAGTTCCCTGATATAGGTTTCGGCGTTTGGTCACTAGCCGTTTTCACAACGTGAATTAAATCTTGGGTGTCTTTTTGAAACGTTTTTTGGTAGCACTGTAATATTGCTGCCATTTGTCAGAATTTCACAAGAGTCTTGGGAATTTATTGAGTAAATTATCTGGCACATCTGGCAATGCTTCACAGTCGCCGGGCTCCCTGTGTTGAGTGTTGCGGAATTAAAAAGAATGAAATTCAACTTTAATAAGTCGTATAATGAGTGAAATTTGCATCAGTTATGCTCCTGCTACCCAGGCGCTTAAATTTACATGTCGTTTTTCTCTCAGTTTCTATATTAGCTGTGTAATAAGCTCAAAACAAAAGGAGTAGGGATTAGGGTAACGTCTGCTTGTGTAATACTCGGGCAAGTTTCCAATTACATTGAGAAAAAGTGTATTACCTAGGTAACCAACTCGCATACGAGCAGGGGTGTCCTAAACAAAGGGTGACAGGCAGAGGAATCCCTAAATGTAAATCAGGGTAGATATTATGCCAAATTTTCGGGGTTGAATGATGTTTTAATTGCATTCTCATTACAATTAATGTGTGGATCCACCCAAATTTTTAGACTTGCTAAATTTTTGGCGAATTGTTTGAGCAGTATCATTTAAAGACAAAGAATTTGGTCCAAAATTTTGTCCCACTGCATGTTTTCCCCGCTATTTGTAGTCCGAGCATCTCCTCAAATAAAAATTAAGTGGTGATGTCCGGTATCCTTAATTCAGGGTATGGGTGTTGTGACTGTAAGCGGTTTTCACCTTGAAGTGGGCGCTACTGGAAAATTATTATTTATCTTGGTTTCTCAGGTTTGCTTGGGTATATATGCTATGCAACTAGCAATACACTAGCGTGCAAAGTATGACATTTTTGATGATATCTTGTCGGTGCCAGTGCCCTTGGCGACAGGAGCGAGTGGTGCGAATTTTATCAACCTGGTGCAAATTTCTGAGACTGATGTGAGGAAGGTGACACTGAAAACCTAACAAATAATGGCTAAATGGTTATAATGACATAGGTGGGACCTTATAAAAAGTCCTCAACTAACTACCTAATAAGAGAGGTAGCATTGCATTGTGTGGGTGGGAATGAGTGCGCTTTTCTCCCTGGTATATGGCAGATCGGTGCTAATTTTTGGTGGCTGACGGTGTGAGAATTTTAGGTGGCTGGTGCGACTCATTTGGCCTGCTGCCATACTTTGCTGACTGAGCAATACAAAACACTTTGTTTATTATTGAAATAGAGCTATATCCGCTTTTCAGGCCAGGTCAGGCTTTTCTTGTCATTTTAAGAGGTTTGCTTCAAGGTGGTTCCAAATGAAATACAGGATATGTACAGATTATCCCTGTTTTCAAAATATACCTACAGGCATTAATGCTAATTCACCATAATAAGATGGCGTAGCTTTGTTGGTTGCATTGCTCATTTACCAAAAAGATACTGGGTTTCCTGAGATAAGTAAGAAGTAACTGAAGGAGTTTCCTGATGTTGATCATTTTGTCATGCTCTTGGGATTCATACTTTGATACCTTACAAGTATCATGCTCTAAAGTGGTGCAGTATCAGGCTTAAGTTTGGTACCATTTGTGAATTACATGTGTCAGCAAGTCACATGATGCCTCACATCGGCGCCCCTTCCAGTTAGGGGCACCGTTACAGAGTTTTTACAGGGGGGGGACAGACCCCAGTTGGTGCTGACCTGGGAAGGCGAATTTTGAGCATATTTGGTACCTGACAGCATGAATGGAAATGGACCAAAAATTTGGAGGGGCATCCTTTTGGTTGGCCAACAGGGGAGATGCCCCCCGCTTTTGGCGCCCATGCTTCTAGTGATGTGAACCAAAGTTTGAGGTTGACATGCTGGGTGAATCAACCCCACATGCTTCAGCAAGCTTGGCTTTGCACATTAGACATCTACAGCTGACATTTATTGCGTATTTACTCCAGGAAAATACAGTGGATGGTACGATCCTATGCAAAGTGTGGGAAGTTGAGGTACACTGTTTTTACCATTCTTGTACCATTTTAACATGCCCAGCTGGGGTCTCTTGCATGACGCGCCCCCCTTCGTATCTCGGTCCCCACGAAAACTAAAGGAAAATTATGGGTGGTGTTGGAAAGCTCTTGACAAGACGAAGCGATTTTATACGAAGAATTTTCATGTCAAGTCAATATTGAGGTCAGCATAGGTCAAAGAAGATTCCATAGGCTTACAACAGAGCAGTGTACATTTCTCTCTCTCTAGATCTGCCCTCAGGGGAGCTAGAGCAAATATTTATGCATCATTGGATTCCTCTCATCGCTGCGAATCGAATGATGTATAATATGACCTTCCTAGGTCAAATAGTGAAAATGACTTGACCTCGAGCTAGGTCAGGGTCAGAGAGTGACCCGATATCGTCATGTTGCATATCAATCGACTTCCCGTGACAATATAAGCACAATGCAAGCAAAATGGGAGCTTTATCTCAATTCAATGAGAAGTTATTGGCCGAATAATCACTCTATGCTCCCGTGATCTGATATGACCTTTGGAGGTCAGATGGTTCAAAACTCAACCTAATTTTCAAGATCGTGGTAAGAATAGACGGTCTGAGGATTTTCAGCTTTATCTGTGCAATATTTACTGAAAACGAGCCCATTCTATTTTTCACCATAAACTTATAACGGGGTGACCAAGAAATTGACCCCACCTTAGGTAAAAAATATAAAAATTCCGAGATAGCAGATTTTTAGACGTTAATGACTATCATATTGTGGAAGTTTCCAAGTGATCAGTTCGGTGATGTTCCCTGGGCACCGCTTCAAACTCGTAATTTTAGGTTTTAAGGTCGGGTCACTTGACCTTGAATAGCTCCTTGACCAGACATGACCGTAACTCAAAAATTGGTCAGATGTGTAAAATCGATCAGGAATAAGGTACTGTAAGTTTCGTTGCTCTGCGTCTCTTCGTTTTTGAGCTATCTGGAAAAAACCAGGAGGGGCGAATTTCACCCTCCCCTGCGGGGCGCGTGTTAAATTCACAGACGCACACTGCCCATTTCACCATGTTGACCTACAACCCCTATGTATGTTTGGTAAGCTATGGCCGATGGGGCTGCCGCCTACTGGAGATTGCCCGGCAACTTACCGGTCGCCGCATTGTGAGAAGTTATTCGGCGGCGGCGGCTTCCCCACCTGGGCCTGCGGGAACGGTAGTCGCCTGGGTAACTGTGGCCCAACCCGGGCCAGCGGCGGCGACGGCCCAACCCGGGCCTGCGGCGGCTCCTTGGAACAGCGGTGGCCCCCTCTGATTCAGTCAGTCCTCGACACACTCGTGAACGTGACACCGGCGATATATCAACGGAGGAGATGCCTCAACCGTTTGATGAGCCGATGTGCAGTCTACGGCGTCATGGTCTCCCCCACCCACCTCCCCCAACTATCCATCGCCTCGCGCCTCACGAACACCTTCACCTCCCGCCTCCGGCCTTGCCAGTGCCGTCACCCCCCGCCTCACGAGTGCCGTCACCTCCCACATCACTAGTTCCGTCACCTCGCGTACACGGATCTTGGAGGGGGGGGTAGGATGGCCCCTCGGCGCCATCTGAAATGGTCATGGCAACCACCTGAAAGTTGAATGGCGCCCCCCTTAAATGTCGCTTCCCACCCCCCTAGAATGCGAGAATTGGCGCCCACCGATAGGGTTTTGCGCCCACCTGAAAAGTTTTGCAGGCAAGAAGTGGTGCCCACTGGAAAGGTGCCCCCGATCGGTAATGTCGGCGCCGTCTATGCCTTCCCGGGGGCGCCATCCGGACCAGGGGCGCCACCTTGGACCGGCAAAATATTTCAGGCGGGCGCAAAATCCTAACAATGGGCGCCGATTTTCGCATCTTTGGAGAAAAGGTGAAAAACGACATTTCAGGGACGCCATCAACCCTTCAGGTGCCACCGTAACCATCCAGGGCATAGGCAGATCCAGGGGTGGGGTATGTGTCCCTCCGATTGACGCTCGGGGCCCCCTAAAATGGTCACAGCGCTGCCCTGAAATGTTTTCACCCCTACCCTCCCCAGGATGTGAAAATCGGCGCCAACCGATATGATTTGGCACCCACCTCATAGTTTTTTGGTCAAAAGTGGCACCCTCCTGGTCTGGATGGTGCCAACCCAGAAAGGTGTCCCGATCGGCTATCCTGGATCCACCTATGATTCAGGGGCGCAGATGGTCGATAGGAGGGGCACCTGCCCCTTTAATTGACCCCCGATCTGTATGGTGATGGGAAAAATGTCTGCCTGACTGCCGCAAAAAATTGGTAACGATCAAATAATTGCAATCAAATATTTAACTTGTGTTCCTAAACACACGTAAAATAACGATCGTAGCTCATATACCGTGAGAAAAGAAACATTAGAAAACAAACTTTTCCCGAGCACGTTTCCCGAACGCGACCTCTCTCTCTAGCGCCTTGAACGCGGCCATGCTGCTCCCAGAATACTGTCCGATGATTGGTTCTTGGCTATGACGTAGGCAGTGACGTCAAGCGGGCAAGTCCTGCATAAATCACCGACCTCAAATTTCGCTCCTGCATATGGAAGCCTTTGAAAAATCCCTCCAGACAAATCTAGAGACCGAAAAGACGGGATCTAGAGGCTTGGGTGTCTTTTGAAAAAACCGACCCTGGAGGCCGGTTTTTTCAAAAGACGCCCAAGATCTTGGGATATTTCGAAAATATATATCCATTAATCTAGATTTATCTATTGAATTTAATGCCAGGAAAAGCTCAGAATCAAGATATTTAGGGTCATTGCTTTCAATTTTGGGTAAGCATATTTCTCAAACTTCTATAGTTTCACTGAAATGAACGCTGTTTTTTTTGGCTTGGGAAATGATAAAAGAAACTACCAAAAGACACCCAAGGTCGATTTCGATTTATTCACGTTGTGAAAACGGCTACTATTCCAAACTTGGTCGAGCCCTGTTCGACCCTGAACCGTCGCTGATGTCGTCGGCAAATCATCACTCTGCGTCGGCGAACCATCGCCAGACGCCACCTGTGCAACTCTAGAGTGTGACGCCTCATCTCCGGGGGCGCATCACCACCACCAGAGGGAACATTGCTATGGATGGGAGCTATCTCCGCATCCCCATACTGCGACCTGGCTACTTCACAATCTGAATCAGGCCGAGGCGTGGCTGATAACACCTGCCGCCTCTTCCCCCTAACTGACGAATGCTGCAATGGCATCCTAAAGTGAACATCAATCAACAAAAAATACTGACTGGACCTAAACCCCTAGCGATCAGAATGGTAAACAAAGGCGAGGATTAGCGAGGCAGGAGCTCGTCGGAGCACGTCCGTCCAGCACGAGAGCGCGCAGTCAACTCAAAACTTTTACTGAAACTCTTTTTGTGTCTACAAAATAGGATAAATAAATATAATAAAATATTATATTCACCTGTAACTTCCTCAGTAGATATATGTATTGATGGAAACTTTCTGGCTCTGCAGCCACCCTATGCTTTTCCAGCAGTCAGCTATCCTGTGCCAGCTGTAAAAATTGCTGTCATTGGCCATGGCTGAGCGGCCCGCTCCGTTTTACCTTTACTCTATTGCCTTGGTTTGTGTGTGTGTTGTGTTAGGGAGGAAGGAAGGTGGTGGTGATGCTTATCTAGCTATAATTTGAATTGTTTTTGGATAACTACCTACCTAGGTATGTAAAATATTAATTGTCAGTTCCTTCATCCAGTGTATCAACTCGCATAATTCTTCATAAACAGTCAAAAACAGTCGTCAAGTCACATGCCAACTGTAAAAGTGATCTGTCAAACTGCTGTGCTTTGGTGATTTGATCTTAAGGCTCTTGCAGGTACTTGTGTCCTGACCTTTCCTGATAAAACTTAGATATGCTGATTAATTGAATATTTATGGATGGACAGAAGGGAGGTGTGATGCTGCTTAAATTTGTATTGATGTATAGGTAGTTTCTTACTTTAAAGGGTTTAACATGCAAATGTTTCCTCAGCATTGTCAGATTATTGTGGCCATTTTTATGATAGTAGGTAAGGATTTCCTGAAGCTTTCGTTCTTACTTTATGTTGATTCGCTTATGTACTGATGATATAAATTTGCTTAATATGTTTGGGTCTTAATCCACAATAGATTAGTGTGATTATTATTTGATATTTTTGTTTTCCCCAACTCCTCTTCTGCGAAGGACCATGTTGATACCTTACCTTACCTTACCTTAATGGTTTAGGAAACCCTAAGGCCTCTCATGAGGCCTCTGATGTTCCTGCCTCGACGAGCTCGGGTGCAACGGGGTGGGAATATGCCTAGTAAGGAGTTACATACATGTTTCTTTCCCAATACTTGTCTAGATTGGCTTTAAATATGTTCCGGTCTGCAAAGTATGGCAGCAGGCCAGACAATTCGCACCAGCCATCTAAAATTCTCGCACCACCAGTCTCCAAAAATTCGCACCAATCTGCCACATACCAGGGGAAAAAATGCACCCATTCCTACCCCTACAATGCAATGCTACCTCAATCATTAGTCAGTTAGTTAAGGACTTTTATAAGACCCCCTCCTGTGTCTTAATAGCCATTCAGCCATTATTTGTTTAGTTTAAGTGTCACCAACCTTGCACCAGTCTCACAAATTCGCACCAGGTTGATAAAATTCGCACCACTTGGTCCTGTCTCCAAGGGCACACGCACCGACGAGATCTCGTCGAAAATGCCATACTTTGCACACTGGAATATGTTTGTGTTTTCAGACTCCACAACCCAGCTAGGAAGAGAGTTCCAGTTGTTTATGCTCCTGATGGTCAGATGATTTCTTCTTTCTCTCGAGGACGGCTTCTGGCTTGAATATCTTCAGCTCATGTCCTCTGGTTGTTCTGTCAGGTGCCATCTGGAGGAATTCATCCCTGCTTATTCCGATACGTCCGGTGATGAGGTTGTACATACAGATCATATCTCCTCTCTTCCTTCGGTACTCGAGAGAGGGCAGCTTCAGATGTCTCAACCTCTCTTCATATGTTTTGTGTCTTATACTTTGGATTAGACGGGTCGCTCGGCGCTGTACTTGTTCGAGCATTATCTGGTCGGTCCTATAGAAAGGTCCCCAAATTGGGTTTCCATATTCCAATAGCGGCCTGACCAGGCTCTTGTACAATAAGGGCAGCGTCACACTGTCTAGGTTGGCAAATGCCCTCCTTATTACTCCCAAGACCTGGTTGGCCTTACGGCTGGCACTGGCTGCCTGAGTGTGAAACTTCAAACCTTGGTCTATGATGATGCCCAGGTCCCTTTCCTCTGTAGAAGTACTGAGAGTAGTCCCAGCCATGGAGTAGTCTCTTGAAGTTGAAGTTGAAGTTTGTGTTATTGGAAAAAGAGGCCTGGAATGGGCCTGTGACACCAAATACTACGTCTCGGAAAGTCTTGGATAACTTTGATGGGATCTGAGTGGAAATGCACCCACACCCTGATCTCATTGTCCCAGCTCACTATCCTCCTAGGTAGAGGTTCACTGGCCTGGTTCCGACCAATTCCATTCATCGGGACACCGGGAGCGGACCTTGGCGCGTGCGGTGGGGGGGGATGTCGCCTCGGCTTGGGCACTGGCGCCGCCGCCACTGGGGGCGGTTTCTCGGCCGCCGCTGGGGAAGCTTTCTCCGCCGCCGCTAGGGGCGCTCGCGCTGTCGCCGCTGGGGAATTCGCGCCGCCGTCTGTGTGCCGCTCGGCGCCGCCGTGTCCGTCGACCGGGCTTCGTGATGCCCGCCGCCGCTCGCGTCGGCCGTGCTCGGTGGTGCCCGCCGTCCCCGTCGTGCGCGCCGCCGGGGTTGCGCTCGTCGCCCGCGTTTTCTTGCCTCGCGTCCGTCGCGTCTCTGAGCCCGCCGTCTGTCTGGTTTCCTCCTCGACGACCGTTCCTGGCAACCCGTCTCCCCCTGTCTGGAGTCTAGTTTCCACTGAGCTGAGCGTCGGTGTCCATGGGGCCTGATGGCGCCCGGTTGCTTGGTGGTCCTTTACTGCCTGTGTCCGCTGGTGGTATGAAAACGACTCCGTTTTTATTGTCTTCTTATTTTAATCTTTGTATGATGATGAGTATGTAATAAACGTGTGATG
Source organism: Lepas anatifera (assembly GCA_034440635.1). Classification (NCBI taxonomy): domain Eukaryota; kingdom Metazoa; phylum Arthropoda; class Thecostraca; family Lepadidae; genus Lepas; species Lepas anatifera. The sequence goes on along the minus strand of JAOTON010000486.1, from coordinate 16,949 downwards.
GCTTCAAATGGTAGGTGAAGTACCATTACTCGTGCCTGAAACTATCCCCATGCCAAAACTTATCCAGGTTGGCCTTGAACATGGTCAGACTAGTCGAGGATACCACATGTTCAGGCAGGCTGTTCCAGGCGTCCAGACACCGTACAGTGATGTGGTGCCTCCGTATTCTCCTGACCGCCCGTTGCTTCTCTAGCCTGAGATGGTGACCTCTAGTGTTGAGAGTTCCATTTGCCATCCTGATGACACCTTCCGTCTTCATAAGCCCAGAAATCATTTTGTAAATGGCAATCATATCTCCTCTTTTTCTCCTGAAAGATAGACTAGGAAGACTCAGTTCTTGCATCCTTGTTTGGTATGGGATATTTCTTCCTTTCACTACCAGCTTGGTGGCCCTCCTCTGGATCCCTTCGATCTTCTTTTGGTCGGCGATGAACATAGGTCCCCAGATGACGTTGCCATATTCAAGTATGGGCCTCACCAATGCTTGATAGAGTTTCTTGAATATCCTCCTGTCCAAGTAAGAGAAAGTTCTTTTGATGACGGCCAGAATTCTCCTTGCCTTTTTATTACCTCTGCAGTATGTTCATGAAACTTTAAATTTTCGTCCACTATGACTCCTAAATCTTTTTCGCTTGTTGAGGTCCTGACTTCCTCCGGGCCCATATATAAAGGTCTTCTTGGGTTCCTTTGCCCAAGGTGAAGCACCGCACATTTCTTCAGGTTCAGTGGAAGCTGCTCTTTCTTGGTTATGTGGTCCAAGGTGCAGAACACAGCACTTACTGGTATTAAATGGTAATTGCCACCTCTTTGACCACTCCTCCAGTGCCAGGAGATCTGCTCCAAGAGCGAAGTGGTCACTGTCATCACTCACCTTGCTGAACAACTTCGTGTCATCAGCAAATAGTTTGATGCTCCTCTTGACAGTAGATGGTAGGTCATTTACATACAGTATGAAGAGTGTGGGTCCCCGAACAGAACCCTGAGGTATCCCGCTGATGACTGGTTGCCATTCAGACCTAGCACCTGCGACCCTCACACACTGTCTTCTTCCAGATAGGAAACTCCGGATCCACTGTAGAAGCTTTCCTCGGATACCGTATGCATGGAGTTTCACCAGAAGCCGTTCATGAGGGACAGAGTCGAATGCCTTTTTGTAGTCCAAATATACCACATCGACTGGGTGCTTGTGTTCAATGAAGGCTGTCCATTCTTCCATTGCTGACAAAAGTTGGGTGATGCAGGATCTCTTGGGAAGGAATCCATGCTGAGCTTGCAGAGCTGGTTTGTCTCTACCAAGAACTCAACCAGGCAGTCACGGATGATTGATTCCAGTACCTTGGATACCACTGATGTCAGGCTGACTGGGCGATAGTTGGCTGGATCCCGCCTCTTCCCTTTCTTAAATATTGGGACTACCTCTGCTTCTTTCCATGGTGTCGGGACGCAAGCCTCATCTAATGATTTTTGGAAGATGTTGCTGAGGGGGATGCTGAGAGACTCCGCCATTACCTTCAAGACCTTGGGGTGGATCATATCAGGCCCCGGAGAAGAATCCGGTCGTAAATGTTTGAGCTTGTTGGCCACAGTGGAAGGGGGCACCTGCACAGCCTCCAGAGGGCTTCCACGGTACTGTTGCGTGACTTCTGGAAAGAAGGTTAGGTCCTCTCGTGTGAAGACACTGGTAAAGAAGTCAGATAGGATATTAGCCTTTTCTGTGTCTGATTCTGCCAGGCTTCCATCTAATCTCTGAAGGTCGTCAAGTCTGGGCCTTGACTTTAACTTGCTATTAGCATAGGACCAAAATATCTTTGGAGTCTTCTTTGATTTCCTGGCTATATCCTTTTCATAGCGACCCTGGAGTTGTCTTGTTAGTTTTCTGAGGTTGTTTCTTACTCTTCTGTAATTGTACTCATCAACTTCTTTCACTTTTCCGATGTAATTACTGATGTGTTTCTTCCAAAGCCTGTTTTTGTGATTCTTAAGCGCAATTGCTTCTCTGGTGAGGTAAATACTCTTCTTTTTTTTGCTTGGTTTTTGCGCAGGGATGCATTCTCTGGAGATCCGCAGAATGTGCCCTGAGAAGTAAGAAACACTATTTATTGTGTCCATTTCCATTATAGTGTCCCATCTTACCTCATTAATCAACTCTGACATTTTTCCAAAGTCAGCTCTATTCATAGCTAGCTTAGGGGTTTCACTATGGACAGGATCTGCATAGCAGGTCAGACCAAAAGTGATCACTACATGGTCACTTTTCCCAAGGCCAGGATTTAGCTGTAGATTTCTTACCATTCTTTCTTCATTGGTGAGTACTAGATCCAGGATCCTGGCCTGATTCCCATCTCTGTACCTGGTGGGTTCTTGGATGTGCTGGTGCAGGAAGTTGTCTTGTAGAGTTTCTATAAACTGGTGGGACAGATGAGTGGACGAGGCTGTAGACATTCCACACTCCCAATTTATGTCTCCAAAATTGAAATCTCCACATACTAGAAAGTGTGATGCTTTAGAGTCTGCTGCTGCATTCATGAGTTTGAAGAGTGCTTCATCATTAGCTCTATTAGATCCTGGGCTCCTATAAATGCATCCTGCTAACAAAACATCCTCTCCTCTTAATTTCACACTGACTCACAGATGCTCTTTAAAACTGCTGAATGAAAATGCAGTTTCTCGAGCCTTGATTATTTATTTGATGTGGCTGTTCAGGTGGATGAGCTTCAGGACCCTACTGATGCAAGTCCAGGGAGGAAGCTAAACCTTCTGGAGGATAAAATCAAACAACTGGATGGTTCCATGCAGGATAGGTTCGCCCAGCTTGATGCTGCCCTTAGCACCACATCCATTTGGTCCAGCCTGCAGAACGTGGCAGGCGACTCAACGAGGCGCTTGGGGCATCCCAAAGCCTGCCCCAATTGGGGCAGAAATTTGGATGCTGGGGCAGACTCCTCAAACGGGGGGAGGGGTATTTTTACCAATGCATGTTTTATCTATTCCATTTTAAACGAAACACCCAGAAATGAAATAGAACCGCCGTGCATCCAACTCGACGATGATAACGCACTCACGACCCCCACCCACAGCAGCAGCTATCTTGCATTTATGATGCACGATTTCAAGAATACTTTATTCAAAGGTACATTTACAAGCGAAGTCTTTTCCCCTAAAGACGTCATTTGCCACTGCTTTCACGCTGTATAATCAATACTTTAAAAAGTATTTCAATTGATAACTAAATTTGATAAAGAATAATTTTTTTTCACATCTAAAGCATTTTTCCCTTTCCATTTTCTTAAATTTGCACGAAAGCATCTCAAAATTTGAAATATTTTCACAAGACCCAAGTGAAGAAAGATTCCCGTGCATTCATGTGACGTCACAGCACTGACTGGCATTTGTTCTTGGGGGAGGGGGCTGGCATGCTTTGCTTTTGAATGGTGGACCATTTGAGCGGTAAACCCTTTGAAGACTGGAACTTTTGACATAGACCCGATTTGCCGGCCTTTGGCGATCAAAACATAGCAGAGGAAATGCAAAAAAACTACATACAGGAAATTGTTTTCCAGTTCAAAGTTTGTTTTCTGGAACTAAAACTAGGTTTAGATTACAAATTTAGAAAACAAATCTAAATTTAGCTTTAGAAATGCGCCTGTTGCCTGATTTTTTATTCACTTTCAGGAACATTATGTCTTTTAAAAATTTCCTTTATTTTTGGTAGCTTTTTATTTCTATTTCTCTCCATGACAAATATGACGCTTTTGCGACAATTCAGCTTTTACAGCGCGACTTCAACTAATGATGTTAGTTGAATGCTGGGCCAAAGGCCTAATATCTTAGATCTTGTCTTCACCAATGAAGAGACCATGATTAACGACATTGACTACTTGCCAGGCATTGGGAAGAGCGATCACCTACTGATTCAATTTCAGCTCAAATGTTATGTTCCTCATCACACGAACAAATCTTCTGCAATGAACTTCAGGAGGGCCGACCTAGAAAGGTTCAATCGCATGATTCTTGAGATTGATTGGATGGGCACTGGACACACTGACGCCAATACCTACTATGGCTTCTTCAAAGGTCATCTAGCTACTGTGACAGCCCTGTGTATCCCGAAAATCACTACCGCCAGAAAGTCCAGAAACTTCTACATGTCACGCTCTGCCCTAAAACTTAAAGACAAAAAGAACAAATTTGCAAAAACATTCTTTGAAACACAAGATATCATTGACCTGGCCAGACTTCAGAGATGTGGGAACGAACTAAGGGCTCTGACACGCCAACTCCATCATGATTACGAGCATAATCTTGCAATGGACATCAAGACCAACCCTAAGTCATTTTGGAAATATGCCGGTACTAGGATGAAGACCAGGGGCGGTATAGAGGATCTGCTGAACAAAAATGGTCGGCTTGTGACAGACGATACTTCGAAAGCGAGACTACTTAATCTCTACTTCGCCAGTGTGTTTACAGTCGAAAACTCATCGAACTGCCCTCCATTCGAGACGTGCTGCACTGGACCATTCCTCGAGGACATTCCAATATCTCAGGAGGCGGTATTGTAGGATTAGAGGTGGGAGTTTCGGGCAATTTTGCAGGCCCGGGCCCGGCCGGCAGCTGATTTTAGAAGCCCGTCACAAGCCCGGTTTGTGGAAGAAATGGATTATCAAGCCCGGGAAGGCCCGGTATCATGGAAAACCATTAACGACTATATACAACATTTATTTACTTTAAAGCTGTTTCAAATATATGTTTTAAGCCAATTTATCCTGTAAAAACTTTTGGTTTCACCCAAAACCATATTAAAAAGGTGCATGTAGCATCAGTAGCCTCAGCTATCTTAATAATTCAGCAGAAAATGATACTGAAAAACACAGTATGAAACATGGCTTGCTTATGATGCAAGCTTACTTCAGTTAATGACCAGCATCACCTTATAAAAACAAAGGGCATTCTAGATAGAGGTATGCACATGGCAGCTATAAGAATCGGGATGAAATAAGTCCACTCATGTCAGACATTTCTTCCATCTTTGCACTTTTATAAACCATTATATGCTGGCACCAGCCTCACAATTGAGTTCCAATAATGTTTATGCATAGAGGAGAGAGCAGTGACAAGTTTTCAGCTAAAACTTTTCAGAATATCATGGCGGAATGGCTGTGAATGAACCAAAAATCCTTCACATTGTCCCTCAATTGATACATGTGAACATTTTCTTTTAGTTTAGTCACTAAACAGCTTGGAAGATAGTCAAAAGATTGTTCTGCTTGGGTCAGCCCGGTCTGCAAAGTAGGTAAGCCAACAGGCCAATATGAACAAGGCCCATCAGCCATATACAATTATCAAACCACCAGCCATAAAGAACTATCTTGATAAGGAACCACTAGTTTTCCACAGGTTTGCACCAAACATTGAATAAAAATATTGCACCAATCTCCACCAAAAATTAAATCTGACACAAAAAAAAACAACTCAATCCCATCCACATCACCATTTGGGCTTGAACACTATTCTGATTGTTTTGTTGTATTCCATCAGCAGTAGACTGGAGGCGGCCACCAGCGAAATCTGGGGGCACCTGCTGCCTCTGCCCGGCCCTTTTCGGACCCTACCTACATGAAAGTGCCGGCGCCGCGGGCGGGGCGTCGGTGGGACTGTTCGCCGGGAACCTTCAGCCGACTGGCTGGGGGACTCGGGACCAGCTGAACATCGTCGCCTCAAGAGCTGCGTCCGTGGCCGTCCTCACCCAGCGGCATTCGGCGCACGACCTCCGGGTTCTCTGCCGGCACATGCCGACCTGAATGTGACCTGCCGGCCTGCGGTACGTGCCGTCGGCGACAGGCTCATGTAGAGGCCACCTGAAACTCCAGCCGGCCTTGTCGCTCCGGGAGCTGCCTCCGCGACGACCCTCACTCAGCAGTGTGCTGGGGGTGACCACCAGCTATGGCAGGGTGCACCTGGCTGCCTCTGCCTGGCCCTCGTTGGACTCTGCCAGCCCGCCCGCGCAGCACTGCGGTGTCAAAAAGTCCACCAGCACTATCCATCGCGCAGTCAGGCCTGGAGAGTGCAGGGGGTACAATTGACAGCACTATATTCTCAGCTTCAGCCGGCTATGTCGTCGCATCAAGAGCACCCTCCGCTGCCGCCTGCACTCAGCGGTGTGCGGGGGGCGGCCACCAGCGACGACTGGAGGCACTTGGCTGCACTGCCAGCCCTCTTGAACTGCCCTCCTCTCTGCCGGCACATGCCGACCTGAATGTAACCTGCCGTCCTGCGGTGCGTGCCGTCGGCGGCAGGCTCATGTAGAGGCCACCTGAAACTCCAGCCGGCCTTGTCGCTCCGGGAGCTGCCTCCGCGACGACCCTCACTCAGCAGTGTGCTGGGGGTGACCACCAGCTACGGCTGGGTGCACCTGGCTGCCTCTGCCTGGCCTTCGTTGGACTCTGCCAGCCCGCCCCGCGCGGCGGCTGCGGTGTCAAAAAGTCCACCAACACTATCCATCGTGCAGTCAGGACTGGAGAGTGCAGGAAGTACAATTGACAGCACGATATTCTCAGCTTCAGCCGGCTATGTCGTCGCATCAAGAGCACCCTCCGCTGCCGCCTGCACTCAGCGGTGTGCGGGGGGCGGCCACCGGCGACGACTGGAGGCACTTGGCTGCACTGCCAGCCCTCTTGAACTGCCCTCCTCTCTGCCGGCACATGCCGACCTGAATGTGACCTGCCGTCCTGCGGTGCGTACCGTGGGCGACAGGCTCATGTAGAGGCCACCTGAAACTCCAGCCGGCCTTGTCGCTCCGGGAGCTGCCTCCGCGATGACCCTCACCCAGCAGTGTGCTGGGGGTGACCACCAGCTGCGGCTGGGTGCACCCATCGTCGCCTCGAGAGCTGCGTCCGTGACCGCCCTCTACCAGCGGCATGCTGGGGGCAGCTACTGGCGATGCTGGAGATACCTAGTGCCTCCGCCCGACCCTCCAGACTCTCTGCTGACACGTGCTGGCCTACGGTGCGCATCGCTGTCTGGCTCTCTTTGGACTCTCAGCCAGCCCACCTTTCTGCTTACTTGTTTTGTTCTTTTCGTCTTTGGTTCGTTTCCGTTAGTACCTTAATTTGATCTCACCGAGCGCATCTTTTATGTTTGCCTGCTTAGATGTGACTTTGCTTTGCTTGTGTTTTTAGCCTGTTTTTCTTTCTGTTTTGTTTCCTTTTTGTTCGCACTGATCACATGCTTTTATTCGCACTGATCACATGCTTTGATTTAATGTTTGATAGGTCCCTGGTCTGATTAGGTGCTTGTACTTACTCACTGTTTTTGTTACTTCTACTAATGGTTTGTTTTTAAGATTTAATATGTTCAACATATGTGGGCCCTATACTTATAACTACTTATTACTTAACATTGCTTATTTTGTTGCATCCCCTGTTTTTGTTTGCTTTTTTGTTTTGCTGCTTTGTTTTATTTTGCCTCTTCAAGTATGTTTTTGGCGTTATTTTTCTGTCCAGTTCGTTCTTTAATGCTCTTCTTGTTTTGTTATGACATGTCAGTCTCTGTTTTGTGTTACTTTTTCTGTTCATTCCCGCTCCATGATTACTGCCTCATGCCAGGAACTTATGTCTTGTTCATTCATTCTATGTTAAACATTTGCTCTAATCTGATTCTGTTCGCTTACTTCCTCTTGTTTTATACTGTGTGCCTGTATAGTTCTATTCTGTTGCTCCTTTTTGCTTTGCCTTGTTCATGTATTCTTTTGCTGGTCTCTTTATTTACTTCTATCCCCCTGTCTGTATATAAGAAATGAAATAAAAAAGTTGATGATATTTTACGGGCTTGCGCTTTGTAGGTATCTGAAGCGCCGTGCTTGTCTACATTAGAGCAGCATTTATGAAAACATTTTTCACCAAAATTTACCAGAGTAGTAAGTTTATTTCAGCGAAAATATTCCAAGACTTTTTAATATTCATTTTAAAATTTCACACATTTAAAAAATAAGCACAAAGTGTGTGGTGCATTTCTTTTGTTCCTGAGAATAGGCCACTTTTTGTGCACTTGTTTCATATATGACGCTTTTCTGGCTTGGCTTTACAAGCTGCTCAATCTGCCATATTTTGGAATCTGCCATAATTTGGATATTCTGTTTTTGTGTTCTGTATTCCTACGTTTCTGTACATTTTAGTGTGGTGGGAGGGAAGTGTAAAGTAAAGGTATCTTGGGAAGGAAGTGCTGTTATGTTCAAAGCTTATAATAGAAGTTGTATTTCATAGAGGCCAGGGAAGTATCTCCACAAGGAAAATGCAACACATAATGTCAAGTATATTCATGTTTTGGTGTAATTTCAAAGGTTCCTTCTAAGGCTGACTGCTCTCCCCAGTATCTCCCCATAACTGACTAATTTATGTTTTGAAGTACTTCGATCAAAAACATGTTTTCTTTGTGCCTATTTCCTTGCTTATACTAGCTTTTTCTGAGTGGATTCTGCATTTTTGGGCAATGAAAGAGCAAGATGAAGCTGTGGAAGGGTCAAACTTATCAACATTTGTTCTTGCAGCTAGAGTTACCAGGCCAATTTGACAATTATGGGCTCCCACTAGATAGTTTGTACCTGACATATTTACTTCACCATTTTTCGTAGAGGACATGGGAATGGCTCCATAAATAACATTTTCTTTTATACCTGGAGCAGAAATCTTCTGGAAAGAATTTTCTAGCTAGAGCTATGTGTTAATATCAATATGTTAGCAGCAAATTGGTTAAATGACTTCCTTTGAAATGGTATACTGACAATATGGAAGTAACAAATATGCTATCACAATTTATATTTTGTTCACCCATATATGACTTGAAGATTTTGAAGTAATCAGGATATTCATAAGATGACAGTACGGCATGGATGTGTGCAACTGTAGGCATTATTCAATATTTGATTTTAAATATTGATTCAGGTTTAAGTAACTTGCTTTTGACCCTGGCATGAGTAACAGATAGAAAGCTAGAGCTTCATGCTTTTACATTCCTGATGTATGTCTAAAGAGTCTCAAAATTAATTGTAAATGCATTTTCAAGAGCTGCTGGTGCATGAATAAGATTATGTTTCAGTGGAAAAAACTAGGTCTGTACTGAAAAAGGCTTATTTAACTTACAGAAAATTGACTGAAGTCCCAGTTCAGTTGAAGCCTGGAATGAGCCTGGGTGAAGCCCGTTATCAGCCCGGCATTGGCTTAAATCATGCCTTCAGGCCCGGTCAAAGCCCGCGGGCCTGGGCCGGGCTTTTGCCCCGGGCCCCCGGGCCTAGAAAAGTCCCACACCTCTATGTAGGATTCAACTTGGCCACGTAAGGCCTTATTCAATGTACCAATCCAAGGAAAGAAGTCGACGATGATAATGTCCAATTTATTGATGCAATTGCCAAACAGAGGATGAGAGACAAAAATGATAACCGACAACAACAGTGCCAATATTTACAAATGGGAACATATGCCCATTCCAATGGGAAACAACAAAATCCCAGAAAAATACGTAACACTCGACATGAACGCGTGTAGAGTGAGTGAGAGCGTGAGTGATTGGGAGAGCGTGTGACGGCGAGGAATAAATCGCCGGCAGGTTCGATGCCGTAATTGACAATGAATTCAGCGACGGCTGCAAACCGAAATCGGACTTACGCTGAGCAGGGGATATGCTCAGTCAAGAGTGCAGACCCAATGACACGACGGTATTGTCAGTGTAACTGGGAGAGGAACGAAACACTCCAGGGAGTGGCCCTGGCGAGTGATCGCAATGCAGCGGTGGAGGAGTGGACCAGCCCAGAGAGTAGCCCTGCCGAACTGACCGGTGTTGTCACCACGCAGCGCGCCTTTATACCCGGCTGGCAGTGGTCACGTGACCAGGTCGCGCTCTGGTTGGTCGGCCGGGTGGGTCGCTGGTGTGGTGGCAGTGACCCGGCGCTGCGTGGTGACAGCACCGGTCAATCCTCCCACCACTGTTGCGATCACTCATGGAGTGTTTCGTTCACTTCCCATTACACTGACAATACCATCGTGTCATTAGTCTGCGCTGAGCATATCCTATCAGTGCAGTCAATTTCGGTTGCGGCCGTCGCTAATTCATTGTCGGCTACGGCATCGAACTACTGCCGGCGATAAATACGCTGCGCTCTCACTCTACACGCGTTCATATTGCTCCTTTTCTGGGATTTTGTTGTTTCCGTGGAGATGGGCATATGTTCCATTTGGCACTGTTGTTGTCGGTGTTTGTCTCTGTTTGGCATCAATAAATTGGACATTATCGTAGTTGGCTGCGATGGGCCTTGCGATGGCAGAGAAATCCTACCATAGGAATAGCGGGGACCAGGGGCCGCGAAGCCCGCGGTGAGCATGTTTAAGCCAATGCCGGGCTGATGGAACGGGCTTCACCCAGGCTCATTCAGGCTTCCCTTGAACTGGGACTTCAATCAATTTTCTGTAAAGTTAGATAAGCCTTTCAATGCAGACCTAGTTTTTCCACTGAAACATAATCTTATTAAATGCACCAGCAGCTCTTGAAAATGCATTTACAATTAATTTTGAGACTTTTAGACATACATCAGGAACAAAGCATGAGAAGCTCCAGCTTTCTATCTGTTACTCATGCCAGAAGAAATCAAACCTGAATCAGCTATTTAAAATCAAATGATGAATGTGCCCACAGTTGCACGCATCCAGCCGTACTATCATCTTATGAATCACGGTGCTCAAAATCTTCGAGTCCTATATAATTGAACAAATATAAATTATGAAAATATTTCTTAATTACTTCCGTAATTCGTATACCATTTCGAAGAAAGTCATTTCAACCGACAACGCTATTCTCGATGTTTCGCGCAGCTCTAGCTAAAAGGGCGAATAAGAAAATATTATTTATGAGCCATTCCATGTCGAGTACAAAAATCTAGTGGGAAGCCCCATAATGTCAGAATTGGCTTACAACAAGCTGCAAGCAAATGTTGACTGACCCTTCCACAGCTTCATCTTTTCATTGCCAAAAGATAAAGAATCAGTATAAACAGGAATAGGCACAAAAACATGTTTTTGATCGATACTTCAAAACATAAATTAGTCGGTTATGGGGAGATACTGGGGAGAAACCAGTCAGCGTGAGAAGGAACACTGGTACGCAAAGAAGTGTAATTATACGTTTTTTTGTGTATTGCCTGTGCATCTTTCCTGGCCTCATGAAAATACAACTTCTTATTATAAGCTTTGAACATGGCTGGCTCCCTTCCCAAGATACCTTTGCTTTACGCTTCCTCCCCACCGCATAATTGCGAAATATACAGAATAATCAGATTATGGCGGGTCAAGTAAATGACGAACTTGTTTGAAGCCAGAAAAGCGTCAGTAAAAGTGACTATTCTCAGTAATGAATGCGCCGCACACTTTATTAACTGACACAATTATTATTACAAGGTGAATATTAAAGAACAACGAGATATTTTCGCTGAAATAAACTTGCTATATGAGCAGGCGAAAAACTCTGTATGAACAACGCCGGCGGCGGCACGTGTTTCTTATATACGAACGGAAATAAATGAAATCAGTATGGTAAAGGCAAGGCTAAAAGGAAGCAACAGAAGATGGAAACCGCACGGCGGAGGGAATGCTGAACGAAATCAGGCCGGAAACGATGTTTAACATGAAATGAACAAGACATGGATTCGGCATGAACGGGTGGCGGAAATGAGCGAGCTGACATGTCATAACAAAACAGGAAGAGCGTAAAGGCGAACTGGTTTGAAAAACAACTCAACGCGAAAGAACAATGACAAACAGCAAAATAAGCAAACAAAGCGGGGATACAGCTAAAAATAAGCAGTGGGCCATATGTTGAACATATTGAAATGACAAACCGTGTAAGAGTAACAAAAGAAGCGGTGATAGCTGCAAACACTAATCGGAACCGGGGACTATCAAGCGGTAAATCAAGCATGATCGGTGAAATAAAAGCGTCAGTGCGAACAAGGAAACAAAACAGAAAACGAATAAGCGCAAGCAAAGCAGGGCATCTAAGAAAACGCGAAATTAGGTACTTGAACCAAGGCGAAAAGAGCTGAACTAGCGTAGCGGCTGAAAATCAAAGACAACGATGCGCCAACCAGCGTAATCAAAGCAGAAAGTCTGAAGTCGGGCAGGCACTAGGTATCTCCAGCATCGCCAATATGCCCCAGCATGCACCGCTTGTGCATTTGGTCTGGGCCTCTCAGGCGATATTTACCAACCACAGCCAGTGGTGGCACACTGGAGTGGTCATCGCGGAAGACGGCTCGGAAGCGATCTGTCACAATTTCGATTGGCTCCTACATGAAGCCTGTCGCCCGCATTTACACCGCGAGACCGGCGTCCACATTCGAGTCGGCTCATGCCGGCAGAGGGAAGGAGGAACACAGTTCAGGCTGGCAGTCTTTAACCAAGTACTCCAGTATCGTCGCCGATGACTCACCCCACCGCTGATGAGCCCTTGAAGATAGCCTGCGACGACATAACCGGCTGAAGCTGAATATCGTGCTGTCAATATGCCACTCACACTCCTCAGTCTGACTGCGATGGGTGTAAGTGAACTTTGCAACCACCGCGCGGGCTGCTGAAAAAGGCTGCTGGTGGTCTGGCACCTGCTGAAGGCGTCCATGACCTGCCGCCGACATTTTTAAATCGACGCTCTTCGATAACGTTCAACGTGTCGCTTATTGGCCGCCCCCACACCGCTGGTGCGAACGCCAGCAGAAGAGGAATTATGCTCTTGACGATAGCCGGCTGAAGCTGAAGATACGGGTGCTGTCAATTGGCTGCCCCTGCGCTCTCCGGGCCTGACCGCGATGAATATGCTGGTGGCTGACACCGCAGCTACTGCGCGGGGGCTATAACGGGAGTCGGCGAGCCGGGCGGCGACGTGCGCACCACCGCCATGGTCACCCCGGCACTGCTGGTGGTCGTCGCGGGCTGGCTCCCCAGGCGACAGGTAGGTGGCCTCTGCATGGTACCGGCACGACCCTTCGAATCTGCATTCGAATGTAACGGGAATGATCGTCGCCGAATGCCGCGGGTGAGGACGACTTTAGCTGTGAGCATCTTCAGCTAGTCCCAGTCGGCTGAAGTTCCCGACGTAATCCCACCGACGCCGCCCGCGGCATACGTACTGCTCGAAAGAACCGGGCAGAGGCGGCAGTGCCCCAGATTTAAGCGTTAGCCGCCTCCAATCTACTGCTGATAAATCAAACGTCAGAATAGTGTTCAAGCCCAATGAATGAGACAATTTTGTGTCGGAAGATGATGCTGTCTTTTGTCAATGTTTGGTCTGTAGTGGAAAACTAGTGGTTCACATATCAAGATAGTTCAGCATATTATTTTGATAATTTATTCCGCTGTAACTGATGGGCTGCTGATTCATGTGGCCTGTTGGCTTACCTACGCCCGAACTGACTAAGCAAGAAGAATTTCCCAATGACTTTAAACTAAAAGAAAAAATGATGTGCATTAGTCAGGATTATCGAAGAGTTACTGTTCATTCACAACTCCACCATGATATTCTGAAAGTTTTAGCTGAGAAGCTTTCCTCTCTCCTCATGCATAATGCGGCTGAATACTGCTGCTATATCGTTTCAAAATAAAGTCAAATCATCTGACGCAAATCGAACATTCATCCCGGTCTCCTGCTTCTCATATCTCTCCTCTAAAGGCGCGCCTGTTTACAAGAACGATCACTGAAGTCGACCAACTTTGAGAAACAGCTTTCATCACTAAGCAAGCCATGTTTCATACGTATTTTTCAGTCGTATGCTGGTGTAAGATAGCTGAATGTTAGTGAAACCAAAGTTTACGGGAACAAATTGACTTAAATATATTGAAACAACAAAAGCAAATAAATGTTAATATATAAGTCGTTAATGGGGCTATCGTCTGGGCGCTCCAGGCGTCAATCAACAATTACAAGCTGAGCCTGACCGACTACAAATCGGCACCGGCCGAGCCAGGCACGAAGCCCCTGCCGCCTCTAATCTGTGCGCGTCTGGATGTTGGAATGTCCGCTCGGCGGTGCGGCATGGAGGGCGGTATTCGTGGAACCTGACTCGTAAACACACTGGCAATGAAGATGGTAGTCCTCGCTTTCGAAACATCGTCTGTCGCCGACCATTTTGATTCGGCAGATCACCGCCCAGTCTTCAAATCTGGCATCATTTCCAAAATGACAGGGTGATGTATTAATCCCGTGCAGATATGCTCGTAATCATGATGAGTAACGTGTCAAGCTTACTGGTCGTTCACACGTCTCTGAATGCGGCCGGAAGTCAACTGTTGTCTTGTGTTTCAAAAGAGATGTTTTGCAAATTTGTTCTTTTATCTTTGGAACGCAGGAGCGGGGCGTGACATGTAGAAGTTTCTGGCTGCGGCGTGATATTTTCGGGTTACTGGCGTCGCACAGCTGAAAACTAGATGACACGAAAAGCCTCGTCGATGTTGACGTCAGTCATGTCAAATATTATCAGTCAGTCTCAAATGCCGCATTGGTACTGGAGCTCAAACCTATATTATTACCAGCGTTGTTCAGTGTAATCAGTGCCAACATTGACTGGTGAATCGGCTCAGTCGTCGCTCTTCCGTCTGTAGTAATTGTCATGATTACTCTTTCATTGTGAAGACACAAGATCTAAGATATTGGGCCTTTTGGCCCGGCATTTAATAACATCGTGAATTGAGAAATCGCTAACTGAATTGTCATAAAAAGCTTGTGCATATTTATCGTAATAAATAAAGCACCATCAGGAAGTACTAAAAGATATAATGTTCTGAAAATGGTAAAAATCAGCGTATTAAATTTATTAATCACAAATTATTTTAATTCCGAAAAACAAACTTGAACTGGAGAAAATATTCCTAACAATATGAATTTTACATTTATCTATGCACGATCCGTAACAATCGGTCTCCATAAAGTTCCGGTCTTCGAAGGGATTTTTCCAGATGTTCACCATTAAGACAGCGCCCTCCCCCAGAGGCTGAAATGCCGGTCAGTAACAGCGATCGCATGAATGCGCGAGATCTTTCTTCGCGAATTCTTTTGTGAAAATATTTCAGGCCGGATAACTTTCGTGCAGAATTTAGAAAATGAAGAAGAAATCGCGATGAAAGTATTCTTATCAGAGGCAGTTATCAGTGAGCTCTTCTTTAAAAGTATTGATTCTGCAACGTGGCCTGTGACGTCTTTAGGAAAGACAACTAAATATACGCCAAGTCAATCTTGCCTTCTTGAAATCGTCATCATAAATACTGGGCTAACGAGAATGAAGTAATTATCATCGTCAGTTGGATGGCACGGCGGTTTGGGTGTTTCGTTGCGAAATAGATAGAATAAGGCTGCATTGGTAAAATGCGGCTTTGAGTCTGCCCCAGCATCCATTTCTGCTGGTGGGGCGGGCTTTGGATAGCACAAGCGCCTGCGTTGAAGTCGCCTGCATTCTTACGGAAGCTGAACAAATGGATATTGGTAAGAACATCAACTGGGCGATTTCCTGCATGGGAACCATCAGTTGTTTGATTTTATCCTCAGAAGATTTAACCTCCTGAACATCCCGGTAAGTCTGAAGCTCATCCTGCCTGAACAGCCGCATCAAATAGTAATCAGGCTCGAGAAAACTGCGACTCATTCAGCGATTTCAAAGGAGCATCTGTCAGTCAGTGTAGTAAGGAGGAAGAATGTTTATTAACAGGGCTGCATTACTCGAGCCCAGAGTCTAATAGAGCTAATGATGGCACTCTTCAAACTCATGAATGCGGCAACAGACTCTAAGCATCACGCCTACAGTGAATTTCAGGCTGGAGTGCCTCCGTCCTCCATCTGTCCCACCGATTTATAGAGAAACTCTAGATAACTCTGCCAGCCTCCCAGGTACGCAATGGACGAGACGGAAGGATCTGGATCACAACTGTGAAAGAAAGAATATTGAAATCTACAGCTAAATCTGACATGTGACCGTATGTGTCGCACAGTTTGACCTGCTATGCAGGTATATGGGTGAAACACAAGCTGGCGCTGAATAAACTGGCGAAAAAATCAAGTTGGATGTGAGTGAATGATTTCAAATATAGCTCAAATATTTCTTCTTCTCAGAACACATTATAGATCTCCAGAGGAAAATAAATCACTGCAAGAAGATGTTACCGCTCACCGGAAAATGGTAAGCAAATGCAAAAACGAGCTGGAAGAGCACATCAATCAATTATCAGGAAAAGTGAAAGAGTTGATGATAATCCTGAAGAGTAAAGAACAACTCAAACTAACAGACGCTCCAGAGTTCGCTGTAACCAACCGGGAATCACTCCGGGTATTTGATCCTATCTTAATAATAGATAAGTCAGGCCAGGCAGTGTATAGAAGTTGATCAGGCCTGGCGATGGGCACGAAAGGGCTAATGTCTATCACGACTGGCTACCATTATCTTCCACAGAGGACAGCCGTGCCCGAAGGAGTCGTATGGCAGGTGCAGTGGAAACCTCTGGAAGTTGACCGGGTCTTCTCCAGGGCCTGATAGGGTCCTTGATAATGGCAGGTGGCATCCCCGCAGCAACATCTCAAAATCATTAGATGAACTGTCCCATTACCATGAAGAGAGGTATCCAGCGTGCAGAGGAGAAATCAACTATCCGCCCCGATCAACCTGACATCGAGAATGACATCAGGTACTGGAAATCAATCCGTGACTGCTGTTGAGTTCTTGATGAGACAACCGGGCTCTGCGCAGCTCAGCGTGGATTCGCTCGCAGAGATCCTTTGTCGGCAATGGTGATGGCCTCGTGTTACAACGCAGTGTGATATGATTTTGGACTGCAAAAAGAGCGCATCCGTCTGTCGGCTTCTGCTCCATGCGCCGGTATCGAAGGAAGCTTCTACGGGTGAGTCAGGATTTTTCTATCTGGAAGAAGGCA